>CM031238.1:3664274-3756491 GCA_018340775.1 Taxus wallichiana var. yunnanensis
GTGAATCATCCTTTAGATTTCCAATGATGAAATGAGCTACCTTAGTTAGTTTATCTACAACTACCGGGATAACATCATGTTTATTCTTGGATATAGGTAACCCTTGTACAAATTCCATGCTTATTACTTGCCATTTGTATCTTTGCGGTATGCTATGGGGATATAATAGTCCAACCCAGGCGTGCATGTGTTACGCCTTAACTCCGCCGACATTCTAGACAATGAGTCACAAAATCAATAACATCCTTTTTCATACCTTTCCAAAAGTATTGTTGTTTTAGATCAGCGAGCATTTTTGTGATACCCGTGTGTGTCTAGAGAAGGGTGAATTATGAAATTCAACTAACAACTTCTTTCTCAAATCGCTTTAGCATAGTACGTATACCTGTTTTCATAACGTAAGATTCTTTCATTATCAAAATGAAAACCTTTATACCTTTCATCATTAGGTTCTGCAGCAAGCGCTGCTTTTACTTGCTGAAAGTATATATCAAATTCTGAGGCACTTTTTACCTCATCCTTAAACTAAGTTCTTAATGTTATAAGAGCAAAAATGTGCTTCCTACGACTTAGAGCATCTACTACCCTATTCTCTTTCCCTTTGATGTAGCTAATATCAAAATCATATTGAGATAAAAAAATATAACCACCTTCTCTGTCTGCATTTAGATTAGGTGAGTGAAAATATAGTTCAGTCCTAAGTGATCGGTTTTCAACTCAAAAGGTTTCCCAGTAAATAGTGTCTCCAGACTTGAAGCCCATGAACAATGGCAAGCTCCAAATCATGAGGAGCATAATTCAGCTCATGTAACTTAAGTTTTCTACTTTCATATGCTATGACTTGATCATTTTGTAACAAAAACCTCCAAGGCCTTCCCGAAGCATCACATTACAACAAAAAGCTCCCATTAAGTGCAGATGCAGCTAAAATAGGTGTGAAGTCAACTAAATTTTCAGACTTTTGAAAGCGAGTTTCACACTTATCATTCCAAATAAATTTCTTATCCTTCTTCTCGCAATGAAGTTATCGGTGCAGACCACCTTAGAAAAATCCTTAACAAATTTTCTATAATAACCAATGAAGACCCATTAAGCTTCTTACTGCCGTGCACATTCTTTGGTGCGAGCCACTCGATTATTGCCACTATTTTTGAAGGATCCACAGCAATTCCTTCTTTACTAATGACATGACCCAAATAGTGAACTTCTGTATCAAAGAAAGAACATTTGGATAACTTACCATATAACTTTCTTTTTCTCAAAATTCCCAAAACTATCTTCAAATGCTCATTGTGCTCTTCAACACTTTTAGAATAAATGAGAATATCGTCCAAGAATACAAGTACAAACTTGTCCAAATATTCTTGAAAGATATTATTCATTAAGTTCATAAAAGTTGCGGGTGCATTAGTTAATCCAAAGGGTAGAACCGTGAATTCGTAATGTCCATACCTAGTTCGGAAAGTCAAGTTTTATGAATATCTTCTTCTCTAATCCTTAATTGATGATAACCAGATCGGAGATCTATCTTGGAATAAACCACTGCCCCACGCATCTGGTCAAATAGATCATCGATCCTTGGAAGTGGGTATCTATTCTTGATTGTTGCTTTGTTCAACATCGATAATCAATACACATGACCCTACGTGTTCCATCCTTCTTTTTCATAAATATTATCAAGCGCTCCCCAAGGTGAAACACTTGGTCTAATCAAACCTTTAGACAAAAGTTCCTACAATTGTGCCTTAAGCTCGACTAACTCTGTAGTAGTCATCCGATAAGGTGCTTTGGAAATAGGTTCCGTTCCTGGTTTGATTTCGATGGTGAAGTCAAATTCCCTCTTGGGTGGTAAACCTGGTAATTCCTCCGGAAAAACATCTTTGAAACTTTGCAACAGAGGAAATCGTTTCATGGAATCACCATCTTCTTCTGAAAATTCAGATATCTTTACTGCATAAAGGGTACATCCTTTTTTAGCCTTTTTAAGCTGCATGGTTGACAGCTTTTCTAACTAAAATTTCCCGTTTCACACCTTGAATCTCTGCTGCTTTCAGCCGATCATCTAAACATTTTATATTCTTTTCATAGCAGTCTACTTTTGCTTTATGGTCAGCTAACCAATTGACACCGATGACAATGTCATATGATCCCAAAGGTGTAACATAGAGGTCAACTTTAGTGGAAAATTTAGGTAAGTCAAGGACTGCCCCAAAAAGACACATACTCACCGTATGAACAATTATTACCATACTTGTACGATCCTAAGATTTATAGATTTTTCCATCCTTTCTTTTAAGTTTAGAAGCAATTTTACTAGAAATAAAACATTCAGTAGCTCCTGTATCAAAAATAATAGTGACAGGTATGCCAAATAACTTACAGGAACTTCTATAGGTGTCACTTGCTTTTTAGCTTGCTTGTCTCTCTCTTTCGACATGTATCTTATCTTTGCTTGATTATGATCATCCTTCTTCAAAGGGCACTGATTTATGTAGTGGCCTTTGCCACAATTGTAAAGCAGCCTCCTACAGGTCCTTTTAGGCTCAAAATTGCCTCCACCTTGTAATTATCATGTTGTCCTCCATAGGACTTACGCATTGTTATATTTTTGGCAAAATTATCCCTTACATTTCAATGAGCTTATTTGCTACTCTGTTTTCTTACTATTATCCCCGGAAACTTACTGCTTTCCAAACTTTTCCATGGCCCCTTTTTGGGTGCAAGTGAAGTTGAAGAAGGGTTTGCAATCTTCTTTCGCACTTCCTCTTTATGAGCGAGAAATAGCCTTTAATTTCTGTTTCTTGTCTTATGGCCTTTTCAACAACTCCTTCCATAGTGGTTGGATTTGAACATCGACCTCTCCCCTATCACGGATTCGGTCCCATGATGAATTTACGTATTCGAACTTCTCGTCGAATCTTGATATTTGCGGTACATACTTGAGGAGTTTTGTAAACCACTCCCGATGTTGATTCTTGTTAGCTTCCCTTGAGCTAAGTTCTGAATTCTATCATTTTCGATCATAGAAAAGTTGTGGCAGCCAACGTTGCCTAAAATAGCCCTTAAATTGATCCCAAGTAATATTGGTCTCATCAATATTTAGCTCAGCTTTACGGCTATCCCACCACGAAGATGCTTCATGGGAAAGCTGATAGGCTCCCCAAATAGCTTTGGTTTCCTCTGAGAAGTTTCTTATTGCAAAGTACTTCTCCATTTCACTGAGCCAATTCTCAGCTCCATCTCCTAATGTGGTGCCATCATATTTAGGTGGGCTTATCATTTTTATATCATTAGTGAGTTCTGCTGCCAACCTGGCCTTTTTGTTTTCTAGTTGGACAGGTGCATTTCCAGCATTATTATCAACACCCATATCGGGGTTGTCCTCAGGAGGTTGTTGATTGTTATTACCAGCTTCATCATCCTCCTCATTTCCCATTACTTGTTGTTCAAGTACATCCAAACGATCTCTTGTGTCCAATAGGGCAGCAAGGATCTCATCAAGCTTTTGGGTTGTTGCCACCCCTCCTTCAGGTGGAGCATTATTCGCAACGTTCCCCCTTGTTCTAACCATTTTCTGTTACAAGAAAATTCAGGTTTTTATCAGATTATGGACACAATAGGTCCAAGAGTTGTAACCTTCAGCTCTGATACCAAGATGTAACGTCCTCAATTTAGTACATTAGAACAAGAATTTTTTTTTTTTTTTTTTTGATAGATGCATCCTAGTTCTAAATACATAATTTAGAACTCTCAGATCATAACAATCATTCTTATAACAGATAACCATATGCATGCAACAGTGATGACTCGGAGTACCTCCGATCTATTCATTCCATGACTCGGTAATCTACCGATCTTTTCATGAGTATCAAAGAGTTGGCATTTTATTGTAACACAACCCTCTTGCGGCTCTCTTCCTAATCTGGGATTGAGAATGCTCTGTCCCAAGAACCTATCTCGAATAATTGTTACCATTATTCATCGACATCTCGTCCCTTAGACTAGGTGACATAAGACAACGCAATCAAGCAGCTTGTGATACTTTGGCAAAAGATTTGAAACATATCTGCTTATGTCTCATATTCCTTGATGGCATACTCACAATCTAGAATACGTCCTTCACCCCATTCCTATGTTATGTAGAATGTCTTATACTGACTTCTGTCAGTCTCTCCTGCCCCAAGTTATTCACTCAGGAATGGATTAATAATATGACAATGATATAAGGATGTTCTCAAGAACTAGGTATAGGCGACATACTTGGGTCAACCTAGTTAACCTCGTGTGTCAAGGTACCCCCAGTCTCGGGTAGCCTCATATCATGACCACATTCCTAACCAGATCCCTTGAAAAAAACTTGTTTGAGTTTCGGTGTAAATCTTAACGATCAATGCAAAGGGTGTCACCATAAGTCACCTGCATTGTTGTATCTTCGAGAAGATCCTAATCTTCTCGAAGGTACAACCCTGTAGTTGACTTGTGCCATCAACCTTCAAATCCACCTCGAAAAGATCTACTTAACTTTAAGGTGTTACTTACGTTGAGTTAAAGTTATACTTTAAGATGCTCCTTTTAGGGTAGACTTTTCCCAACCCCTGGGTTCCTCACCTTAGAATTTCCTTTCTTATTAAGACCCAATTCACAAGAGAAGTTAATAAGATTTGAGGTTTCATTAAGGAGTTCTTTGTTACACAATGATCTAAATCAACGAAATTGGACAGTAGCCCTAAGTCTTCTCATAAGGTTGCTAACCATACCTTATCAGGTTTATATCAATTCTCAAAACTGAAATATATCTTACTTATTAGTATTAAGATATAGTGTTTCAAAATCAAATTAAACGTTGTCTTGACTTAGATCAAGACTAGGAAGTAATAATTTATTCAACCCATTTAGCTTCCTATTGAGGTTTATTTTAACCTTAGCTTCTTGAAAGACAGTGATCTAAATTCCAATTTAGCTTTAGATAGAACATAACAGAACTACTAAACATTCACAAGTATTCAGTCACATAATCTTTGCAAAGCTTACATAGAGAATCCCAAATGTCTCCAAGGTATACAATAATAACAATGCTCTTAAAATCATTTGAATGAAGAAGTTCAATCCATCAATATACGAATGCAAACACATAAGTAACGATTACCTCATTTCATTCATTTCTAAGCTAATGAAATACATTTTATGCATTCAACATATTTGATACAATACTCAAAAAGACAAAAGAACATCTTTCTTCAAGTAGTACATTTAGAGAATCAAGTTGGAATTTCATCATAAAACCAAATTAAACAATTTGAACATCATATCAGATCTGCGTGCCTTTACCACTTAGGGCAACCATCTGCAAAAATTGTCAACATGGGTCGGGTTACGTGAACTGAGCATGATAAGCACTAATTATTAAAACAATTGCAATCCACCAATTGTTCTCATTAAACAACCTGTTTATATGAAATCATTTCTTCAAATTCCAAACTTAAATCAGGCTATTCATCCTATATGTTAGAGACTAAGAACATATGAATACAACCTTTCTAAGACAGCAATACTCCTACAAGAATGTTTCTAACAATTTCTCAAAGGCAGTTAAAACATTCAACAAGCTCACTATCTTAATTCTTTTATCATCATAACACATTTCAATGGTATTGACAAGTATACCTATTTATACAGCAACACACATTTTATACCAGTCTCTCCATACAATACCACAGTTTATTCTTGTTATGCCCTTACCGTAGAGATCGCAAAAGGATGCAAGAAGAAAGCACACAAGGTTTCCTGACTAGGAGAGAGAGAATTTTCCTATTCAACTTATTATACATCAACATATAAATTACAGTCTAGAAGAAAGAAACAGAGTCAATTAGATTCCTAAATCAATAATGTTCTGGACTGTACCGACTCCTTTAGTATAATGCAAATACATTTACGCATGCGACTAAATAGTCGAGATTACAAGAAGAACTACAGTTCCATCTAAATCCAATTATAAAAATCACCTGTAGCTATTAAGCAATACAAGAGCTCTCGCGACAAGCAATAGTAAGTAATCCAACCATAACAGACTCAACAATTCTTTTTCATATCATTCATCAACATGAATATACCCATCGCCATTGTTTAACAGAGCACAGCTAGGAGCTTTTTATCACAGTCAGCCACGAGACTAGATAACACTAAAACAAATGACGTTCCATATGCAAATACAACGATATTCACACTAAGTCTAAACACAAACATGCACAGCTTCATTCAACTGAATCTAATCTCTATGAATGTACAACAAGGACTTTACAGAAGTCACCTCCATTACATAAGCTCATCCAAGTTTTAACCTAAGTAGAGCCATCCCGCAAACACATCAGGGCTTCAACAGGAGTCGAGTTCACATGGAAATACTGCAAGGGCTCCAACGGAGCCGTATCCAACAAGAACTCACAGCCCGGGTTAAGATTAAAGTCGAATTCATACGAAAACATTCAAGGACTCCAACTGAATCAATATCAACAGTCTTCACAACTAAACTTCTACAGAAGTCGATTACAAGATACATATTAAGGATTCCAACAGAATCAATATCAATAAGTATTCACAACTAAGCTTATACAGAAGTCGAAACACTAGTTACATTTCAAGGACTCCAACTGTGTCAATACCAACCGTATTCACAACTAAGCAACAATATTCATAACTGAGCAACAGTATTCGCAACTAAGCAACAATATTCACAACTGAGCAACAGTATTCGCAACTAAGCAACAAGTATTCATAACTAAGCTTAGACAGAAGTTGAAATACAAGATACATTTCAAAGACTCTCACTGAGTCGATACCATCAGTATTCTCAACTAAACAACAACATTCAAAACTAAGCTTAAGCAGAAGACGAAAACATACGAAACATTAAAAGGACTCTCCACTGAGTCATTTTCGTATATAATCCCTGAAAAATTTCAACGGAAACTAACCCAAAATTGCTAACACAGTAAGGATTTCTACAATAGTCACATTCAAGTAGTATAATCACAGCAAGCATTCCAACCAGAAGGAACTTAAAGTATTCTAGCAAGATTCAACAGGATTCAACAACAATAAAAGCACAACCGGTCTCAAACGAAATGAAACCAAAAGGAAGAATAAATACAGTAAACATTCCAACAAAGTCTTCAAAAAATCTGAGATTCCTAATTCCACAGAAAAGAAGAACCATACATTGCTTCAAACCAACCGAACTGAAATTGAAAGAGGGATTCGCGAGAACCGATGTCGAAAAGTGATGCACCACAACGAAGTTGCACTCCGATGGTAACCTCAAGCCAATGTAATATGCAAGATTCGAAACAATGGAAAGAAGATTGCAAGTAAGAAGAATGGGTCTACTCATACTCATAGATCGAAAAATAGGAAGTACAAATAGGGGTGCTGTGTAACCCCCATGCCTAAACATGGAAAGAAATCAATGACGCCACTGACGCATATGACGTTGACTGATGCATATGACGCCACTAGAAGAGGAGTTACAATTCCAAATAAGGAATGTAACTCCTATGACGCATTGACGTAAATGACAATGTCAAATTCTATGACAGAATCTGACACTTGTCATTTGACTTCCTAAGACCTATGACTCTTGCAAGGTGAGATGACTCACCTAGGTGATGTGGATGATGACTGGACAGTCACACACACCAACACCCCCCCTTCATCGAAGCCGAGGAAGAGGTCAAGGTAAGCCAGAACAGAAAAAGAAGACTCCCCTAGACAACTAAGAAAGATGTGTCAATGGGCCCCTAAACTAAAGGCATGATAAGGTGCCCATGTATAAACAACATCTTTCTCGGAAAGAAGAAGAGGGAAGAAGGAGGACTATATAGCCCAAGAAGATGGGTGGTACATGTGAGACCTCACCCCGAAGAGACCGCAAGTGAAGAAACTTCACCTCAGTGAAGGGCTTGGTGAAAATGTCTGCAACCTGATCAGTTGTCTGAACATACTGTATGTCGATGATGTTTTCATGTATCAGCTCCCATATGAAGTGCATATGAATCTCAATGTGCTTTGTCCACTGATGCTGAACTGGATTTCTACAAATCGAGATAGTGCTCATGTTGTCACAGTAGATAATGGTAGGCCACCGAAAGTGGATGCCAAACTCTGTCATAATACCCTATAACCAAACAACTTCTGTGGCAGCGTTAACTGCTCCTCTGTATTCTGCTTCTGTCGATGATATGGCAATGGCGTTCTGTTTCTTGCTGGACCAACTGACAGGACCTGAACCAAGAGTGAAACTGTAGCCTGAGGTAGACTTCCGATGATCTAGATCACCGGCCCAATCTGAGTCTGTAAATCCAACCAAGTCAATCTCAGTCCCTCCTAAGTAATGAATACCATCTGTGTGAGTGCCATGAACATAGTGAAGGATCTCACTTTGCTGCTTTTAAGTGCAGCTCATGAGGCTCCTGCATAAATCTAGACATGATCCCGACGGCATACGATAGATCTGGCCGAGTGTGAGTAAGGTAGATCAAGCTTCCCACTAACTGTCGATAAAGGGTACCATCAACCAAGGGGGAAGAGCAATTAGAAACTAACTTAATCCCAAAAAGAAAAGGAGTAGGTGAGGACTTGCAGTCGGACATGTGAAACCGAGCAAGCAAATCAAGAGAGTACTTAGGCTGCGAGATCATAATTCTGAGTCAGATTGTGAAATCTAGATCCCAAGAAAGTAATGAAGCAATCCTAAGTCAGACATGGAGAACTTGTTGGCCAAGGAGATCTTCACAGAATCAATGATAGAGGAAGAGCTACGGTGATCAACAATTCATCAACATAGAGAACAAGAATAAGCATGGAGTCATCCTATCGCAGAATATACACATTTGGGTCAGAGTGACACCGAGTGAACCCTGATGCAAGTAAAAAGGAGTCCATCTTGGCATACCAAGCCCGAGGGGCTTGTTTAAGGCCGTAGAGAGACTTCTTTAATTTTCAAATGAGGGATGGATCATGGACATAACCCGGAGGTTGTTCCATATAGATCTCCTCCTCTAGGTCCCCATGAAGGAAGGCACTCTTAACATCCATCTGGTGGACTTCCCATCTATTAGCGGCAGCGATGGCAAGGGTCAGTCGAATGGAAGTCATCTTCGTAACCGGAGCAAAGGTTTCTGAGTAATCAACCCCAGCTACCTAGGAGAAACCCTTAGCTACAAGTCATGCTTTATACTTCTCAACTTCTCCATCAGCTCCATACTTTGTTCGATATACCCACCTACACCGAACGATTTTTCTTCCTTTCGGAAGAAGGGTAAGATCCCAAGTGTCATTCTTTATGAGTGAGGAATACTCCTCATCCATGGCAGAATCCCACTCAGGAATCCCAGAAGCTTCGTGGAAGGATGGTGGATCAGAAGCAGAGGTGAAGAAGGAGTGAGGTCCAGTGAAGTCTGAGCGAGTATGTCTCTCATCCAAAGGATCTCCAACTAAATCTCCAGCACTCTATAAGGTTTTCCTGGCCCAAAGAGGTCCCGACGGCTCAGGCTCCGAGTCGGAAGATTCTTCACTTGAGTGAGAAGGGACATAGTCCTCATCATCACTACTGTCAGAATCAGAAGACTCAGAAGCTTGAGGATCGGGAGGAGCAGGGAGAGGTGGAACTCACTCAACAACATCATCATCTGAAGAGTCAGAATCTGAATCAGTGGGCAAAAGGACCTCAGTGGAAGTTGAAGTCAAGGATGACTCATCAAACTTCACACTCCTCTTAATATAAAGCTCATGGGTGGTAGGGTTCAACAATCGATATCCCTTTACGCCATCAGGATACCTGACAAAAAGATACAAGGTTTGGATTGTGGATCCAATGCCTTACGTTTCTTTTTGGGAATCCGAGCCATAGCCTTGGATCCAAAGACTCGAAAGTGCTCAACATCAGGCTTGTGTCCAAACTAGGCTTCAAAGGGTGTCATCCCTCTTACTGCCTTGTGTGGACACGATTCTAAATATAACAAGCACAATTCACTGCTTCAGCCCAATACTGTGGAGGAAGAGATTTCGAGTGAACCATACAAGTAGCCATCTCCTTTAAAGTTCGGTTCTTTCTTTCTGCAACTCCATTTTGGGAAGGGCTGTAAGCAACTGTACGCTGCAAAGCAATCCCCTCAGAAGTGTAGAAATCCTCAAACCTGTTGCTCACATACTCGCCTCCATTGTCGGTTCGAAGAACCTTGATAGACCGTTTGCTTGTTTCTCAGCAAGAGCCTTAAAGTTTTGAAAAAACTCAAAAACTTCAGACTTAAGCTTAAGAAAATATACCCAAGTATAACACAAAAAGTCATCAATGAAGGTTAGTATATATAGAGCTCTAGTAAAAGAAGGAGACGGAAAAGGGCCAGAAACGTCACTATGAACAAGATCCAAGGGACGAGTAGCTCTCCAGGATTTTCCCTTGTCAAAGCTTTTTTCAGGGTGCTTTCCAAGGGTACAACCCTCACAAAGACCCTTAGAAAACTTAACTCGGGGTAGCCCATTGACCATTTCGTTTTGGCTCAATTGTTCAAGGTAACGATAATTTAGATGCCCAAAATGCTCATGCCATAACTTGCTAACCTCATTTGCATGAGTGAGCAAGGCATTGGGCATCGAATCAGAAGAGAAGTGGGAAAAGGTATACAACCGTGAACGGTGATCTGCCTTTCCCTCAGCCACAGTGCAGTCAGAGTTAAGCTCACGAATAATCACCGAGTTAGGACCAAATTCCACTCGCATTCCTTCACCAAGGTGGGTGATTTGGTAAACTGATAGGAGATTGGTAGAGAGATTGGGAACACTCAACACTTGGTTAAATGTTCCACCTTCATCTCTACCGATCCACTACCTGGAAACCAACACATGAGTGTCATCACCCAACGTGATTTGGGACATGCCACATGGTTCAATGCTAGAGAATTCAACCTCTGAAGAAGCCATGTGGTGCGAGGCACCAGAATCGATAATCCAAGTTGATGATGGAGCTGATCTAGCTATGAGGGCCTTACCTTTCTTCTTTTCATTTTTAGTCTCCTTTGCATTAGAAGACTCACCTTTCTAAACATTTTGTTTAATGGAACACTTATTTTATTCTTCTCAAGTAAATGAGTTAAGTGATCAATTTGTTTCCGAAAACAATGTTTCTCGTCATGGCCAGTATTCTTATAGTAGGAGCATTTATACTTTTCCTTCTTTGCTTTAGGCTCAGAAGTCGAAGTATGAGTGATGGGCTTAACTGGGGGTTGGTTGGTCTTGGTTTCTTTCTTAGGTTGGTCCTTAGTTTCTTTCTTCTTTTCATTTTTCTTGCCCTTATTCGCCACAAGGGCATGTGACTTGGATTTTAGAGTCCCCATTTGAATGAGTTTGTCTTGTTCTCGAATGAGTTGGGACGAAAAACTGTCAAAGGAGGGCATAGTCCAAGTACTACCCAAGGCGGATTTCGTGGCGTGAAAATTTGAAATGAAAACAGAGTATTCAGGACCTAACTTAGAAAGAATCGACAAGATCAATTGAGAGTCTTTCTTATCCACTTTACATTCCTTTAGAAGCATTCTAGTGCGGAAAATTTTTGAGAAGAAGGCCTGTAGGTTTTCAAAGTCACTAGGGTTTAACCCTAGTAGTTCGTTCTCCAACTCATGTGCTCTCATGTCATCTTGCTTCCCAAACATATCATCGAGTGTTTTCCATGCTTGATCGGGTGTTGAGGAAGTTTCGATGTGGAAGAGCAAGTCGGGAGATACGGACATACAGATAAGACCTAAGGCTTCATCACAACGGTTGAACCATTTAGATTTTTCGGGTTCATCAGTAGGTTCGGTCTCTAACCCCATGGTAACTCGGTATAACCCTTTACTTCGTAAAACCAATATAATTTTAGATTTCCATTCGAAGAAATTAAAAGGTGTGAGCACTGGTACTTTAGAGATATCCATAATGAAGAGATAGAACCAAGGAATGCGAGAAGGAGGAGAGAAAGGAAACAACCACCCCCCCGAGAACAAAATTACACCCCCGAGTTTGGCACTTTATAATTCGGTCGTTGATTACAACAAATGCGTCGTGTTCGAGAACCGAGTTTGTCACTCACCTTGCAATTAGCGTAATAACGCAGCAATGGTGGAGACAACAATCAAGGTTCATAAGGCACAACAGATCAACACGCTATGCAAGCAAGCACAGAAAGAGAGAAGCAAGAGGGGGAAGAAAGAGCTTTGTGAGAAATAACATCTCACGTCGCACAAAAGAATCCCTTTGTTGTAAGACTGTGGCGGACGCGCTCACAAGTCCACAAAAAAGGAATAGAACAAAGCTCAAGAAAAAAATGAGCTGAATTAAGCAATACAAAGACACCCCCCAGAATGTGGCACTTTATAAAATTAGTGCGTTTACAAAGCTAATGATCCCATCATCTAGAGTGTGAAAAAACATGCAACTTTGACTAAAGAAGTGCTCAAAACTGAGCAACGAGTCAAAAGTTATAGCAAAAACCAATTCCATTTTGAGAGGAAAAAGCCAATAACCTACATAAACGGATTTAAAAAGTGCCTAAATGCATGCAAAGGGTGTCGTATGTATGCTTGTTGGAAATGGCACGGAATTTGAGGTAGGGTTTGTTTGTATTGCGAGGGGGGATTAGCCACCTGCCAATCCCGGACCTCACCCTTCGTCTTCGGCACTCGACGGAAGGTTAATAAAACAAGCCAAAAAACTTACAATGCCAATAAAATGTAATTTTTTTACCTTATACCTTTTAAAAATAATGAAACAACATGTTTTTTAGAAGAGTGATAAGATAAAAAGAATGAAACCACGTTTTTTTAAAGAAAAGTGAATAAAAAACGTATTTTAAGAGAGATATTACAGCGGACTGAGAAAGCCACGTGGGGATGAAAGGCGGGTAAAGAGATAATTTAGTATTTGTCCACTGTAGGAAAAACGCCAGCAGTCTGAAAGCGTAGTAACATGCAAAAAACACCTTGACAGCCCAAAAAAACACCTTAATGAGTCCAAAAATGCGATCAAATGCAGGCAAAAACACGGAAAGGAGAAAAAATGCCTTAGGACAGTTAAAAAAATGCAGAGCAGTAGAAAATGCAGCCGAGGTGATAGAAAAACACAAGGAGGAGAAAAAACACCTGCTTGGACAGAAAAAAACACCTAAGAAGCGAGAGAAAAACACCTGACAGAGGAGAGAAACACCTGAAGGAGGAGAAAAAGCGCTGCTGGACGGAAAAACACACAGAGGTAGAGAAAAAACACACGGCTGAGAGGAGAGTAACGCACTGAGGAGGAGAAAAATGCACTGCATGGGCCAGTTAAATACACCGTAGGTAGTGAAAAGCCACTTAGCTCGGGAAGACGTCCAAAGGGCAGGAAAATGCCCACGAGCACAGGGAAAATGGCCACAGGGGGAAAAAAACGCCCACGAGCACAAGGAAAATGCCCACGAGCACAGCAACCAAAAAAAACACCACGTTTAGATCCCACACAAAGGAAAAAAATGAGGATGAAGAGGATGAAGAGCTTGCAAACCACGAACAGTCCAAGTGCAAGGTGAAACGAGGAAGAGAACCAAAGCCACGGTTGTACTCAAAGCAATGTAAGCAAGCCACGCCAAACAACGAGCTCTTCTTTTACCCTGCAGCTGAATCTGAACACAACCAGCAAGAAACACAAACAACCCAGAAACGACAGCCACAAAGATCTAGAAGTATCCAAAATACGATCTTAGCTGATAAGCAAACCAGCCAAATACCTTAACTTGCAACTGCTGAAACCTCAATATGAGGTGAGCAATAATTCCAAAATGATAATCGAAAAAAACTTGCACACGAGGAAATAAGAAGAAACCAGAAGTAATAAACAACTGAGAAACGAAGAGTGCACGTTTACCGAAACCAGCTCTGATACCATGAAAGAGGGATTCGCGAGAACCGATGTCGAAAAGCGATGCACCACAACGAAGTTGCACTCCGATGGTAACCTCAAGCCAACACAATATGCAAGATTCGAAACAATGGAAAGAAGATTGCAAGTAAGAAGAATGGGTCTACTCATACTCATAGATCGAAAAATAGGAAGTACAAATAGGGGTGTTGTGTAACCCCCATGCCTAAACATGGAAAGAAATCAATGATGCCACCGCGCATATGACATTAACCGACGCATATGACGCCACTAGAAGAGGAGTTACAATTCCAAATAAGGAATGTAACTCCTATGATGCACATGTACGCAAATGACAATGTCGATTCTATGACAGAATCGACACTTGTCATTTGACTTCTTAAGACCTATGACTCTCACAAGGCGAGATGACTCACCTAGGTGATGTGGACGATGAAACTTTCCCAGACAAAGAAAAGAGCTATTTATTCTCATAGTTTCCATGCAACACCAAGTAGACTTGGTTCGAAGAACCAGTGATCAAACAGAGAGAAAACTGGAGCGTATGGAAAACCAAAATACCAACCAATTTTCCATTTGCATGCCTTCCCAAGCGATCCACGCTCGGGAACCAAAGTTCATCAATGACATTAACTCCAAGATTCCCACCTAATCTCCATTGCCACCGACCGCCAAAGTTGGCGATTGACAAATGCAAACAAACGACCATTCCCAGATTTGGCGACTCTGCCACGTCGGACTCAATAGATATTTACAACCTCCGCCAAATCCCAAGTCCTTCATCCTTATCCACCTCATAAATTCCATAGAAACTACCACCCATGGCTCGCACCCCTTCATAGGTCCCCCTTCATCCACTATCATTAGTTAGGTTAGAAACATAGGTTAGATCATAAGGTAATACTTTAGTCTTACTTCCATAGTGCTAGGTCACTAACCTTAGGAGCATTAAACCTATAGTTTAGGGCTAGGTTAGATTAGCACTAATCCAACCCATAGGTTATAGTTTAGGTTAAGGTTATTAACCTTAATGAATCCATTCTAGGTCTCACAAGTAGGACCGAAAAGTATAAGAACCAACAGGGTATAACATTCCCGAAATGGATTCTATCCGGCATTGATAAAAAGCTTGCAGTATACACCAGAATTTATTACCTGGCTTAAGGTCTAAGCCTTCCTGATATTACGATATCGAGAACCAATTCATTTAACACGTTCAACCTGAGTTAGACTTGAAATTGCTTATTCAACACATTCAGACCTTGCAACCTTCGTAAGGTCTATAATTTTTGTTCATCTAGTAAACTTAAAACTTCTCTTGGATCAATGCCATTGATCCAAGGCTGAAATCATAAGGATGGGTAAATCCACAATTCATCCTAAAATCAGATTGAACTCGAGTGCTAAAAATGAAAGAAATAAAAGAGTCCAAGCATATCTCGACTCGGTCAAAGATCTTCAAGAGCAAAGAAGATACAATCCATATCAAGCATGACTTCACAATCAAAGGAACACATCCTTATACGAAGAAATCATATATCAACACTCGAATGCTCGGGAGGAAGTAACAATAGTTCGAGTGTTACATTCTCCCACCTCTTTTTTCAGTTGTTTTGGCCATCTCGAACTTGATTCAAAAACTATGAGGGTGAAGGGACTATCCCGCCTATAAATGGGAATCCCGATGATAGGTGTAGGGGATTATAACTTGTTGTGGGGGATGAGAATTCATGAGAGTAATAGAAGGGTGAACCAAAAATTGGGGAGAGAATGTGGGAATGGTGGTGGGTGGTGGAGGCAAGAAAGGGGAGCCAGGGGGAGGAAGATTCTAGGTTGGGGTGAAAAAATGGGAGTACCCAGGCTATAAAAATGAAAGGTAGAGGCGAAAGAGATGGAGGAATGAGAGGGGAAGAGTGATGGATGAAGAAGAGACCTTGACCATCCTCAACTTCTTTCCATTGGCTACTTCTAGCTCAACATAGTCTTCATTGACTACCACAAACTTTCCTTTTACGTATTAGCATCATCGAGTCAAAAATATTTTCCAATGTTATCAGTCCTTTTTTAAGCTTATTTTTTTGAGCTAGATGAGTTGATCTCCATATGACTCTTCATGTTTGGGTTTGATTTTATCTATAAACTCTTCAAATTATTGTAAGAAGAGAAATATATGTTGGTCACTTTTGAATACTTTCTAATGATCCATATTATCAGGTATGGATGGGCGGATGATCAATTTCACCACATCCTTGTTTTCTAGTAGATCTGGGTCGATCAAATTATGATCCGATCTGGGCCATTCTATCTACTTCTATGTTTTGGTCTCGAGGGATAACCTTAATGTTAAAGGCCTCAAAGTCCTTAATAAGATCCCATACCCTGTGATGGTAGGACCTCATCCTTGGATTTTTTGTTGTGGCAATGCTTCTAACTTGTATCACTACTAATTCAGAGTCCCCAAAGACTCTTAGTTTTTGTACACCCTCTTTTCATGCCAATTTCAAACCATGCACTAAATCCTCATACTCTACCTCATTGTTGGTGCAAGTGAAGTGGAAGAAAAATGCCTAGAGTATCTTCCTTCCATCTGGTGAAGATAGGAATATTTCGGCTCCTGAGTCATTCCTACTTCTAGCTCCATTGAAATGTAGAGTCCATATTAGGGAATCCTTTGTGAGACTTTTTCATTTTTACTATCTTCCCTCATAATATTTGGGATGTTGGGATTCTCATCAAAGATCACATAAGTACCTAACCTAGTAGAATCAAAATTTTTGAAGGGATCTCCAGGTGATAGGTCAACCAAATAGTTTCTACTTTGATGGTTACCATCATCCATATACGACTCTTCCTCTCGAGTGATCATGGCATGTGAGGCCTCAAAACCTGAGGCCACTTGATCTGTAATATGTTCCTTGGTGAGGGGTTTTGATAGCACCTTCATTTTGGATCCATACTTAGTCTACAAAATCATATGAGACTAATCAAGGGACATGTAGCCTCTAATTTTAGCCATGAAATCATGGGATAGACATAGTCCAAAGATTGGTGGAACATCAATTACCACTATATCCTACAAAATAGTTATGTTTGGGTAGGAATAGAGCTATAATGGGAGACCTCTAATAACACCAATGGTTTGAACTGATTTCCCATCTAGTTGCATGAATCCTCTCTTTAGGGGATCATATTTAACTCCCAAGGCATCCACAATTGATTTGGGCATGACCATAGTGCTTGCATCAAAGTCTATCATGGATTTATGTAGCAATTTTTTACCAATTATAAGATTCATGAAGAAGGGTTGGGGTATTGGTTTATTTACCTCTTCTTTCTGGTTTATCAGCACTAACTCTGTTTAAGCTTGGTTCATTCTAAGTTGTTCTTTCCCCTTCACGATCATAGTTGGGACACCACTTTGATTTCAAAGTGCTTCTTGAGGAAAATCCTTTTGTTTTGGAATTCCCAAGATATCCCATAGGCATACATTGGTTAGTGCCCTTTTAAGTTACTCGACTATGTTCATCATCCCTAGCAGATTGCGCTTTGGAGTATTACTGGTATTTTACCCTCTCATCCGCTAGATGGAAGGTCCCTTGATTCTCGAGTAGCTTTCGATGTCTCTTTTCTATGTGAGTTGAGGGGTGGTGAATGTGGTAGATTATTTCCTTGCTCCATTCATTGTTGTAGGATCAGGGATCGCAGCTTCCATCATCCACCTCTTGGAGTGAGTGTTGTAATATGAATGTACTCAAATTCTTAGAAGTGGATGCTTTGTTTGTGAATAAAAATTATTCTCCTTCAACCCAAGAGAAAAGTGCATGTTCAGGTGCAATCTTTGCTTCTTGTTCTAGGGACATCCCTTGCATTTGCACAACTAAGGCCACATTTTGAATTCCTAGGGATTAGTAAGGTCCGAAAGTATTGACCTCATATCCTTCCCTCACTCTTTTCTCTACTAATTTTTTTGTATATTCCCTTGGGGAAATCTCTTGGCATATGAGGGGTATTACAGGGAAACACCAAACATTGGGATCTTCCGCCAAATTATTCTATCCTAGAATCATCTCTCTCCCACTATGGGGTGGGAGGGTCTAGAGTGGTGTTGGTACTGGGACAATTTGGTTAGACAAACTATGTTGGAGGTGATCTCGGGGCATTTTGATATTGTAGAGGATAAGTGGGTCTACCCCTTGATAGCCTTGATAATTCTGTCTTGGGTACATGCTTTGGTTTTTCTTAAGATTAACTATCTCATTGGAGAAGTTCCTAAGGATGTTTTTACTTCCTCCATCTCCGAAGAAGAAGACGATGATGTTATGGTAAGGGAGGTGGCTCCTTGAGAGGATGGGTAGCTATATATGGATGTAAGAGTTTGGGTAGAACTTGAGGTCTACACTTGAGGAAGGGAGCTATCTCAAGATACACTGACAAAGTGATCTTCGGAGGAAGTTTCCCAAAGCATCTATCAAGTTATTCTTGGCCTAGACTACAATATCATATGCTTATGGCAAATAATCTCCTCCTAAAAATTGAATCATATCATAGCGGAAATATCCAAGTTTAGATATTTTAGATAAAAGAAAATAGCAATATCTACAAAGTGATCAGCTAGAACTGGAATCCTTTGCAATGTCTTGTGGAATCTGGTATTGAAATCAATCATGGGATCTTGTGGAGATTTTTTGATATTGATAAGTTGTTGTAGAAGTGAATATCTATCTCCCTTTTCATTGAATATTCTAAAAATACATTTCCCAATTGATCCTAGGTACTAATAGAGTTAGGAGTCAAAGACCTGTACCAGTCGAGAGCTTTTCCCTTAAAGGAGGTAGCTAGTAACCTTAAGGAAACATCTTACTCTGTGATGTAATGTACCATGCATATCTTTGAAATGTCTTGAATATGTTCCTCTGGGGTCTTGAATTCTTCACCACTGAATTTAGGTAGTTCCTTTAGTGCATTTGCTAGGATGGGATTCCATGTTGCCAAAGGTACTGGCAAGATGAGCGGACTTCCTTGACTCCACAAGCCAAAATGTCTTAGAGGAGGCTGATGAGCCATTATAATGGGTCTGATAACTCTAGTGGATTACAAGAAGTGTGTACCAGTGGAGGTGTTTAAATATTTTATTTTGGAGGAGATGGAGATCTTTGAATGTCTTCCTCTTCTTCCTCTGTCTAGGGATAACTGCAAGTATTCAAATATGCCTTATTGTCTTGTTCTAGACCTTGTTTGGATTCTTCTCATGAATCAGGGACACGTATGCATCACCGGTCTTACTAGAACCAGTTAATATGTCAAATGGAGTCATTAGATGTGTTATTATAGAGCCTCTGAAGGCTAGAGTTTCATCAAGACATGCATCAAAACCTCACAAAATAGTAAATATTGATTTCAGGTCCCACCGGTGTGCTAGGAAAATCAAGTTGACAATTATCTTTGCAGAGATGAACCATCAAAGTTGTGGGAAATCTTAGGAATGTGGGACTTGACCCCTAAGATAACCTCCAGGTTTTATAGAAGTTGGCTCTTCTCTTATTTGGATTGAGATAAGGGTTAGAGATAAAATAAAACAATATGTAAATCCTATCTAAGGCGATGTGTTGAATCTTTACTAAAAAATCACAAAGATCATTATTGAAATAACTACTAGATTAGTTGAAGAGCATCAAGCATGATCAACTATTTCAAGATATTTTAGACCATCTAAGGCGAGATGAAACTAAAACATAATTACGTGCATAATGAACAGATTTATGTAAAATATCTAAGGGCATGCAACATGATAGATATTTAAACATTCATCAAGAACTGAATTAAAAGAAAATAGGAAGAACAAAGGACATAAAGTATTGTAAACTTTTTAGTGCATAGAACAAGAACTCTTATTTATAGAGAAAATAGTACATAAGGCCAGAATGGCATAGATTATAGCATTTCCTTACAATAGAGCCTTGCTAAGGCCAATGAACACAATAGAATGAACCTAAAATTCTCTTCTCTGGAGCTTTGGAACTTATTTTTGTCCCTAATTACTAGCACAAGAACATTCTCTTATAGATCCCTGTAGCTCTTTCTCCAACATGCCTTCAATCAAGAATCCCATCGTCTACATTTAGTTCCTACCTACGCGATATTTCAACCTTTGGATAAAATCTCAACTACATGCTTTGGGCCCCGAGATCACATTCAATCTACCAAACCTCGAGTCCTCTACTTCTTTAGTTAGTCCTTTCAATGGTGGTAGTTACCTTGTATGACACGTGGAGACCTAGCACGTTTTGGTGCTTCTCCTTTTCTCTCTCCTTTTGAATCTATGCCTAAGGGACACATGGAGTCCTACGCATTCTTCTCCTCTATATTTGAATTTTCATCCCACTTGGGCTACCTTTTCGTGCTTTAGCCACGTGGTCGGCTTCTCATTGCTTGAGGATCCCAATGCTTTGTACTTTCTCCAAAATGTTCTAAAGGGACACGTGGGATACCCTCTACGTCTAATTCCATACTTAGGCAAAATTGAGTCCTACAAAACTACAAAAGAACACCAAAATTAAAAGGGGTCTAGGTGAAAAAATATAATAGTAAAGGAAGAGCCCAAAAATGTAGAAATTATTCTACAATTAGTTAACAATCAAAGGACTTGTTGGTTGGTCACACACACACCATCCTACGTTAGTTCTAAATATCAAAACAAAACCATATGCAAAGTATCTATGTAAGGCCAAGTTTATTCTCTTAGTTATATAGTTGTAATATAATCTCATGATCTAATCAATCACCATTCAAGCATTAAAATGCATTATATATATCAAATACAAACTAGTTGAAAACACCACACTACCACTACACTTTACAAAGCGTATGGGAAAAACAAACAAACTCATATATACCAACAAATAAAAATTTCATAGTTTCTAATTCTACACCCATGTGTTATACGTGGGGAAATGAGATGTCATTCCCTAATACCTTTTGCATAGGTTTCGTAATAACAATGTGACCTAGATCCACCTACAGTAGTGTGGTCTCATTTTGGGAAGTGTAATGGTAACACTCTTCCCTTGGTGTCAGGACAATGTATGAAATATGTTGGTCACCCCCAACCCTATAAACACACCAAATGTAAATTTCCATGTCTCTAAAATGATATTTTCACATAGTCACCAAAAATCCCTCAATGTTTATGACATGCTTCTCCCTTGTTTCTATGTGAGTCAATCATTGGCTCATGACATTCACCACACACAATTATGTTCTCTCAACGTGCTCCTATTTGTTTTTACTTTAGCACTTTCTCATGTACATTTCTTCTTCTCTTTTACACTAGTAAATTTCATTCACTATCATAAGGGGGCAAATGTAAACACTAAAATTTGCACAAAATCATTATTACATCATGCTTTTGTTAGAATTGTATGTGATTTAACAAAAATAAGCTTTTGTAAAACCCTAATATTGTAGAGTAACAAATGTACACTATGATAAATAGCTACTAGATACAAGATGAAATAAGAAATAAAATATTGAAATACAAAATCCTAAGTGCAAGAGAGGGAAATAAAGACTTTTTTTATTTCGTGTTATTCTTGGAATTGATCTAGATTGGAGGACTAGTGAGCATGAAGAGCGGATCACAACTATGCATGATAAATTCTAGAGTTTTTGGATATGTATGGACTAGGTTAGAGGCATCTAGGCTCCAAAGTCTTCTTTTGGGTGCATGTGTCTATAAAAGAGATCAAAACCTGGTTTTTCTAGTGTCACAAGATTTTCATTGATAGTATTTATTAGTCTCATGTATGTCGATGGATAATCACAGAATTTTCTTATAACTGTAAAGAGATAATGACCTACAAACCCTCAAGCTACATCAAATCCCAAAAATAAAATATGTAATATGGGGAGTTAGACTAACCCCTGGGGTCACTCAAGTGATTGAACTTACGGTTGAGTGCTAGACTACATCTATGACTCCATGTAGTTCTTGTGTGTGTGTGTGATAGAATTATGCCCTAGGAAGACCTTGTACAAGTGCATGTGATGGCGAGAAATAGCTAGATGTACCAATGTAAATAGATGTGTGGATGGAAAAATGAATTTCTCCTTCCTATGAAGTGTATGCAAAAATGAAGTCCCTTATCCCTTGGATGAGTGCTAGATGGATTCCTTTAATGCTCTTAGATGCCTTTGGATGCAACCTTAGGTGATGATAATAGATGCTTAGATCTTGGTCCTTTATTTTGGTCATATAGCTTTGTATTTATATGATTTCCTTGGTTGAATTTCATAATTGGCAACTGGAAGGATGACCCATAACAAAATAAGATTCCCAAAAGATAGATGAGGCCCAAAATAAAAAGTAATATAGAAAGAGGTTGGGGGCACCCAGAGGGATGAAGGCACCTAGGCACTAGCATCCTAGGCTGGGTGCTCATGTTCAATTCATGAAAGATAAAGAAATAAAGTTTGGATTGGCTTGTACAGTGTATAATCCCATAAAGGAGACTAGAAACAAAATTAAAGAGGCCAAAGATAGCTTTTAATTACTATTTTTCTCACTTATGAATCATATGAATGCAAGTATGCTTTTAGGACATATAAATGTACCCAAGTGTGATTTTTGTCTACAATATGTACATAAGTTCAAGACCTTGAAACTAGATTTTAGTAGCATAATGTACTCTCTTATGGATTTTCATTGCTTAATTCGATCTCTTCGATGATTATTTTGTCCTAATTTTATATCATGTCATATAGGCCTCTATATATTTCCTTTTTGGACTTTCTTCACATCTCGGTGTCATCTAAAGCTATACGGTTGGGCCAAAACCATACCCATGGTCCTGACCTTCTATAAATTATTAAACCCTCTTGGTTTTCACTCAAGTTTGATTTATGGGTCTCTTTATTATTATTTTTATGAGATTTGATATGTTTGGGTCGACTAATCCTACCACTAAGGTTTGAAAAATAAAGACAATGAACTCATATATATGCAAGGTCTAATGCAGGCATTTACTATCTAGAAATCACCTATTTAACAACCACGTACTAGACTAAAAGATCAATAAATACTATTGCATACTACAAACATAGTATAGGAGGGAATAATTATGATTTCTTTCATCAGCACATAAGGTTTTGAATGGGATGAAGTATCTTAGCCCATTATTGGTGTGGAAACATAAAGACAACCCTAGGACAAGGGATAGTTGCATGTACAACAACACAAAGCACTAGGAGAACTACATGGGGTATAAATGTAGTGCGGTGCTCAGTGAATCGCATAGGTGGTGACCATCAAGGTTATTCTAACTCAAGCATTTTTATTTATTTTTCATCTAATGTGTGTTTGAGTGCGTTATAGGGTAGTTGGGGTTATTTTGTAGGTACAGTTGTGAAATCTAGGTTCAAAGGCAACACCGAATATTCTTAAAGAAAACAAAGAGCAACATAGAGATTTATAAATCCTTAATTTGTGCAAGGTTAAAACCATACAGATAGGTTAGGTTATAACTTACGCTTATGACCATACTCATATGGTTCCACCCCGTGAGGTCCAGTGGTGGAGCAAAAGATTTCTCTAGTTCTTAGAATTTTTTTTGTTCTAGATCACTCATCGACACCGTTTGAAACTTATCTCGAAATAAGTGACTTTTCCTTAGAGTGATTGTTATGTCTATATATATGTATATCTAATCTAAAATGTCATTTTACAAATTATCACTACTTATTTTTTATACTATCAACTATTCATTAACTAATTTTAGTTAGGGTTGATATAATAATAAATGTTACCATTGTTGCATGACTTCAATGAAATGAAATAGGAATGCCACTATCATATTGGTTTCTAAAAACATCATATAATTATAGGTAGCATAAAATAGATGGTTATGATAACAAATCATATTATTTTTGCTAAAACATTTTATACCACATAGGTAGTACAATATCTCAATGTTTAGACAAACAAATAAGATAGGTCTCCATTCACACATAAACCTTCCCAACACACTTCTACATATTCCCAAGATATGAGGATGGACTCAAGAAAAGTAGATAATCTCTTCCTAACCACATCTTCACCTCCGGGTCATCACAATAAAGCAAAGGTACTCCCACACAAGGAGATGCATGCATGAACACATGTGTGCATGCAATTTTGTGTGCTTAGAGGTAGTATAATGACTTATTTATTACAACTGAGATAAATAGGTGTTTAAATTAAACATACATGATTGCATTCATTATAAAAAAATCCACAATATAGTGCATCAATAAAAATAATTCATATATCCAACATATTTCAAGTCTTTAATTGACTTAGTATTTATATGATCACATAAGACAATCCAAGTTTATATTCCCTCAAGAATAACTATCCTATTTGCTTAGTATTATGTACATACTAATAATGTTCATTCTGATAAGAAATTTTTATCCATTTAGTGGAGGTTCTAACACCTAAAACATTAAAAGTTCAAACTATAAAGTAATAATGGTATCATATTTAGATCTGAAACAAGGTGTTTCCTTTCAAAATTGGATAGTTAATTCTATTGTCATTTAAATCTTAGCTTGTTTAACATTCATTAATTTAATAACATCAAACATTTACTCATAAGATAACACCCTTTCTCATGCAATGAGAAGATAATTGTGTTACAAAACAAGGTTCTTCCGCAACATGGTTACATAAAAGAGTATTATAAACTTTGCCTCAATTGATATTATTACACCAAAATTAAGATATATTTTAAGTTATTTATCTTTCAATTCTACATTATTTCCCAAATCATATAATAGTGGAAATGATCATACATCCCATAATATAGAATGTAAAAATAACAACCTCACTTTTTGGTTCGTAAACTCCTCTTTATAAGATAAACCATTTATATGCATACCACAACTAGGTGTAGGTGGATTTAACATAAACCTTATGTGATAATAATATAATATAATTCATGCCTACTTGTTATAAGTAAGGATTACAGTTTAAATAAAAGATAACAAGTATTCATATAAGTATTAATATTTATACATCCATACTTGTTACGGATCTATTCTCCAAGTGTGAGATCTTGAGAGGGAGTTCTCTCCACTCTCTTTTCACATTAAACTCAATATTATCCTACATAATTATTTCTTATACTCAATGATAATCATTAGCTAAGTAAGGAAAACAAAGTTTTAATATAGTTTTCAAAAATTCCAATGAATCAAATTTTGTCAAAGTCAGGTAAAATCCCCCATTTTCTTTCCTTTATAATGCACAAAAATAATAAAATTGCATATTTATAATATGTTTAAGAAAATGAACCATTTTAAATAGTTTGATTTGAACTAGGTTCCCAATATAGTTCCAAAGGATTTTTAAACTTTTCTATGGTTTCCAACATAGTGGTTAATTCAACCTTACGGGTATGTAACTAAGTTTCTCTACCAACTATGTTTGGTCAACATGATATCCCTATCTAATATCCTCTGTTCACATTTCTTATTAAAACTACATTAAGGCAAGTTGGGTAAAACCCAAATTTTTAAATCTTAACAACTATATTTCCCATTTTTTATAGTTTGTAAATTATATTGTACTCATCTTTATTACCATTTTATAAATCAATCATTTATTTATTTATTCCAAAATTAAACATAAACCACATTTCCTCTTACCCTTAAGATTTTGTAGTCGAAATGAGATTCTAATCAAGGATGAACTCACCATAACCCTTTCCTCTTCAAGAAATTACAAATTCTCACAAATAATAATCACAAATATGCTCCTGAAGATTTCCAAAAAGCCACACACATTACAACAACCTATGATTTAAACTTACTAAGAACCACTAATTTAAATTAATTGAATTAAACCTTAATTTCATAGTAACTTTGTTGTAACTAATGTTATATAAATGATAATATACATTAATGGACAAGCACAAAATCCAATGATGTTAAGTCTTAAACAAATGAAAGAGGGAGTGACTTAGATAATTTCCATGCAACTGGAGATGATCGGATGGATGATCGCAAGAATAGACTGAAACAATTTCATTAAGGCTTACTAAGGGTTGTGTAACTCAATATTATGGACGAAGCACCCGAGGGAGGATAGGAGCACTTGGACACTAGTGACTTAATTTGGTGTTGGTGACTATGTAAATATTCAAGATCTAATCTTTTATGAGATGGGGGTCTTCTTTGTTGATATCTCTTTTTCACTTTTATTTCACTATAAGGGTTTTGATAGTACATGTAACCTACAAAAACAAACCCTAGATATTTTCACAAGCTCACAAATACATGAGATCTATTGGGCAAAAAAATGAAAAGAGGTCCCGACAATGGAACCAAAATGTAGTCTTATTATTTCACCTCAAGCGCTATGTGTGATGACACTTCATTCAAGAAGACCGAATGCTCACCTAAGCATGTGTAGCTACCAGGTCCCTCCTTTGTTATGTATACCATAACATTAGCATGTATAACCATAATAACAATTGTGCAGTATACTCAATCAAACATATTAAACTAATGCATAAACTCACTTTGTAAACACATGTAACAAGGAAACATAATAGATTAGATAATTAATAAGATCAATTACATAATTAAATCTCCATACTTGGTTATGTCAACAACCATAATCCAACCACGCGTATTCCATTATATCAAAAGTGTTACATCATAGAATTTTCATACATAGCAATCCTTATACCGTAGAGTTGAGCCATGCGTACAAGTATCAAAACCCTACACCATAACTCTTGTTATACCCCAAAATAGCATGCACAACCTAGTTGAAGAAGGGCATGTGGGTTAAAGGCGCATAGGGAAATGGTTCTATCATGGTTTTGTAGAACACACGATGCGTGGAAGGCAAAATGGGTTTTGTACTTAGCCACATTCGGCATCCCAGAAGCACACAAGAAAAATCATGACCCTTATGGATAAGGTGTCAGCCTGGTGACTATGGATCAAAAAGGGAATATTCTAGGCATGTGATGGAATTTTCTAGAAGACATCATTGCAAAGAATGGAGAGCTCGAGATCTAGAAAGGCATGCTTCCATGGAGGACCACTTCAACACTTGGCAACCGATTTGTAACTTCTAGAAGGCATGGTGGTGGGTGTTAAGGATATATATACAAGTGCCCGAGTAGAAGAAATAGAGATAGTAAATATAGTTGAAGAGAGGTGAAGCCCTATAGAAAACATAATGGAGGATGTTATGGGTTAGGGTTTAGGAGAGATTTGTGAGTGTTTAGCACATATAAGGGGATGGGTTCTCATTTTTCTTTGTAATATGATGAACATAGTATAGTTCTAATGCATGACTTGGCTCTGCATAATTATATGAAGATTTGTTATGACCTCAAGGGATATAATGTGGGTTATCAACTCGATGGTATGCATATAATGCTCTGTAATAAATCATTTGTGTTCAATACTTATGCATTTCCTTTACTGTATGAATCATCTCGCATGTGTTTCTTGTTATTTATCTTACATGATACAATGAGATGATAGTTATTCCTAAATTCATAAGAATGTGGTTTAATTATTTTATGTCATGCATTTGATTATCTATTCTAAGATGATGCATTCTCAAAAAACTCACATAAAGGAGAGACTTGGCACTCAGCACATGCCTTGGGTAAGTGCCCAAAGCCCTGTTGGGTGATAGGTCGGCATGTATGTGATTTTTCTATTCTATAAAGGGTATAAAAATGATTACATCTTGGATCCATTGTTGGGACCTATTTTCAAAGTTGTTGTGAGAAATGGCATGCATCTTTGTCCCTGTGATGTGTGATGACAGAATGCCTGACCTTAGAAAGTGTTGAAACATGGTTCAAGAGCATGAAGGATGAGTTTGTGCAAAGATTAAGCACTTTGGATCTCGAGTTCAATGCACGTAGGTGGGTAAGAGAACCTATACCATGAGTTGTATGAGACATTATTTTGTTGCTTCCCAGTAGAACTATATGAATGGATTTCAACATACGCATCCAGATCAAGCTAGTACTATAGATCATGTGTGTGGACCCAAGATGACTATCGAGGCTACAAGATTTAGATCTAACTTAGACACATGCTATTGATCACTGGTGGAAGGGAGTGTTGGCCAGTTATACTTTAGAATACACTATTTCAACGTATTCTTTCCCAAAAGTTGTTGAGTTTGAGTTTCTAAGGGAGCCTAGAGGATCATTTTTGTGTGTTATTCCTTTGGCTATGAAGATCTTGGTCATTACTTTGAGTTTAGAAGCATTTCCCATGGCCACTGTATAAGCTTATCTAAATGATAGGAGACAAAGCTAGGGTGGAGGAAGATGGTGTACATTATGGCTGAAAAGGAAAGTGAGGAGAGATGACTCAATTACAATAAATCTCTTGAAAGGGAGATGGCTAGAAAACACAAGGTTGCAAGTGTGATGGATCTATGGAGGTAGACATTGCGAGAAGGAGTTGAGGTTCATGTGGAGGACATGGAACTTGAGAATTCTATGCTACCCCATCTTAGCAAGCGTGGGAGAGAGGCCCCTTCAAATTTTGATGAGATTTCATCACATGGAGAAAGAAGATCCGTTGCGCATATGAACCCACCTAGTGACCAACCCCTCATGCTTGGTTTTCCAAATCAAGGGAGAAGTATTGTTAACCTAGTTGGTATCGTGGGAGTGACCAATCGGTGCCTAGAAGATATAATTTTTCATTTGGAACATCCATGGTTGTGAAATCCATTCCTATGTTTAGAGGAATATTTAGGACAAGGTGTAAGTACACAAGCTTCGGGTATCACATCTAGGAGTGGTGCCGGGACATACAACTAGTAGTGGGACAATATCACAAACCATCGGTGTGCGCCTTCAGTGGGACATGGGGAACACTAGGCGTGACCACTTCTGGTCCTTTGCAAACTATAGGAGGTGGCTTTGGTGGGTCAAGAAGAATAAGACCTGGGGATCTAATGGATCTAGTGGGTCATGAGGAAACACTAGAGGGAACCAAGGCTCTGATCGGGAGGACAAGGACCCCAGACACCTCCCCAAGTGTTTTTCAAGATGTCTTTGCACTTACTAGACTATAGGGGTATTGAAGATGTTGTAGAGCATGTGCACAAGTGTGAGTTACTATGGCGCGCGAAGGGGATCACTACCCCAGAGTAGAAGGCAAGTTATTTTGAAACAACATTGCAAGGGCACATGCATAGTTGGTATAGTAAGTATGACCCCCATCAAAAGGTGGTAGACTACATTGTGTTGAAGAACTCCTTCCTAATAGAGTTCCATATCCCAAAGTTTGAGCAGAAGAGCATCATCACTCTTAAGGAGATCTAACAGGGAATGGTAGAGAGTGTATAGGAATATAATGCTCATTTCAAGACTCTCTTGTCAAATTTATCCTATGACATTCATCCTTCTCAATATGCCCAATGGTTTTTCAGAGGATTGATAACACCATTTAGAAGGGCTTTGTCACAAAGACTTTTATAGACCCACGTGAGGCATTAGAAGCTTCCCCTACATGCCGGTTAAGTTGAAAATTGTTGCAAATGGCCAAGAAATTAGAAAATATATCTACAAACTCAATGCATGAGGTTCGTAGTGGGCTTTGGTGTACAGACTGTGAAGTGGAGGGGCATGCAAAGGATATTTTCCCTCGTAAGTTGGTGCACGCTCTAGTGGTAGACTATGAGATTTTCCATGGAGATCATAATGCAAGTATATTGCCCCTAATCCAGCGTGCAATACACAAGAATGTTTCTTTCTATTACAATATTTTTACCTCTACAACCCGTGATACCAAGGATTACATACTAATTAATTAAATCCATGATGATATTGATCTAGGTGTGTGCTAGACCAGCCTTGCAATCATTTCAAAGGATGATGATCGACGTTATGAAGGGCGTGGGGATGGAGGAATGTGTGGATGATTTCATGCTCGTAGTAGCCACGGTGGAGGAAGAAGTGAGTTCCCACAAGGAACCTGTTATAATTATGGGTCTACAGAGCGTTATAAGCATGAGTGTCCTAACTTTTAAATTTCTCATGATGTGGAAAGAAACATAAGTACAAAGAGTGTCCAGAACTTTATGAGCATATGAACCAGCAACACTAGAAGGAAAAGGCATTGGGATGGTAAGCATCAAGAAGGATGACTCACAATGGATGCCATGAGTGGCACATGAGTTAGGATAGAACCTGTGTTGGTGACAAGGTGAGCGAGAGGCCACACACGCCAGGGAGATGCCAAGACCAAGGACACTAGTTTCAAGAGAGGAAGTAGTACATGGAAAGTATCTATACCTGTTCATCAAAAAGAAGTATATCAAGAGACTATGGATGTCATTCAAAGTTTACAAGGAGAGATCCAATGTCTAAAGGAGCATTCCAGGAAGCAAGAGCAAAGAAGGAATGTTGAGGCTCCACAGAAGGACCTAGATGAAGTCAAAGAAGTATGCAAAATGTTAAGGAAAGAGAATATTATTCCCTTGCTAGGAGAATGGCTAAGAGAGAAGGTACCACGCACCAAAGTAGAGCATGAAAGGTAGGTTTTGCATGCAAACCTTCCTCCTCACAACCTTGAATATGACAAGGAGATTACTTTGAATGCGGTTGTTGATGGGTGGCTTCTGAGCTCATCGACATGGGAGAAGAGGTCAATGTTCTTACCTTAGATTCCTAGCATAAAATGGGAAGGCCCACATTTAGCCATCTTCGAATGTGTTGTATATGGAAAACAAGACTAAGGAAATTCCCATTGGAGTCCTCAAGGATGCGCTTATCACCATTCAAGGACCAAGTTCACCGAGATTTTGAAGTCTTTACGCTCACAAGGCAACATGCTTGGGTGCCCATGGTGTTATAAGAACAATGTTGACCTATAATTTAACAAAGGATATATCAGTTTTGAGAACAAGGAGGAAAGGTGGTCATTCCTTTGATAGATGGGAATTCAATGCCCTATACTGATCCCTTAGGATAAGAATTCCTTGATAGAATTGATGTGCACTCCATTAGAGATCCTAAGATAATTCACCCCACGAGAGGGAGTTATCCAATTTGAAGATGCTCAGTCCGTGAGTGATGCCACTAGTGTAGCATGCGACAATTGGGTGCATGGAACTTATGAGTTAATTTGGTGACAATTAAGAGGATCTATAATAGGGTGATAAAGGTACTCTCATTCAAGCACCTAGAGGAAAGAATTTACCAAGTTACTCACAAGGGTCTTATCCTGAAATTTTCTTTCAGGAGATGGAAGCTCGGTGGAAAGATGAGGATGAAAGAAGAGGGGTGATCAGTTATAACCTACTCATAAATAAAACACGCTAGTGGGCCACACATCGAAAAACCTCCTAGAGTGGCGTGAGGTAAGAATCACATTCTCTATAAGGTTTTCCAGGAGCAATGCACCCACGGTCATACAAGACTACCATGGTAAAGAGACCATGTCATTCTACATATAAGCATGTGAGAAGGCCTAGATAGGAAGCACAAAAGCATTTCCTCCTTCATCATGGGTGCATAAGTTATATTCCACCTTACAAGGTTTTTCACACGCTTGGTACATTCATTCGGAGATGCATTGTCAAATGAGTAATTGGTAAGAGTTGGCGCCAATATCATTCAAGCTTTCGAGTATAAGAGTACCAAACCATCAGTGGATAAGGCATTACAAGTGATCAAGCACCTTATGATGGGGGATAGTGTTATGGCAGAAGATAGGCTACTAGAATTACTAGGTGAGCCTTCCTTGGAGATGCGCCTCAATGAAGAAGAATCAAAGGAGGTATAGCTTGAGCGCGCATGCATGGAAAAATAAAAAGGAAAAATGGTCTATGTGATAGATGGAGACTTTGGATGTTAACCATTCGGAGGGTACATGCGAGGTCATAGATAGCACTGATGATTGAGCAAGCTCCTGATGATCCCTTAAAAAATAAAGAAGGTTAACATTGGGATGGAGGCAAAACCTAAGGAAGCTATCATCGGTGATTATTGGTCAAAAAGAGGTTTCAAAGATCATTGATCTATTGTGTGAGTTCCAAGATTTGTTCCCTCGTGGGTACCATGAACTCAAATTTGTTCACCATTCCTTGGGGGAGATGAATATTGAGTTGAAGGAAGGTGTGCACCCGATTCGGAAGAGGCCTTATCGGATGAATCCAAACTTACACATACGGGTTAAGGAGGAAATAGAAAAAATGATAACATATGGGGTATTACGAGGAAGTTCATCAAAGGATATGCCAAGATTGTTTCACCCATAGAAGAATTGGTTAAACACAAGTGTGTCTTTCATTGGGGAGAGGTGTAGCAACTTCATCATTTGAAACTTTGAAGGGTAGGCTCGTCATGGTGCCCATATTACATTTTCTTTCTTGGGATAATCCTTTCCATGTGCATGTTGATGCCTTAGGGATAGTTATGGGAGCAGTACTAGCACAACCTAGAGAGGGAATTGTTGATCATCCCTTGTGCTTTGCAAGTAGAAATTTAACACCAGCAGAGAAGAATTACACAACTACTGAGTGTGAAGCATTGTCTATGATCTACACTCTGCATAATTTTAGGCAATATCTATTGGTGATGCCATTTATATTCTACATGGACCACATGGAATTGAAATACTTGGTAAAAAAACCCATTCTACAAGGGCGCATATGTCGTTGGGTCCTACTATTTCAATAATTTGAGTTCATTGTGGTCGTGAAACCAGGAAAAAGCAATTCAATACTTAACCACTTATCAAGGATTAATTCAGGAGAGGATGTGCAAAGCATTGAGGATATCATGTCATATGTGTAACTATTTAGGTTACGGCGCATGCCCTCGATACTTGGAATATATCACGGTGTTCTTAAAAACAAGTGTGGCGCTAGAGGGAATGAAGGCCCTAAGGAGAATGTAGTTAGCAATATGTGTTACACCTTACATATTTTATTAGACCTGTATAAGTTAGGTTGTGATGAGGTTCTACATTTATGTGTATTAGAACATGAGCACGTAGCCATTATGGAAGAATCACATGGTGGGATTGCGGCAGGACACTATGCGGAAATGTTATCACACAAAAGATTTTATTAGTATTTGGGCTTTGGTGGGAATACATCTACAAAGATTATATTGAGTTTTGCAAGGCACATGACCATTGCTAAGCACCTTGGGAAACCTAGAAAGAGAGATGAAATTCCTTTACAACCAATATCTAGCACTGAACCATTTGAGAAATGGACAATCAACTTTGTAAGACCAATTGCGCTAGCCATGCAAAGGGTTGGTTTATAGTATATCATCACTTGCACTGATTACTTGACACGGTGGGAAGAGGAAGTGCCTATAAAGGATTACCATGGTGAAATTTGCTAGATTTTTATGGGAAAACATAATTAGTAGGTATGGTTTCCCTTTAATTTTAACAAGTGATAGGGGTACACACTTTCTCAATGAAACAATCGAGGATTCAAGCATAATTTATGGTGGCCCATCATAAGACTACCCCATATCACCCTCAAGCAAATGGGATCTGTGAGGCATTTACAAAAATACTAAGTCACATGTTAACTAATATATGTGACGTTGGAAGATAGGATTGGGATGATAAGGTATCATCTATTCTATGGGCATACAAGACAACCTACAAAAGGTTGAACAAGGCCACATCGTTTTAATTGGTGTTTGGCACAAAGGTTGTTTTACCAGTGGAATTCATGTTACCTTTGTTGCATATAGCGCACGTAGGAGGGTTAGTTGATGAGCAAGTGCTGGAAGAAATAATTGATAAGTTGATGTAGTTAGACGAAAGGTGATCACTTACTGCGTGGAGTTAAATGACAAAAAAGAAAGATAAAAGGCATGGCATGATCGTCATATCAAGAACAATAAGTTTGAGGTTGGGCAGTTGGTGTTTTTGTATGATTCCAAGTATCTGCGCCATCTTGGGAAGTTAAAATTCCATTGGTTGAGACCTTACATCATCTCATACATTCTTGATTCAGGTGCTTGCTAGTTACAAGCGTTGGATGGGACAAGGTTACCAGGTCACTTCAATGGGATTAGGTTGAAGCCCTACTATAAATAAGTCTTCTTGGTGTTTTTAATAAGGCAAGATTTCCGCTAGCTTATAATTTCCCTTTATGCTTTTCATTTCTTGTGTTTCCCTTTCTCGTTGCTTGTTTCCCTTTAGCGTGGAGTGGGTGATATAAAGTATAGGGCTATAATATAATTTTAGTGTGGATGGAGTATATAGAAGTATAGGCCCATAATACAAGTTTGGATCTGAATGAATGGCCTTGGTTGAAGGATGAAAATTACATAAGGGTAAGAAGCGCATAGAAGAGAAGGTGGACGAGAATGGTTGGTGTCGATAATCCTTTGTGGTGAAACCACATACAAAAAGTATGAAGAACGCAGAACAACATGAGGTAGGCAGGGGAAAAATCAAGTAAATGATAGAAGAAGTGCCTTCGACTTGTGGGACGCACGTGTGTAAGAGTCTTCGGTCAAGTTGGATTTTTGTGCACCAAAAGGTTGAAAAGGGTTTTTTCATGTAGGATGTGGCACGTAGATAAAAGTTCTTAAATATGGTTTAGTGGAAAAATTTCATTTAATGTTAAAGTACGTTGGTAGGTAGTATAGCATTTAATGTTGGAAAGAATAAAAACTATAAAATAGATCATTTATTACCTTGCATTTATGAAGAAGAAAAATCTCTTACGAACTAGGAAAATCAAGAGAGATATTTGTGTGAAGAAAGGAGAATCCAAGAAATCTAAAGTGTGTGACTAGGTAGATCCAAAATCGATGTGCAAGGTAAGTACACAGGGCATGGGAAAATTTGTTGAGGAAGTGTCATCTTGTGGAAGGATTTTTCCAGTTAGGGTTTGGTGGCTAGGGCACAAAGTTAGAAGGGTTTCTTCGCAAGTTTGAGTTGTGGGATTGGATAGAGTGATAGAGCAGAGCAAGGGGAAGAGGATTTAAGTGTTAGCACTAACTAGAAGAATGGCACCAAGGAAACCAACCATTTCACCAAAGAAAACAAAGGGAAAGGGCAAGGGAAAGTAGATCGTTGTTATCACAAGCACCAATGAAGAATGGTACGTGGAAATGTAGTACCTAGATGGGGTATTGCTAGGAAAATAATGGGAGTCACACTCTATGAAGATGGCTGTAAGTGATTATAATCATCACACAAGCACAACAGAGAAGGAGATGGATTTGGATTTGGTTTAACCAACCAACAAGAGGATGCTGGAAGGCATGCTAATTTATAAAGCAATGAATAAAAGTTCAAATTAGAGAAGGCAGGGTTGTTGTAGCTTTATGAGTTACCTTACTTCAAAAGACACAGTGCCTTTATCAATAACTGATGTTGTGTGTATATGAAGATCACTTTTACTTCACGAGGTGCAAGATGTGCATCACACCGCATGCTGATATCTAATTTCACAAACCTCCTCGATTATGAAGGGGATAGCATTAATGATGATCTAAACGACAAGGAAGCCATCAAGAAGACTGTAGCCGCGTATGACTACAAGAAGGGTTTGAGGTACTTTGATATCTTAGATATACCTGAGACCTAGTGATATGGATGGCCATGCACTTAGTTACTAAACTCAATGACCAGGAATGATGGACATAAGTAAATAAGGCATGGATGAACGTATGTCAAAAGATATCATAAGGGACCATCTACAACTCTTTTTCTTTCATCACGGATGAAATTATAATTAGCACGTAGGAGGGAGAGAAGATACTCTTTGGTAATTTACTCCTCACTATTGTTTTCTCAGAGATTAGAGTGCCCAACAGGCTAGAGAAATTTATTTGGGAATATCTAGAAGAGGATCCCTCACCCATGCAAATAGGTTTACAAAGTATACTTGTGAAACCATGATGACCTCTCACAAGGTGCACCTAGAGAAATGGTATAAATGAATGCATGATGCATTTGGGGCTGAGTGGAGGATCCCAGAGTATTTTCCCACACTTGTGAGTGGAGAGGTAGATTTTTCAGTATACCAACACTTCTGCATTGGCAGATTTATGATGATAGATGGGAACATGAGTCCATGGTGCAAACTACCCTTCTCCTTCACCACTTTATACTTCTAAGCCAAATTTAATCAGTTCAAGAGGCCAAGAGACTAAGGTTTGACCTTAGTGAGGTAGATGCAAACCACCATGAGTTGCACTAGAAAGCTAGTCTACCCAAAGAAGTGTGCATACATGGAGAGATATGTCTCCCATGAGATCCAAATGATGAAGCCTTTGATGCTTCCAATTGTAGGAAGGACCACAAAAAGGGTGTATCTACGCATAAGGCCTAAATTTGAAAAAGGCACATACCTAGAGAATGATGTCTCCATCCCTAAAGATCCTACATGAAGGAATAAGGCCACACCTATAAATAAGGAGAGAGAAGAGGTGTAGAAGGCACCAAGTGTTCAAACTACTTAAGCGGTAAGTGTGCCAGAGACAAGTGTTAAGCCTAGTACTTACGCGCAGGAGGAAAAAGTCACCAATGAAAGCAAATATTCTAGAATAATAGGTGTTGGAGTAATAATATCCCCTCACTTAGGAGGAATCGCCAAGGAATACACCTCTTTCTGTGAAAGAAAAATAAAGAGTAGAATCCCCAAGTAAGGAAGAAGCAAAAGGTAACGAGAGGTTGATTCGGAGGAAAAACAAAGACCTAGATGCCTACATCGGTGATAAGGATGATGATGAAGATGAACTAGGAGGTGAATACTATCCCATCTATGAGATACATGATTTTTAAGAAGAAGGGGATGAGGAGTATAACGAAGGAGATGAGGAAAAGGAGGATGAATAAGGATTGAGACCCAAGGCAAGGGGGTAGGTAGGGAAGAAGTTACAAAAGAACAAAGGACCCCAAGCCATACTAAGGAATAGTTAGACAAGGCCATGGAGAAAGAAATGGAAAAGATCATCAAGGACCTGGTGGAGCAAGAAGTGGAACACAATGCAGAATTGGTAATGAAGGAAGATGAGGAGGAGAGCATAGACAAAGAATACGAAAGCATGGGAGGAGATCCAAGTTTGGCTATAAGCTTTCCAAAGGCCAAGAGAAGAACACGAGACGCATCACAAGTTCAAGGAATGGGCTACATTGATGATCCAAATAAGGTGTTGTGCTCACGCTTCCAGAGCACCATGTCAATGGAACAGACTTCTAGCCATGACTTCATTTGATGAGGAAGGTGCATACCCTCGGACAAGGAAAATGTTGTCATGGGCATTTGAGTCCCACATTGATGAGCTAGAATTTGAAGTAAGCCAAGGGGAATTGATGAAAGTTCCAAAGACAAAAGGGATAAACCCCTTGGTGAATTCTCAGAGGATGTCAAATGAGAAGATCTGCAACGTGCTCAACAAATTCTCTGTTGAGGTTAAAGCTAGGCTCTTCGAGAGAAATGACAGGGTAAAATTCCTAGAGGTAGAGCTAGAGAAAAAGGAATAAGAGCTCATTGAAAACACCAAGGACTTGAAGCAGGAAGATCTAATCAGCACTCAGTTAAGGCATAAGTTGAAATATGAAAAGGCAAGAGTGCGTGAGGCATACAAAAATATAGAGATGATCATAGATTCCATTGTCCTAAAGCATCCAGACTTAATGCTGCCTCGTAAAAATTATGGGTCATCCTTGCAATGTCTAGAGGACTTAACCCACATACTCACCATGGAGAGGTGACCACTTTCCCTAGAATTAGTAGAGGAGGTGTTGGTACACCAAGAGAAATAAAATAAGATGAAGGTGGTGGAGATTGTTGCTCAGTACAACAAAATCCTTGCCAATGTAAAATCTTCCGCACAAACTGAGAGGATGCCTATGACAATTGCGTAGATAGAGATAGAGTCGTAAGTATACTATTTTCCACCCATGAAGTGAAACTCATGGAAAAGAACAAGGGAACAAGGTGGAGTGAGAAAAGATATCCTAGCTGAGGTAGAAAAGAAATCATAGGCCATTGAGACCTTGTGGGGCTCAATCAAGAACCGACTAAAGGAATTGTACCCTCAAATCACTTGAAGGATGGATGTGCTCAAGGATTTGGGAAAATAGCTAGAGGAGATTGTGGAGACAATTAGCACTAAGGGAGAGGATATTAGTTTTGAAGAAGTGAGTGCCCTATTGGGTAACCTCTCATTAGTGAGCGTAGAATGAGGTCGACACTTGGGGAAATTAGAAGCTAATTTAAGAATTGATTTCCTTCTCCTCCTCCAAGTAAATGAAGTTCCCCATTCTTTCCTTATTTTCCCCAATTCTTCATTCCTTCATTCTTCCATTCCAACCATTTGTAAGGATCCACCATTATTTAATTATTTATTGAAGATTGTCTTTAGGGAAGGAGAACAGGTGTAGTGTGGGGTTATATTGGGCCCCAAAATATTAACTAAGTACAAGAAAGTGTGTGGGTACGTGGGACCTAGTTGAAAAAGGGTGTGTGGGTTAAAGGTGCACGGGGAAAGGGTTTTGGATGGGTTTTGCAAAACACCGATGCACATGTGTAAGGAAAAATGGGTTTTGTACTTAGTCGCACTCTGTATCCCTTGCAGCACATGAGAAAAGCATGACCCTTATGGACAAGGTGCCGAACTTGGCGAGTATGGATCAAAGAGGGAATATTCTAGGCATGCGATGGAAGTTTCCACAAGACATCATTACAAAGAATGGAGAGCTCGGATCTATAAAGGCATGCTTCTATGGAGGACCACTTTGACACTTAGCAACCGATCACGTAACTTTTGGAAGGCATGGAGGTAGGTGCTAAGGCTATATATAAAAGTGCCCAGGTAAGAAGAAATAGAGATAGAAGAGATAGTTGAAGAGACAAAAATCCTGTAGAAAACATAATGGAGGATGCTTATGGGTTAGGGTTTAGGAGAGCTTTGTGAGTGTTTAGCACATATAAGGGGATGGGTTCTCATTTTTCTTTGTAGTATGATGAACATGGTGTAGTTTTAATGCATGACTTAGCTCTGCATAATTATATGAGGATCTGTTATGACCTCAAGGAATGTAATATGGGTTATCAACTCTGATAGTATGAATATAATGCTCTATTATAAATCATCTGTGTTCAATACTTATGCATTTTATTTCTATATGAATCATCTCGCATATGTTGCTTGTTATTTCTCTTACTCGAATACAATGAGATGATAGTTATTCCTAAGTTCATAAGAATGTGTTTTAATTATTTTATGTCCTTCATTTGATTATCTGTTCTAATATTATTCATTCTCACAAAACTCACATAAAGGAAAGACTTGATGCCCACACATGCCTCGTGAACTCCCGATGCCCATTGGGTGATAGGTTGGTGCACATGGAATTTTCCTATTCTGTGAAGGGTATAAAAAAATGACTACAACTCTATTACATAACATATACTCTCATAACTCGGACCTAGTACCAAGATAATGGTTTACATTACATATATATAGGGATGGGGACTTCCCTTCACCTCCCATGCATTTCCTAATAATAGGCATGTCAAAATAAGACTCGCATGTATGCTTTTACAAAATAGCTAATAATAGATCATCCTATAAATAAATCTGCTTTAATCCTATTAATATCCTCCATGCATGTTTTTGATCTATGTTTTCATTCTCCAAAAATATCCTTTACTTAGCTACTAAACTATCGGGCTTTATCCCTTTATTTGGTTGGCACTCCATCCTTCTTTTCTATTTTTAGCCCGTAATCTACAAAATTGGCTAATTCATGAATCCTATCTAACTGGGCACAAACCTCTTGTGTGTTGTTTCCACCTTTCTTGCACGCACATCCATGCCAATCTTGTGCACTCCAAACCTTTGCCCACTCTCCATACTCGGGAATTTTTCCTACCAATAATATCTGAATAAAAATATGTAATATGTGAATTTGGGCTCACCTTGGTAGTCACCCAATGAGTGATCTTAGTACCGAGCTACTGCACTACATTTACTTCTTTGTGTTTGTGTTTGTAATGATTCCCTTGCATGAGTTTCACAATGATAGCGGGTTAGATCTAGAATATAGCAAGTAAATAAAATGTGTATACTTCCCCTCCTATGTTGTGTATGTAGTTTGATACAGCCCTTTTCCTTGTATGAGTGTGATACAGACCTTCGCCCTTCTCCTCTTTTTCCACATTAGATTCAACAACAATAATTTGTTATTTCCATGCCTTATAAACTTTCCTCGACAGAGAAAAGAGCTAGTTATTCTCATAGTTGCCATGCAACACCAAGTAGACTGGTGTGAAGAACCAGTGATCAAACAAAGAGAAACCGGAGTGCATGGAAAACCAAACAAATAACTAGTTTTCCTTTTTGCATGTCTTCAGAAATCCAAGCTTGGAGACCGAGTTCATTAATTTCATTAACTCCAAAATTCCCGCTCAATCTCCATTGCCACCGACCGCCATAGTTGGCAATGGACAAATGCAAATCAAAGACCATTTCTAAATTTGGTGACTCTGCCACGTCGGCCTCGATGGTCGTTTGAAACCTCCGCTAATTCATTGTCCTTCATGCTTATCTCCTTCATTTAATGCCATAGAAACTACTTCACCCATGGCTCGTACCCCTTCATAGGTCCCCTTCCTCCACTAACATTAGTTAGGTTAGAAACATAGGTTAGATCATAAGATGATACTTAGTCTAACTTCCTTAGTGCTAGGTTGCTAACTTTAGGAACTTTTAGCTTATAGCTTAGGGCTAGGTTAGATTATCACTAATCCAACCCATAGGTTATTAACCTTAATAAATCCAAGTTTAGGTCTAACATTTAGAATGTTCATAATAAGAACCTCTGATATATATTCCCGTAATGGATTCAATCAATCCTTAATAAGCTAGTAGTATAAAATGTATCCGAATTTATTACGGCACCGATCAAGACCTTCACGATATTACGATATCGGGAACCAATTCATTTAACACGATCAGCCTGAGTTAGACTCCGGAATAGCTTATTCAACGCATTCAGACCTTGCAACCTTCGTAAGGTCTATAATTTTTGTTCATCCCGAATAAACTTAAAGCATCTCTTGGATCAATGCCACTGATCCAAGGCTAGGTCTTATAGATGGATAAATCCACAATTCATTCCGAGATCAGATTAAACTCAGGTGCAAAATGAAAGAAATAAAAGAGTCCAATCATATTCCGACTCAGTCAAAGATCTTCAATTGCAAAGAAGATACAGTCCATATCAAGCATGACTTCACAATCAAAGGAACACATCCTTTTACAGAAGAAATCATATATCAACACTTGAATGCTCAGGAGGAAGTAACAACAGTTCAGAGTGTTACATGCTTCCCTCCTAAAAGATTCATCGTCCCAATGATTACATATTTGATTAACCTTCAGGTCAACCAATTTATTAGTTCACAAAACAATGCGACTATTTCCAACTTGAATAGTTCCAGAAATCAATGTCACAACACATTTTATTCAGCCTGAATAATGTTTGCCTCAATCTGGCTTTCATATAAACTTGAAAAAGATAAGTTCATGTAAAAAAATGTTTTGTCAACAGATTTCATCCTGTTGAAAAAGAAAAGGAAAAGCAATTTGCATTTCTTCCAGATTTTCCCAAGTTGCACTTTCTTCGTTAAACTGGTCCCACTGGACCTTACATTGTTGTATTTCACGATTTCTCAAATGCAATTGGTGAGTTTCCAACACTCGTGTGGGTTTAACCATGATTATTCTTGGGTCTTGGACTCTGAGGAATTCCAATTTAAGACATATGACAAATCTGAAACGTATTTCTTAAGCAAATAAATATGGAAAACATCATGCATGCGAGATAAAGTAGGTGGTAATGCTAATCGATAAGCTACAGGATTGATTATTTCGACAATTTTGAAAGGTCCCACGTAACGAGGTGACAACTTGGCAGCCTTGCCAAAATTTATAGAACTCTTTCTGGGTTTAACACGAAGAAAAACCTTCTCACCAAGCTCAAACCTTCGATCAACCCACTTAAGGTCAGCATAGCTCTTCTGCCTATCCGCTGCTTCCTTTAATCATTCACGAATCAGCTTAACTTGTTGTTCCATTTCAATGAGGATCTCTGGTCCAATTACCACTCTATCCTCAACACTATCCCAACTAACAGGGGTTCTGCACTTTCTTCCATAAAGTGCTTCAAATGGTGCCATTTTAAGAGATGAGTGATAAGTGTTGTTGTATGCGAATTCAAGTAATGGAAGATAGTCTTCCCATTTATACTATTGATCCATGCAATACATTCGTAACATGTCTTCCAACACTTGATTTACTCTCTCGGTTTGTCCATCCATTTCTCAGGATGATATGCGAATCTGAAGTTTAGTTTCGTTCCAAGAGCTTTGTATTAAGCGTTTGCCAAAATCTTGACGCGTCATTCCGGGATCCCCGTCATCGATATAATCAATTCAGGTACACCATGTAACCTGAAAATTTCATGTACGAATCTTTTGGCCAACAACTTGGTGAATCATCCTTTAGATTTCCAGCGATGAAATGAGCTACCTTAGTTAGTTTATCCACAACTACCAGGATAACATCATGTTTATTCCTTGACATAGGTAACCCTTGTACAAAGTCCATGCTTATTACTTGCCATTTGTACACGTGCGGTATGCTATGGGGATATAATAGTCCAAAGACGGTGCATGTGTTCTCGCCTTAACCCGCCCGACATTCTAGACAATGAGTCACAAAATCAATAACATCCTTTTTCATACCTTTCCAAAAGTATTGTTGTTTTAGATCAGCAAGCATTTTTGTGATACCCGGGTGTCCAGAGAAAGGTGAATTATGAAATTCAACTAACAACTTCTTTCTCAAATCATTTAGCATAGGTACGTATACCCTGTTTTCATAACGTAAGATTCCTTCATTATCAAAATGAAAACCTTTATACCTTTCATCATTAGGTTCTGCACAGTTGCGCTTTTACTTCTTTGAAAGTATATATCAAGATACGAGGCACTTTTTACCTCATCCTTAAACCGAGTTCTTAATGTTATAAAAGCAAAATGTGCTTCCTATGACTTAGAGCATCTACTACCCTATTCTCTTTCCCTTTGATGTAGCTAATATCAAAATCATATTGAGATAAAAATTCTAACCACCTTCTCTCACTGCATTTAGATTAGGGCTGAGTGAAAATATATTTCAGTCCTAAGTGATCGGTTTTCAACTCAAAAGGTTTCCCAAGTAAATAGTGTCTCCGGACTTGAAGCCCATGAACAATGGCAAGAAGCTCCAAATCATGAGGAGCATAATTCAGCTCATGTAACTTAAGTTTTCTACTTTCATATGCTATGACTTGATCATTTTGTAACAAAAACACCTCTAAGGCCTTCCCCTAAGCATCCGTTATAACTTGATGAAAGCTCCCATTAGGGTCTGGTACATCTAATATAGGTGCGGAAGTCAACTGAGATTTTTTCTCTAACTTATGCTTCAGACTTTTGAAAGAAGTTTCGCACTTATCATTCCAAATAAATTTCTTATCCTTCTTCTCGCAATGAAGTTATCGGTGCAGCCACTTTAGAAAAATCCTTAACAAATTTTCTATAATAACCAAAGAAGACCCATGAAGCTTCTTACTTCGTGCACATTCTTTGGTGCAAGCCACTCAATTATTGCCACTATTTTTGAAGGATCTACAGAATTCCTTCCTTTACTAATGACATGACCCAAATAGTGAACTTCTGAATCAAAGAAAGAACATTTGGATAACTTACCATACAACTTTCTTTTTCTCAAAATTCCCAAAACTACCTTCAAATGCTCATTGTGCTCCTCAACACTTTTAGAATAAATGAGAATATCGTCCAAGAATACAAGTACAAACTTGTCCAAATATTCTTGAAAGATATTATTCATTAAGTTCATAAAAGTTGCGGGTGCATTAGTTAATCCAAAGGGTAGAACCATGAATTCATAATGTCCGTACCTTGTCCGAAAGCTGTTTTATGAATATCTTCTTCTCTAATCCTTAACTGATGATAACCAGATCGAAGATCTATCTTAGAATAAACCACTGCCCCACACATCTGATCAAATAAATCGTCAATCCTTGGAAGTGGATATCTGTTCTTGATTGTTGCTTTGTTCAACATCCGATAATCAATACATAGCCTAAGTGTTCCATCCTTCTTTTTCACAAATATTATAGGCACTCCCCAAGGTGAAACACTTGGTCTAATCAAACCTTTAGACAAAAGTTCTTGCAATTGTGCCTTAAGCTCGACTAACTCTGTAGTAGTCATCCGATAAGGTGCTTTGGAAATAGGTTCCGTTCCTGGTTTGATTTCGATGGTGAAGTCAAATTCCCTCTTGGGTGGTAACCCTGGTAATTCCTCGGAAAAACATCTTTGAAACTTTGCAACAGAGGAAATCATTTCATGGAATCACCATCTTCTTCTGTAAATTTAGATATCTTTATTGCATAAAGGGTACATCCTTTGTTTTTAGCCTTTTTAAGCTGCATAGCTGACAGTTTTCTTACTGAAATTTCCCATTTCACACCTTGAATCTCTGTTGATTTCAGCCGGTCATCTAAACATTTTATGTTCTTTTCATAGCAGTCTACTTTTTCTTTATGGTCAGCTAACCAATTGACACCGATGACAATGTCATACGATCCCAAAGGTGTAACATAGAGGTCAACTTCCGTGGAAAAGTTAGGTAAGTCAAGGACTGCCCCAAAAAGACACATACTCACTGTATGAACAGAGTTATTACCATACTGTATAGTCCAAGATTTATCCATTTTTCCAGCTTTTCTCTTAAGTTTAGAAGCAAGTTTATTAGAAATAAAACATTCAGTAGCTCCTGTATCAAAAAGAATAGTGACAGGTATGCCAAATAACTTACCCGGAACTTCTATAGGTGTCACTTGCTTTTCAGCTTGCTTGTCTACTCTTTGCGGCATGTATCTTATCTCTTTGCTGATTACGATCATCCTTCTTGAAAGGGCACTTTTGCGTAGTGGTCTTTGCCACAATTGTAGCAACCTACAAGGTCCCTTTTTAGGCTCAAAATTGCCTCCATCCTTGTAATTATCACGTTGTCCTCCATAGGTCTTCGCCCATTGTTATAATTTTTGGCAAAATTATCCCTTACATTTCAACGAGCTTATTTGCTCTACGCTTTCTTACTATTATCCCTTGGAAACTTACTTTTGTTTCCAAACTTTTTCCATGGTCCCTTTTTGGGTGCAAGAGAGGTTGAAGAAGGGTTTGCAATCTTCTTCCGCACTTCCTCTTTATGAGCAGAAATAGCCTTTAATTTATTGTTCTTGTCTTATGGCCTTTTCAACAACTCCTTCCATAGTGGTTGGACTGTGAACATCGACCTCTCCCCCTATCATGGGATTCAATCCCATGATGAATTTCCGTATTCTGAACTTCTCGTCAGTTTGATACTGCGGTACATACTTGAGGAGTTTTGTAAACCGCTCCCAGTATTCAGTTACCGTTAGCTTCCCTTGAGCTAAGTTCTGGAATTCTGTCATTTTCTGATCATAGAAAAGTTGTGGCAGCCAACGTTGCCTAAAATAGCCTTTAAATTGATCCCAAGTAATATTGGTCTCATCAATATTTAGCTCAGCTTTATGGCTATCCCACCACGAAGATGCTTCGTGGGAAAGCTGATAGGCTCCCCAAATAGCTTTGGTTTCCTCTGAGAAGTTTCTTATTGCAAAGTACTTCTCCATTTCACTGAGCTAGTTCTCAGCTCCATCACCTAATGTGGTGCCATCATATTTAGGTGGGCTTATCCTTTTTATATCATTAGTGAGTTCTGCTGCCAACCTGGCCTTTTTGTTTTCTGGTTGGACAGGTGCATTTCCAACATTAATATCAACACCCATATCGGGGTTGTCCTCAGGAGGTTGCTGATTGTTATTACCAGCTTCATCATCCTCCTCATTTCCCATCACCTGTTGTTCAAGTATAGCTAAACGATCTCTTGTGTCCAACAGGGCAAGAGGATCTCATCAAGTTTTTGGGTTGTTTCTGCCCCTCCATTAGGTGGAGCATTATTCGCAACTGTTCCCCCTTGTTCTAACCATTTTCTGTTACAAGAAAATTCAGGTTTTTATCAGATTATGGACACAATAGGTCCAAGAGCTGCAACCTTCAGCTCTGATACCAAGATGTAACATCCTCATTTTTATACATTAGAACAAGTAATTTTTTTTTTTTGACAAATGCTTCCTGGTTCTAAATACATAATTTAGAACTCACAAATCAAAACAACCATTCTTATAACAGATAACCATATGCAGCTGTAATGACTCGGAGTACCTCCGATCTATTCATTCCATGACTCGGTAATCTACCAATCTATTCATGAGTATTAAGAGTTGGCATTTTTATTTAACACATCACTCTTGCGGTTCTCTTCCCTATTCTAGGATTCAGAATGCTCTATCCAAGGAACCTATCTGAATAATTGTTACCATTATTCATCGGCATCTCATCCCTTAGACTAGGTGACTTAGGACAACGCAATCAGCAGCTTGCGATACTTTGGCCAAAGATTTGAAACATAATGCTTATGTCTCGTATTCCTTGACGGCATACTCGTCAATCTGGAATACGTCCTTCACCCCATTCCTATGTTATGTAGAATGTCTTATACTGACTTCTGTCAGACTCTCTTATCCCAAGTTATTCACTCAGGAATGGATTAGTAAGATGACAACGTTATAGGGATGCTCCCGAGGACTAGGGATACGCTGACATACTGGATCAACCCTAGTTAATCCAGTGTGTCAAGATACCCCGAGTCTCCTAGGGCAGCCTTATAACGTGACCACATTCCTAATCAGTCCCAGAGTAACTTGTTCGAGTTTAAGGTGTAAATCTTAATGATCAATGCAAAGGGTGTCGTCATAAGTCACCTGCATTGTTGTATCTTCGAGAAGATCCTAATCTTCTCGAAGGTACAACCTATGATTGACTTGTGCCATCAACCTTTAAATCCACCTCGAAAAGATCTACTTATTAATAAGTGTTACATACGTTGAGTTAAAATTATACTATAAGACGCTCCCTTAAGGTTAGTCTTTCCCAATCCCTGGGTTCCTCACCTTAGAATTACCTTTCATAGTAAAACCCATTACACAAGAGAAGTTATTAAGACTAGAGGTCCCTTCCAGAAGTTCATAGAAAAACATAAATCTAAATCAACGAAACTAGGACAATAACCCTTAATCTTCACATGAGATTGCTAACCAAACCCTTTTTGGGTTTATATCAGTTCTCATAACTGTAATTATATCTTACTTATTAGTATCGAGATAAAGTGATTAAGAATCCAATTAAACGTTGTCTTGCCTTAGATCAAGACTAGGAAGTAATAATTTATTCAGCTCGTTTAGCTTCCTGCTCAGGTTTATTTTAACCCTAGCTTCCCGAAAGACAATGATCTAAGTTCCAATTTAGCTATAAATAGAACATAATAGAACTACTAAACAATCATAAGTATTCAGTCACATAACCTTGCAAGCTTACTTAGATATTCACAAAAGTCTCAAAGTTATACAATAATAACAATGCTCTCAAGATCATTCGAACCGAAGAAGATCAAACCATCAAGATACGAATACAAACACATAAGTAACAAATATCTCTTTTCATTCCTTTCAAAGCTAATCAAATACATTTTATGCATTCAGCATATCCGATACAATACTCAACAGAAAAAGAACATCTTTCTTCAAGTAGTACATTCAGAGAATCAAGTTGGATTTCATCATAAAACCAAATTAAACAATCTGAACATCATATCAGATCTGCGTGCCTTTACCACTTACGGCAATCATCTACAAAAATTGTCAACATGGGTCAGTTCGGTGAACTGAGCATGATAAGCACTAAATCTTAAAACAATTGCAATCCACCAATTGTTTTCATTAAACAACCTGTTTAAATGAAATTAATTCACCAAACATGTAAACATATTTCAGACTATGCTCTTTTGTAATTCAAACATGACTATAATGCGTAACTCATATTATAGTTACTAAATAGTCCTAGATACTTTTCATATATTTCTTCATAAATGTTAGTGACCAAGAAGAACAAATGCATCTAAAACAACTATCCATCTGAATCCCAAGGACAGCAAACATCCGACAGGCCATTATATTCAACAAAATGAATATCCTAACAATTCATGAATCCATCAGTATGTTTTACAAATCCAACAATTAAATATAAATTTATCAACATATACTTTACAGCAGAAGAGAAAGAAACCGAGACATTCAGATTTCCCTTCCAATCATGCTCATGACTGTACCGTCTCCTCAAGAGTAAAGCATTCACATTATACGCATGCGACTAAGTCAGACGAGACCACAAGAAGAACCACAGTTTCGTCAAAATTTAAATATAAAAATTTCCTGTAGCTTACTAAGCAATACAGTAGCTCTCGCGACAAGCAACAGTAAGTAATCCAAACTTAACAGATTCAACAATTCCTTTTCATAACATTCAACAATATGAATATACCCATCGCCATTGTTTGACAGAGCACAGCTTCATTCATCTAGGCAAATCCCAATAAATTTTTCCTCAAGGTTTCATTTGAAGTCGAGTTACTACAACATATAACAGGGTATCAACAAAATCAAGTTGATAAAGAAACCCCAACCTTTAATTCATCCGAATCGAACTGAACATAACACAACGATGATAAGAAAGAGTCAAAACGATATGCATGCTCAGCGAGGACTGAAATCAAGAATCGAGCCAACTCACAGCATATCATGGACTCCAACAGTGCCAAATCCAACCAATACTTATATTAAAGGTTTAAATTGAAGTTGAATTCATATGACAACAATCAAGAATCCTAAAAGTACTCACAACAAAAACTTCTACAGAAGTTACAACATAAATTACCTTTCAGTGACTCCATCGAAGTCGATATCATTTAGTATTCATAATAAAACAACAACATTCATAACCAAGCTTGACAGAAGTTTAAAATACTAGATACATTTCAAGGACTCTCACTGAGTCAATATCGACCGTAATCACAACTGGGCTTACACAGAAGTAGAAACACCAGTTACATATCAAGGACTCCAACTGAGTCCATAACAACAGTATTCACAACTGAGATTATTCAGAAGAGAAAACATAATATACGCTTCCAGGATTAAAAAGGAGTCTTACCCATGTAGTATTCTTCAAATAAACTTCTACAGAAGTAGAAAGATACAAGATACATATTAAATTCAAGAATTCCAACCAAAACAATAACATACCGTATTCACAACTGAACTCCTACAGAAGTAGAAACGTATGGCATTCACGACTAACTTCTACAGAAGCCGAAATACAAGATATATATATATATATATATATATTAAGGATTCCAACAGAGCCAATAATAATAAGTATTCACAACCAGGCTTATACAGAAGCAGAAACACTGGTTTCATAACAAGGACTCCAACTGAGTCCATAACAACAATATTCACTCTAAGCTTATACAGAAGAGGAAAACATAATATACGCTTCAAGAGTTCAAAAGGAGTCGAACCCAAGTAATATTCTCAATCTAAAACTCCTACAGAAGTCAAAAATACTATCTACTCAAGGATTCCAACGGAATTCAATAACATAATGTATTCACGGCTGTACTTCTTCAGAAGCCAAGACATAATTTCATTTCAAGAAGTCCAACAACAACAATGACATATATTACTCATGACATAACTTATACAGAAGTCGAATATCATGTACATTCAAGAATTCCAACAGTATCCTTTTCAACAAGTGAAACAACAAGGTATCGTGGAAGTCTGAATCAAACAAGAAAACAATTCATGGACTCCCACAAAGCCAAATGCGTATATTAGCCTTGCAAGCATTTCTACGAAATCTAACCGAAATGCAAAACACAGCAAGATAATTCAACAGTATGAAACAAAATGCACACCCATCAAGGGTTCATTTGAAAAATCGAGCCAGTAAGAAGATACAACAACTAATTCTTACAAAGCTACCTTAAAAACCAACTGAACCCAAAAATCATCTGAACAGAGTTGTTCTAATGAAATCATTTGAAAGAAAGCAAGATTTTTAAAAGTTAGGGCCTAACATGCCTGGTAATGTTGCTTAAAAATCCAAAGAAGACCTCTGAAAGAGCTCGAGCCTTCTCCTCTTTTTCCACGTTAGATTCAACAACAATAATTTGTTATTTCCATGCCTTATAAACTTTCCTCGACAGAGAAAAGAGCTAGTTATTCTCATAGTTGCCATGCAACACCAAGTAGACTGGTGCGAAGAACCAGTGATCAAACAAAGGGAAAACCGGAGCACATGAAAAACCAAACAAACAACCAGTTTTCCATTTTGCATGTCTTCCCGAGAAATCCGAGCTCGGAGACCGAGTTCATTAATTGCATTAACTCCAAAATTCCCGCTCAATCTCCATTGCCACCGACCGCCATAGTTGGCGATGGACAAATGCAAATCAAAGACCATTTCTAAATTTGGCGACTCTGCCACGTCGGCCTCGATGGCCGTTTGAAACCTCCACTAATTCCTTGTCCTTCATGCTTATCTCCTTCATTTAATGCCATAGAAACTACCACCCATGGCTCGCACCCCTTCATAGGTCCCCTTCCTCCACTAACATTAGTTAGGTTAGAAACATAGGTTAGATCATAAGATGATACTTAGTCTAACTTCCTTAGTGCTAGGTTGCTAACTTTAGGAACTTTTAGCTTATAGCTTAGGGCTAGGTTAGATTAACACTAATCCAACCCATAGGTTATTAACCTTAATAAATCCAGTTTAGGTCTAACATTTAGAATGTTCAGAATAAGAACCAACAGATATACATTCCCGTAATGGATTCAATCCAGCACTGATAATAAGCTAGTAGTATAAATGTATCTGAATTTATTACCTGGCCCACGATCAAGACCTTCCTGATATTACGATATCGGGAACCAATTCATTTAACACGATCAGCCTGAGTTAGACTCCGGAATAGCTTATTCAACGCATTCAGACCTTGCAACCTTCGTAAGGTCTATAATTTTTGTTCATCCCGAATAAACTTAAAGCATCTCTTGGATCAATGCCACTGATCCAAGGCTGAGTCTTATAGATGGATAAATCCACAATTCATTCCGAGATCAGATTAAACTCAGGTGCAAAATGAAAGAAATAAAAGAGTCCAATCATATTCCGACTCAGTCAAAGATCTTCAATTGCAAAGAAGATATAGTCCATATCAAGCATGACTTCACAATCAAAGGAACACATCCTTTTACAGAAGAAATCATATATCAACACTTGAATGCTCAGGAGGAAGTAACAACGAATTCAGAGTTATTACATATAAGGGTGTACTTTCAAAAGAAGAGCAAAGGAGTATTCAAAGTCACATACATGAAAAATCATAGTAACATGTGTATAAGTAAGTAAAAGTGTGTAAAAGTAAAAGGAAAGTGTGCACCTAATGTATAAGAGAGTAAAAGATATAAATTTGTCATGTTTTTGCTTTGAATATCTTATTTGATTTGTTTTCGAAATGTGAGGTTTTTAGGTGATCTCACACCAACAAGAGTGATTTTTTGGGAGATATCACGCCAAGGATGAGTTTTTGGGTGATCTCACACCAAGAGTGAGTTTTTTTGGGCGATCTCACACCAAGAGAAGAGTGTTCGGGAGAGAGGATATTTTTCTCTCCATCAATGACGCTTGTCAAATAAGTGTCACACAAATAGCACATCTCAATTTGTAATTGATTGTAATTGAATTATGTAACATCAGTCAAGTGACTACTATTGTAGAACTATACTATAAACAAATAGAAACCTGTGTTGAATATAAACTATTTATTTTTCCCCAAGAAACAAATGCCCACCATTCCTATATGTATTGGGTGTTATTATTTATTCTTTGTTTTTGGCTTGAGTCTAATTCTAGACCATTTTGTGATTGTTTGTTTTGGCTAATTATGTACTATGTTGTTTTGATCTATAAATTTGTGTTGCTAGAAGGGGGATTTGTTCACCCAAGAAATGCCCCCTTATTTGGGGTGCATGCGACAAATGTAGGAGGATGCATCCCAAAGGAAATGACTGAAGAAAATATGCATATCATGTAGTGGATTCCACAGGGGTAAAGCATGTGCATGGTAGAAACCAAGACACATGTAAATATGATAGGCTAGAAAACATGTGTTAGTATAACAATAGCTAGCACTTGATAGAAGACAATGTAATAAGCCACCATGAAGACAAGAGGACTATGAAAAGTGGGTTTCATACATGGGACATCTCTCACAATGTCACAAGACAATTAGGGCTGAAGCGGCCATAAGAAATAATGATCAAGCATGACATAGAATATCACACAAATAATAGTAAGTAGTAAGCAAAAGGTGACAGATAACCATGGTTATATAGAGTCCTTGCAAGGAAAATGCTACACATGAAGCACCCATTAGCATGTTATGAAGATATATAGTATGTCAAAGCATGTATAGATCAGTGAAAAGGTAAGTGATATTAATGAGAAGTAGTAAATAATGTAATAATAGGACATTTGATGTGTAGAGTATGAGAGTAGCAAAGGTAGATGCCCTTAGGAGCCTCGGTAGGACTAGTAAAGAGTTGTGTCGATCATCATACATGCGTGTAAGAATTTTTTTCAATTCTTGCATTCACTTTAATATACCAAGTGAACATGCATGTGTGTATATAAAAATATAATGACATACTAAGTATCCAAATAACATAGGAAATAAAGTGCAACATGTAGATAGTATAAGCTAATGAGAATAAATGCAACCAAGATGTTTAAATGTTGTGTGAATGTGATGGTGTGCTACGAGATGTAAAATGCGTTGATGAGAGGGTCCACTTTTCCCCCTAGTGGATTTTCATGCAATGAGTTCATTTAGAAATGTCCTCAATAATAAAGTATGAACCATAGAACAAGAGTGTGTCATTGGGAAATGATGGTAAAGGACATTTACCAAAGATATAGTGATGCTCGAAATATATTCATGAATCATAAAGTGTGAGTAGCTAGGATGCGATAAGTGAGGTTCATGGAAAAGTGCACCCTTAATATTCAAGCATGAACCATATAACAAGAGTGCGTCATCGGGTAATGAGCGTATTGTATCTGTTGTGAGAGTAGATGCTAGTAGATATTTCGCATGAATCTCGGAGCATGAAGTGTAGTAGGTGAACTAAAAGTATCCAATAGATAAATTAGATAGTGATGGAGGGGGTGGAAGAAGTGGAATTCCCCAAGTGTGCAAGTGATTGAAAGTTATCTAACGATGGTAAAGAGTGAGGGCCCCTTATCTAGTATCTCAAGAAAGAGAGGGCATGTGACAATGGTCGACAAATGGTGGTGTAGGAGAATACCTATGTGTATGTGAGGGATACTAATATTGTGAAGGGGGAGAACACATATAGGAATAGGCTACCCACCTAGGGGAATTAGGCCAACGAGGTGTATTAATGGACTAGTGAGGATGACGGGGTCATGATGTAGGTCATGTATGAATGAGAGAGCTAGGTGCAGAGATAGATTTAGACTTGAGAAATGCGTGAGGCCTAGATGTCGTGATGGTGCAAAAATAGAGGTAAGAGTGCACCAAGGTAATGATGTGTGTGGTTGAACACCTTTGATGGTGAAAAATTGCTTGTTATGAATTAATTTAAGACATAAGTGGACCATAGAAGGGATAGCATGGATTTCTTGAAGCCAAGGAATACATAAGACTATGTCACAACCCTTTATTTTAGATATACCAAGAAATGGTATAAGGATGGTAATGGACCCGATAGTGATGGGAAGGACAACACGGCCATAATAAATAGTGACTTGGAATGTGATTAGGGATGTTGTATTCATTTTTACTCCTCTCAAAGAACAAGGAAATCCCATCCGTCGGCCTATCACCTATATATTGGGCACCAAGTCCCTCCTTCATATGATTTGTGTGCGAATGCATTATTTATGACATATAGATGTAAGTAGAACTAGAACCACACATATATTCATATTAAACATGTTGATAACCACATTACATTAACTAGGGAAATCATAGATCCATATGATAGTGTAGACCAATGTCATGCATCGGAACTGACTTAGGCCCTTCATAGTATAAAGAAAAAAATTTAGACCCATCCCCTTGATACAACATACTCCTACAGATCCTCTAAACCCACCTATGGATCTCTCATAGTATTCTTACATGGCTTCGCCTCTCTTCAATTCTCACCTCTCCATCTGTCCCTTTTTCTTCTACCAGGTGCTCATATATATATAGCTTTTCAAGCACCACCATGCCTTTCTCGAAGTTATAGATCATTTGCCATGTGTCCAAGTGGTCCTCCATGGGAGCATACTTCTTCATATGTGAGCTCTCCATCCTTTTCCATGATGACCTTCTGGAATCTTCTATCACAAGGTATATTCCTTCTGTGGGCACCAAGTTTCCAGGATGGCACCTTATCCACTTCACATGCAGTCAGGTCATGCTTTCCTCGTGTTCTTCCCAATATGCCAAATATGGCTAAGTCCCAAGATATTTTCTCTTCTTGTGCATGTGCACACTGGTTCTACTAAAACCCTCCTAAAACCCTGTCCTACACACTTTCTCCTTGCACGCCCTTCTTCAAATAGGCCTTTGTGCCCACGCGCCTTCTTGTACTTAGCCAATATTTTAGGGGCCCAACATCACCCCACACTATGCCTATTCTCTACCCTCAGGAACACCTTCTCAAAGAATAAAGAATGACTATCCTTGAATATTTTGGAGAAAGAATAAAGGAATGAAGAATTTGGGGAAGAATGAAAGAATGGGGAAACTATGATTATTTCTACAAGAGGAGAGGGAAATATTTCATCAAGTCTACCTCCAACTTATTCCAGGTATTGACCTCATTCTGTGCCTATTGACAAGGTCACTAACTAAGGTGCTCACCTCTTCAAATCTTAGCCCTTCTCCTTGGGTATTCATTGTTTCCACGATCCCCTCTAACTATTTTCCCAAATCCTCGAGCGCATCCATCCTTCGAGTGATCTGGGATACAACTCTTTCAGCTAGTTTTTGATTGAGCCCCACAAGGTCTCAATAGCCTCTAATTTCTTCTCAACCTCGGCTAGAATTTTTCACATTCCACCCTATTCCCCTTGTTCTTCTCCTAGAACTCCTTGAGCTTCGCTTCATGGGTGGTGACCAGAATGCTCACCACTCTATCTCTATCGGTGCAGTTGTCATAAGCGGCCTCAACAACTTGGGTGATAACTTTCACATCCATGAGGAATTTCTTGTACTAGGCCAAAATTGCCACAACCTTCATCTTGTCCTCCTTTTCTTTGCATGTTGATGCCTCCTCTGCAGACTCTAAGGCCAGTGGTCATCTTTCCATTGTGAGGACGTGGGTCAAGTCCTCTAGACACTCTAGGGTGGATCCATACTTCTGCGCTTGGTGGCATTAGATTTGGATGCTTCAAGAAAATGGCATCTATGATCATCTCTGATTTCTTGTAGACCTCGCACACCCTTGCCTTCTCTTCTTTCAACTCATGCCTTAGCTACACACTAATTATCTCCTCCTACTTTAAGTCCTTGGTTCTTTTCTCCAGCTCTTCTTCCTTCTTCTCTAGTTCTACCTCTAGGAACTTCACCCTATCATTCCTCCCAAGAGTTTGGCCTCTACTTCCACCAAAACCTTATTCAACATGTTGTATATTTTCTCATCTGATAGCCATTGAGTGTTTACCAAGGGGTTATCACCTTTTGACTCTGGTACCTTCATTATTTCCCCTTAGCTTACTTTGAATTCTGGTTCATCGATGTGGGACTCAAATGCCCAAGAAATCATTTTCCTCATCCGAGGGTATGCACCTTCCTCATCAAATGATGCCATAGCCAAGAGTTGCTCCATTGGTATGGTGCTTTGAAAGCATGTGCGCAAACACCTTGTTCGGATCATCAATATAGCCCATCCTCTGAACCTATGATGCCTCTATGCTTTTTCTCCCTATGTGCGTGCAGGCCTTAGGAAATCTCACAGCCAAACTGGGATCCCCTCCCATGCTACCATATTCCTTTTCTACACTTTCCTCCTCTGCTTCCTTCATCACTAGGTCCACACGCTTGCATTCCATCTCTTTCTCTACTAGGTCTTCGATGATCTTGGCTACTTCTTTCTCCGCGGCCTCATCTATTTGTTCCTTAGTGAGGCTTGGGGTCCTCTTTTTCTTTTAACTTCCTCACTTACCCCTTATCTTGAGTATCCTCTTCTTCCTTGTCATTCTTCCTCTTGACAAAGATGTACTCATTTTCTTCTTCCTCTCCTTCCTCCTCCGAGTCATGTACCTCATAGATAGGATGGTCCTCACCTCCTAGTTCATCTTCATCATCATCATCTCTCTCACCTCTATAGGCCTCCAAGCTCTCTGTGTCCTCCGAATCATTTTCTTTTGTCACCTTCTACTTCTTCCTACAAGAGATTCTACTTCCTTCTCCTCCTCCTCTAGTGACCTCTGGGTGATGGGTTCTCATGCTCCGGCGCTTCTTCCTCCTCTAGATTCTTTGCTTTCACCGGGGACTTCTTTCTCTACACGTAAGTACTAGGGCTTAGCACTTGTCTCCGCGCACTTACCGCTTGTGTAGCTTGAACACTTGGTGCTTTCTGCACCTCTTCTCTTTCCCTCTTCTTTGGCATGGGCTTCTTTCTTCTTATGGGGTCCTCAGGATGGATACATCATTTTCCAAGTATGTGCCCTTTTCAAATTTTGGCCTTATGTGAAGGTATATCCTTGTTGCATCCCTTCCAAAGGATTGGCAATGTCACTTGGTTTCATCATCTGTATCTCATGGGAGACATATCTCTCCACGTATGCATGCTTCTTGGGGTAAACTAACTTTCGTGCAGCTCTTGTGGTCTTGATCCACCTCACTAAGGTCAAACCTTAGTCTCTTGGCCTCTTTGAATCTATTCACCCCCACTTGGAAGTATTGCATGGTGAAGGAGAAGGGAAGCTTACACCATGGGCTCATTGTTTCATCTATCAACCTAAATCTGCCAATGCATAAGTGTTGATATACCACAAATTCTTCTTCTCCTTGCACGAGCATGGGTAACTACTCTGAATCCTCCATTCTTCTCCGAACACATCCCTCATGTGCTTGTACCATTTCTCTAAACACGCCTTGTGAGTGGCTATCATGGTCTCACAAGTATATTTTGTGAACCACTTTCATGGGTGAGGGATCCTCTTCTGGGTACTCCCAAACAAACCTTTCCAGCCCATCGGCACTCTGATCTCTGAGAAGACAATTGTGAGGAGGACATTACCAAATAGTATCTTCTTTGCCTTCTTGTGCACTTGCTAATGATTTCATCCACAATGAAAGTGGACAAGTTGTAGATGGTCCCCTCAGATATTTTTTCGGCATACATTCAACCATGCCTTGTTCACTTGAGTCCATCTCTCTTGGTCATTGAGCTTGGTTACCAAGCATGCATGGCCATCCTCATCACATGGGTCTGGGATCTCTGTATGTCAAAGTATCATGATCCTTTCTTATAGTCATATGCAACAACTATTTCCTTGATGGCCTCCTTGTTTAGGTCATCATCAATGTTATCCCCTTCACAGATAAGGCATATGAACTTGGAAATTAACTAGGGGAGTTATGCGCATCTTCTTGCACCCACAAAATAAAAATGGTCTTCGTGAATGTGCACCATTAGCCACTAGTAGAGGTGCTCAGTTTTCAAGTAGGGTAATTCATAAAGTTGTAGTAATCCTGCCTTCTCCAATTTAACCTTTACTTCATCACTGTAGATGGGCATGCCTTCTAGTGTCCTCTTATTTTTTGGGTGAACCAACTCCAAAGCCATTTATTTTTCTATCATGCTAGTGTGGTGATTATAGTCACTTACAAACATCTTCCACAAATGAGATTCCCATTCTTTTCCTAGCAATACCCCATCCGGGTATTGCATCTCCACATACCATTCTTCATTTTTGCTTGTGATGAAGAAGCCATTTTCTTCCCCTTACCCTTTCCCTTCTACTTTTTAGGTGAGATGGTTGCTTTCTTTGGTGCCATTCTTCTAGTTAGGTTATCACTTCAAGCATCTTTTCCTTGCTCTACTCTACCACTTTATCCAACCCTAATGCACAACTGTGAAAAAATCCTCCTACACCATGCCCTAGCCACCAAACCCTAACTAGAACAATTCTTCCACAAGATGAACTGCTTCAACAACTTCCTTCTCAACAACTTCCTCCACACCCATGTACTCCTTTCCTACTAGTTTGTGGATCTTCTAGTCACGTCCTCTCAGATTTCTTAAATTTTTCTTCACACAGATCACCTTTGGATGCCCTAGTTCATGAGAGATCTTTTTCTCTTTGTAAATGCAAGGTAAATAATGAAGTGCCCACTTCTTATTTATAGCTTTTCCTTCTTTCCAACATTAAATGCTATTTTACCTACCACCATACTTAGTACTAAATGTGAAATTTTTCCACCAAGCCAACCTTACGCACCTTCACTTACATGCACCCAATCTTGCAAAAAACTTCTACAACCTTCTGGCATGCAAAACAATCCATCCTAATAGAAGACTCTTACGTGCATGTTAACAACGCCAAAGGCACTTCTTCTTCCCTTCACCTAATTTTTTCTCTCACCTACCTCATGTTGTTCCTATGCACTTCTTCCTCTAGTATGTGGTTTCTCTAAAGTCTTATCCTAACACCAACCTTTTTCATCCACCTCTTCTTCCATGTGCTTCCTTCATCCTTACGCATGCTTTGTATCCATCAACCGGGAAATTCACCACAACTTCTACTGCTACTCAACTTGTATTACGGGCCTATACTTTGCATTACTCCACCCCACACTAAAATAGATGTGCATGGTCCTCTATGCATGCACAACCTTCAAAAATTAATGTGGTTACAATGCCCAAGGCGTAAAACAAAAAAAAACAAACAAAAGAAAGGGAAACACAAGAAAGGAAAATTACATAAAGGGAAACTTATACTAAATGGAAAAACTACCTTATTACAAACACCAAGAAGACTTATTTATAGTAGGGCTTCAACCTACTCCCATTGAAATGGCTTGGTAATCTCATTCCATCTAACACTCTCAACTAGCATGCACCTAAATTAAGGATGTCCGAGATGATATAGGGACCCAACCAATGGACTTTCAACTTTTCGGGATGGTGCAAAAACTTAGAATCATATAACAATACCATCTTCCCAATCTCAAATTGTTTTTTTCTATGTGGCGATCATGCCATGCTTTTTGTTTAGCCTTTTCAGTCTTTTGACTCCACCTAGCCAATGATCATCTCTCATCCAATTTCATCAATTTTTCAATCCTTTCCTCCAACGACTTGTTCATCGACCAATCCTCCTACATGCATGCTATACACAGAGAAGGTAACATAAATTCAATGGGTAAGATAACCTCTACGCCAAACACCAATTGAATGGTGTGGATTTATTCAACCTCTTGTAGGTTGTCCTATATGCCCATAGAACTACTGATACTTTTCATCCCAATCTCATCTACCAACGTCACAAATTTTGGTCAGGGTATGACTCAATATTTTATTAAATGCCTTGGTAGTTCCATTTGCTTGTGGATGGTAAGGGGTAGTCTTATGATGAGCCACCATGAACTCGCTAATAGAATCCTAGATGGTCTCATTTAGGAAATGCGTACCCCTATCACTAGTTAAGCTCAACGGGCATCCATACCTTGTAATAATATTTTCCCATAGAAACCTGGTTGTTGTAGCCTATATAATCCTTGGTAGGTGTTGCTTCTTCCCATCTTGTCAAATAATCCATGCAAGTGATTACATAGTGTGATCTTGTCCTATGCATGGCTAGAGAAAAATGGGGCCTACAAAATCTATGGCCCACTTTTCAAATGGCTCTGTACTTGGAATAGGGCACAAAGGCATTTCATCCCTCCACCCTAGTTTTCCAAGGCACTAACAATGATCACATGCCTTGTAATACTCTTTGCAATCTTGATATAGGGTTTCCCACCATAACCCAACTTGTAATATCTTACGCACAAGTGGCATCCCCTACATAGTGTCCACCTGTGCTTCCTCCATGCCTCCTCCATAATAGCTAGGCACTCATGTTCTAGCACGCACCGACGCACACTTCATCATGTCCTAGTTTGTACAAATCACCACTAACCAACATGTAGGGTGTGGCGCATATATGGCTAATAACTTTCCTCTCTAATGCTTTCATCCCTTTTGGCACCATACCTATTTTGAGAAACACCACAATATCCTCTAAGTCTGAGGGCATGCACTATAACCTAAACAATTACGTGTTAGACATGGTCTCCTCAATGCTTTGTGTGTCCTCTCTCCTGAGTCAATTCTAGACAAGTGATCGGGCCCAGAATTACTCTTTCCTAGCTTGACAACCACTATGAACTCAAATTCTTGGAATAACAGACCCATCAACATATGTGCCCTTGTAGAATGCAGGCTTGTTTACCAAGTATTTTAATGCCATGTGGTCCGTGTAAATACAAATGGTGTCACCAGTAGATATTTCCTAACTTGTGCAACACATAGATCATGGATAGTGCTTTGCGCTCAGTAGTGGTGTAATTTTGTTCTCATTGATGTTAACTTTCTACTTGCAAAACACAAGGGATGGTCAATAATCCTTCACTAGGTTATGTCAGTACTGCTCCAATGGTTGTACTAGAGGCATCCACATGAACATGGAAAGGTTTATCCCAAATGGGGAAATGGAGAATGGGTGTTGTGACAAGTCTATCCTTCAAAGTGTCAATGCCCTCTATTGCACCTCTCCCAATGAAAGGCACTCTTGTGTCTAAGTAATTCCTCCAAGGGTGTGTGATCTTGGCATATCCCTTGATGAACTTCCTATAGTAACCCATATGCCCAAGGAATCCATGCACACGACACTTTGGCTAGTAGGCTCCCTAAACCCACAATGGCTACAACCTTGGTGGGATCTACTAGTAAGCCCTCCTTACATATGATATGTCCCAATAAGGTTCCAAATGGGGTAGCAAAGACACACTTCTTGATGTTGAGGGATATCCTCAACTATCGACACCTTTCAAACATTAGTCTTAAGTTATCACAATGGTCCTTGACTAGACCATACACAGTCCAATCATCCAAATAGACCTGAAGAAATTTATGGATGAAGTCCTTGAAAAGGCTTGCACTACAATGCATGAGAACACAACAGGTGCATTCTTCAATCCAAAAGGCATGACCATATAGGAAAAATTCCCCATTCAATGGAAAAATTTGTCTTTCTCTGGTCTTCCTTTTGTAATCCACACCTAGTGGTACCCTAAGAACCCATCCGTGAAGGAGTAGACTTCGCACCCACCACTCCCTCTAAGATTTCTTTAGTAAACGGGGTAGGGAAGGGATCAATGACACATACTACATTCAAGTCCCTATAGTCAACACAGATCCTTATCCTTCCATCCTTTTTGATGTTGATGACCATTGGGCTTATCCATTCTGATTCTTCCACAACTTCAATGATACCTGATGCTATCATTTTTTCAATCTCCTCCTTGACCCATACGCAAAATTTGGATTCATCCGATATGGCCTCTTCTAGATTGGGTGTGCACCTTCCTTCAGTTTTATCTTCATCTCCCCCAAGGAATGGTGGATGCCTTTGAGTTCATGATACCCATGAGGGAATAAATCCTAGAATTCACGTAATAGATCAATGATCTTTGAGACCTCCTTTTCCGACCAATAGTCTCCAATGATTGCTTCCTTGGGTTCTGCCTCTGACCCAATGTTAACCTTCTTCATTTTTAAGGGCTCATGGTAAGTGTGCATCCTTTCATCAGTGCTATCTATAACATCGATGTATACCTACAAAGTGGTTAACATCTAGACTCTCCATTTCCTCTCCATCTATGACATAAACCATCTTTCCTTTTTCCTTTTCTATGCATGCTTGCTCAAACTACATCTCCTCTGACTCATCCTCATCAAAATATGCCTCTAAACTGGGCTCACCTAGAAAATCTAGTAGCCTGTCTTCTACCATGGCACTATCCCCCATCATAAGGTGCTTGATCACTTGTAATGCCTTATCCACTAGATGGCTTTGTGCTCTAATATTCAAAATCTTGATGAGATCAGTTGTCAACTCCTACCAATTTCCTATTTCTTTCGGCATGTTTCTGAATGGATATACCACACACATGCACAACCTTGTAGTGTGGAATATAGCTTATGTACCCATAATGATGGTGGTAAGGCTTTTGTGCCTCCTATCCAGGCCTTCTCACATGCTTGGATATGAAATGAAGTGGTCTCTTTACCATGGTAGTCTTGAATGACCAGTGGGTGCATTGCTCCTGAAAACCTTACAGAGAACATGATTCTTACCTCACGCCACTCCATAAGAGGCTCTCCCATGTGTAGCCCACCAGCGTGCTGTAGTCCCGAGTAGGTTATAACTGAGCATCCCTCTTCTTTCATCCTCATTTTTCCACTGAGCTTCCATGTCCCGTAAGAAAATTTCAAGGTATGCCCCTCCAGAGTAACTTGGTAACTTCTTTCCTCCTAGGCACTTGAGTGAGCAGTGCCTTGGTCACTTTTGTTATAGACCCCCTCAATTATCACCCAATTAACTCATAGGTCCCATGCACCCAATTGTCACACACCATGCTTGTGGTATCACTCACAGACTGGGCATCCTCAAATTGGATAACTCCTTCTGTAGGGTGAATTATCTCTAGGTCTCTGATGGAGCACACATAAATTCTATCAAGGACCTCTTCTCCCAAAGGTTCAGTGTAAGGCACTAACTTCCCATCCATTAGAGGGATGATGACCCATTCTTCCTTGTTCTCAAAACTGATATATCCTTTGTTGAACCTCAGTCAACATTGTTCTTATAGCACCATGGGTGCCCAAGAAATGCTAGAAAATTTCTCTCCTCAATGAGTGCCAAGACTTCAAAGTCTCTAGTAAACTTGGCCCCTGAATGGTAATCACTACATCCTTTAATACTCCAATGGGCATTGCCTTAGTTTTTTTTCCATATATAACACATTCAAGATGGCTGCAATGTGGGCCTTCCCATTTGATGTCAGAGCATCCAATGTAAGAACATTGACTTCTACTCCCATGTCAATCAATATGTTTCTTAGAAGCCAACCATCCACAACTACGTTTAGTGTGATTTCTTTTCATAGTCAAGGCTATGGGGAGGGAGGTTTACATGCAACACCTACCTTTCATGCTCCACTCCTAAAGACGTGGCATCTTCTCCCATAGTCATTCTCCTAGTAAGGGAATAATATTCTCTTGCCTTAACATTTTACACTTCCTTGACCTCATCCAGGTCCTTCTACGGAGCCTCAACATTCCTTCTTTGCTCCTACTTCTGGACTACTCCTTTAGACACTTGGATTTCTCCTTGCAAACTCCGAATGACATCCATTGTCTCTTGATACACTTCCTTCTGTGGGTAGGGTCCGGATACTTCCCATGCACCACTTCTTCTCTTGAGACTAGAGTCTTTTTCCTTGGTACTTCTTTGGCACGCACAACCTCTACTTGTGTTGTCACCGAACAGTTCTAACCCTAACTCACGCACCACTCTAGGCATCCACTATGTGTCATTGGCCTTACTTTATACTCACCATCCCAACACCCTTTCCTTCCTGGTGTGTTGCTGGCTCATGTGCTCAAACAACTCAAGGCACTCCTCATACTTATGCTTTTTCCACACCACGAAGCACTTGCAATAAATCTAGACACTCACGCCTAATGTTCTATAGATCCACAGTTATAGCAGGTTCCTCATGGGAACTCACTTCTTCCTCCTCCATGGTTACTATGACCATGGAATCCTCCCGAGAACCTCTCCCATGCACCCCTCCATCCACGTGTCCTTCATAATGGTGATCATCTTCTTTGGAACCACTGGCAAGGTTGGTCTGGCACACACCATGATCAATGGCCTCATGGATCTAGTCAATAAGCCTACAATCCTTAGTATCATGGGTCAGAGGTGTAGATATTATAGTAGCAAGACACATTCTTCCAATTATACGCACGCTACAACAAGGGGCATCTACTCACATCATGGTCCCCATGAAAAATTTCACAATCTACCGCTATGGCGTACTGACTTCCAGGGGAAACTATCCTTGGCATGCCCCTCTACTTCACAATCCACACACCAAAGACCACTATGAGTCTCATGTGTAGAGTTTGCAGACATAACTTCTTCTAACTATTTGGCCATGGCAGTGATTTGAGCCTCTAGAAAAGGGCTCACACCAGTATCAACACTCCCAACTACTTCAACATGCATAAGGCAGCCTCTAGAGCCTCACAGTCGGTCAAAATGTTTTATGGGACAATGCCCTCCTAAATGGAGTGATCAACCCTCCAAAAACCATTGAGCATGTTGTGAAGGGTGAATGTCATATGATAATTTTGACAGAGAGTCTTAAACCATGCATCATACTCCCACACTCTCTTTCATTCCCTGTTAGATCTCCTTCAAAGCGTTGATGCTCTTCTATTCGAACTCTAGTATATGGAACTTTGCTAGGAAGGAATTTTTCAATGTGGTGTAGTCTACCACCATCTGATAGGGGTCATACTTCCTATACCTGCTATGTATGTGTCCTTGCAACATTGTTACAAACTGACTAGCCTTCCACTCTGGGGTAGTGATCCCCTCGTGCGCGCATGCCATAGCAATTCACACTTGTGCACATGTTCCAGTAACATCCTCTATACCCTAGTAATATGGAAAGTGTAAAGAAATTTCAAATATTACACCGAGGAGGTGGTTAAGGCCCTGTCCTCTTGATCTAGATCCTTGGTTCCCTCCGGTGTTCCCTCCACCAGATCCACTGGATCCACCAGGTCTTGTGCCTCCCGATCCACCAATTCCACCTCCAGATCCTCCTGTAACCAGGTAATGGGCCTAAAGTGGTCATGCCTAGTGTCCCCAATGTCCCACTAAACTATGCACCAATGGTCTATGAGATTGCTCCACTTATCAAAAGTGTATCCCATGCCACTCCCAAATGTGTTTGCCTAAACCTTGCGTACTTGTACTTTTCCCAAAAATTCCTCCAAACACTGAAATGGTATGTGCATCCATGGACATCCCAAATGAAAAATTATACCTCCTAGGCACCAATCGGTCACTCCCACCAATACCAACTGGGTTATCAATACTCCTTTGATTTGGAAAACCAAGCACCAGGGTTGGTCACTAGGTGGGTTCAAATGCACACCAATGACTCTCCTTTCTCCATGTGAAAACTCTCATCAAAAGCTAAAGGGGCCTCTCTCCCATGCTTTCCAAGATGGGGTAGCATAGACTGCTTAGGCTCCACATCCTCCATGTGAACTTCAACACCCTCTCACAATGTCTACCTCCATAGATCCATCACACTTACAACCTCACATTTGTCTAGTCATCTCCCTTTCACGAGCTTCACTATACTTGAGTCATCTCTCCTCCCTTTCCTTTTCAGCCATAATGTCTTCATCTTCCTCCACCCTAGCTTCCTCACCCAACATGCTCAGAGTAGCTTAGCCACCATGGGGAATGCTTCTAAACTCAAAGTAATGACCAAGATCTTCATAGCCAGAGGAATAACACTCAAAATGACCCTCTAGGCTCCCTCAAACTCAAACTCAACAACTTTTGGGAAAGAATACAAAAATGGCATATTCTAAAATGTAACTGGCCAACACTCCCTTCCACTTAGTGATCAATAACATGCGTCCAAGTTAGATCTACATCCTACAGCCTCTGATAGTCATCTTGGGTCCACACACGCAATCTATAGAACCAACTTGATCTAGATGTGTATGCTAAGAGCCATTCATATAGCTCTACTGGGAAGTAGCAAAATAATGTCTCATACAACTCATGGTATAGGTTCTCTTCTACCCATCCACGCGTATTGAACTCAGTCCAATGCTGAATCTTTGAGAAAACTCATCCTCCGTGCTCTTGAACCACATTTCAACACTTTCTAGAGTCGTGCTCTATCATTACACATCACAAAGATAAAGATGCATGTCATTTCTCACAACAACTTCAAAAAGAGGTCCCAAAAATAGAACCAAGATGTAGTCATTTTTATGCCCTCTCAAAGAACAAGGAAATCCCATGTGCGTCGGCCTATCACCTAATGCGGGCTGGGCACTCACCCGAGGCATGCAAGCAATGAGTCCCTCCTTTATGTGATTTGTGTGAGAATGCATTATTTACGATAGAAAATTAAGTGAATAGATTGGAAAGGAACCATACATTCATCTTAGAGCTCAGAATGGCTTCTAGACCAATGTGTTCATTCATATAAGAAAAGCATTACAGAACATAGATCTGAATCATAACAAAAATAAATGCATAGGGGTTTACACCCACTCATATGAAATATATATATATATATATATATATATATATATATATATATATATATATATATAACCAGATCCATATGAACACACATATATTCATATTAAGCATGTTGATAACCACATTACATTAACTGGGGAAATCACAGATCCATATGATAGTGCAGACCAATGTCATGCATCAAAACTAGACTTAGGCCCTTCATAGTACAAATAAAAATTGTTCAGACCCATCCCTTGATACAACATACTCCTACAGATCCTCTAAACCCAACCTATGGAGCTCTCTACTTTATATTCTATGATGGCTTCATCTCTTCATTCTCTCCTCTCCATCTCATGCCTTTTTTTTCTACCGAGATGCTCATATATATAGCCTTATCAAGCACCGCCATGCCTTTTCTGAAGTTTTAGATCACTTGTCCATGTGTCCAAGTGGTCCTCCATGGGATCATGCTTCTTCAAATGTGAGCTCTCCATCCTTTTCCATGATGACCTTCTAGAATCTTCTATCGTAAGGTATATTCCTTCTATGGGCACCAAGTTGCCAAGATGGCACCTTATCCACTTTTCATGCGCAATCAGGTCATGTTTTCCTTGTGTTCTATCCCGACATGTCAAATATGGCTAAGTCCCAAGATCTTTTCTCTACATGTGCGCATGCCACTGGTTTACTAAACCCTCTTAAAACCTTGTCCTGCGTGTTTCCTCCTTACACACCCTTCTTCAAATAGAGACATTTGATAGCTAATAGGAGTACCATGGAGCATGCATTGGAAAGGGCGAGGGATAAATCAAAGTATTGTTGACTGTATAAGTACCAATAGAAGCATTAATATGCAGCGAATCAGAAGAAAATGTAGTATGGTAATCATGATCCAAGAATGTAATTATTGATGGTGGCATGTCGCCAGTAGTAATAAGGAAATCAAGAGGCCCTGATGAGGGAGGAGGCACAACATGTAACATATGATTAGCATAGGAATCGGTAGTTGGATTTTCATGCTTTAATAATGGGTCATTGAAGATTTTAAGCTTTTGATTATCATTGATCGGTTTGAAGTAGATGGATCTAGGAGATCAATTCCATTGTTATCGATAAGATCTTGAATGATATGCCTAAGCTTAAAACAATGATTACTAGAGTGGTCATTGCAGTAGCGGTGATAATCACAGTGTGCATTTTCATCGTAGTTACTTCCACATGGGTAATAAGGATCGAGATTAAGTGGTGGTGGGAGAGTAACCAAATTCCTTTCAATGAATTTTGGTAATAAGAAGTGAGGTGCACAAGGTAGCTTGATAAAATTTCACCTTGTGGGTTGTAATTGAAGCGTGTTAGTGGAGAAACAACATTGACAATAGTTTTGTCGGTATACTTAGGAGATGGTTTGAATGTGGATTTAGCTTGAAACTTATTAGAAGAGGAGGAGGAGGAAGCCTCATAATAATTCAATTTTCCCATAGATAATAACTTGCTTTTACACAATTTAAGTGTATGAAATAATTGATCAAAGGAAAGAGGAGTCTCAAAAATGACACTCTATTGGAGAGGATGTAAAATACTTTGAATCAATAGATATTACAATTCAGAATCAGCGAGGACATTGGTCATTTTAGCAAGGTTGTTCTTTTAACGCAAGACATAATATGCAAGATGCTCATTGGATCCTTGTTTAATCTTAGCTAGATGTGCATAGGATATCTTAGTGTCAATATTGATTTAAAAATGAGAAAGGAACGCACCAACTAAAGTTGTAAAAGAATTTACCGAATGGACAGGTAGATCATAGAACCAACACATAACATAGTCAATTAAGCTTCGAGGAAAAAAATTTGTCAACAATGTAAGCTCATCAAAGCATAGTCAAGACATGCAACATGGAAGGATCAAAGGTGCCCTTGATGGTTATCGTTGGTTGGGAAAATTATAAGTGATTGAAGAGTAGAGTCAACACGTAGAGACACGTGCACGTAAGACAAAGTAAAGCACGTGAGGGATTGTGCACAAACATAAGATAAGGTAGCATGTAGACTACACACAAAAAAGAAAGAACAAGACTTAGCCATTTTCTCTGATACAAGGCTAAAAAATAGAAAAAGTGGAGTTGGAGTGCCAACCAAGCGAAAGATAAAAGTTGGGTGACTTGGCAATCAAGCAAAGGCTATTTGTGGAAAAAGATAATGTGCGGATCAAGGATAAAATCACATGCATGGAGAAGGCTATTAATAGGATTAAAGCAAGGTCATATGTAGGAAAATATATTATTAGCGAGAAAATGTAAGAGTATGCAAGTGTTATACGCATGGCTATTTTTGATGATTTAAGCATGCATGTTATTTTGAGGGCACACCTATTATTAGGAGAATGCGTGGCTAGTTAAGGGAAAGTCCCCATCCATATATATATATATATATATATATATAATGTATGCATGTTAGTGAGTGACCATGAATGTAAGGGAGTAGAGTCATGTAGTTCTAGGGTTTGATGCTTGTGCGCATGGTTTAGTGCACCAGCTTTGTAATGGATAATGGTAGTTAATGGATCTCGAGTATGGTGACTTAATAGTGCAGCTAATATTAGTTTGGTTTACATGGATTAAGTGTTTCCTTATTATATGTGTTTCCAATTTGACATAGTTATAATGATTATTTGTGCATGAATGCGTAATGGTTAACAATATGGTAAACATGCATGCTAACTTCCTATCAAGCATAACAAAGGAGGGACTTGGTAGCTACACGTGCTTCAGGTGAGAATTCATATCTATTTGAATGAGGTGTCAAAGCATGCATAGCTAATGTGTACAAACAAAAAGACTACATTGTGGTTCCATTGTTGGGACCTATTTTTAATTTTTCGGCTAGGTGTTGCATTCAAATGGCGTATTGACTGTTTTTGGAGAGTATTGAGAGTTGGGTAGAATATGGCCAAGATACGTTTGCACGAGAGATATATAGCACTAGACCTAGCTTCAATGCATGAAAGTGGGTAAAATATAATCTTTATGACTACCTATATTAGATGTTCTTCAACTTTTTCCCAGTAGAGTTGTATGAGTGGTTAGCATCTTACGCCTCAAACAAAATTTTCTCTCCAGAACAAGAGCTTGGATTAAGGATTATTATCATACACTTTCTTATGTAGACGAGGAGTGGAATAGAGTTGTAGATCGTTGGTGGCTGGTGTGTATTGCACAATTATACTTTGAGTACGCAATTTCTATGTATAATGTCATATCCCACAATTTTAGTATGTTTCGTAGGAAGGATAAGTCGTAAAATGTTGAAGGGTTTACGAGCCCAAAAGTACAAACATTGTTGCATAGCTGAGTATGTGGCTACATGTGTGTATGTATATCCTGAAAAGGATATACGCACTTACATGTAGTTGTATGCACAACACCGTAATAGTGTTTGACTTCCGCTTTCATAAATTACTTAACATTTTACAACTTATTCTTGTTTCATTTATTGTATGAGGTATTTTATTTTTCTATAGAAATGGTTCGTAATATTAGTGTGCAATTTGGTTGTTGTACCTATTTAGAAGATATGATTATCTTATTGATGGTTCACAAATGAATAGTAAATTTGTATTTGGATGATTATACTTGCTTACTATTCAAGATGTTTACACAATATTGATAAATATGCCTCCTGGTTGGGATTGTATTATTTGATTATGAGAAATATATATTTCTATTTATGTGTGTGTGTGTGTGTGTGTGTGGGGGCGTTGATAAACGTATTGTGTTGATCTTGTCAGTTATGGATCATAGTGCATTGGAAGGTCTTCATTAATGTGTCGGTAATGTTGCAGGTCAATGACAAGGAAATTCGATTATCATAATTTATCATTTAGTCGTAACCATGATGGTGTTCGTGAATAAAGTTATGCTATTGAATCTATCCATTGTTCATGGACCTAGAGCATGTTTCACATTGATTGTGTTAAGGAAGTAAGGTAAAGTTATGTTGGTTTTATAATACTTTCATCTATAGGGATGAATAAGTATTGTGTTATAGGTAAGTGTTAACATGGTTTATTAATTAAGACTATAGATTGAACTATTTTGTAACTTGTTCCTAGTACATGTAGTTGCTATTGCTGATGTGTTATATCACTATGTTGTGGTTGGAACACATTGGTATAAACTTACCTTCGACCAATCAATACATACTACTTTAGTGGTGAATGATCAAATATATCAACATTCATACTTGTTGTAAGATTGGCATTGAATTGGTTTATCATATCCCCGGCTTGGAAAGAGATTATTATGAATGTTGAAAGGTAAATCTACTTGGCTTATTAATTAATCTTTAGATTGGTCATAGACCAAATCATGAAAAGTTGGTAATCGGGTTTTAAGACCTCCACTCAACCTTGGCAAAGGTTATTGTTGATTTTGATTTTAATTATCTTCATGCATGTTTAATTGTTTGTAAACTTGGTCTTCGAATGATCATAATTCATTTGGAGGTATTATTGGCAATTAGGAATGCCATGCAAAAATGTTTTAGGTTCAAACATAAAATCAACCACCAAAGTTAGAGGAAGGATTTGTTAAAAAAAATAAAACAGACCATGTCGTGGCACTATGTTATTAGATGGATTGAATGAGCATACAATTCCCTTGAAAATGGTAAAGCTTCTTGAAGAAGTTACCATAGCATGTAAAAAAGAAACTTGGTCTTTTGTTCTAGTTCAGAGGAGCATGTTTTGGGCAAAGTCATGCAAGGGAGCTAGATTATATTTTTCTCAGTTGATCTTAACCTCTCCATTTGATGAGATGTGCATGGAAATTTCTCTGCTTTAATTAGCCACTCTTAGTTGGGATTTATTGGTGTTCAAATCTGTTTAAAACAGAAGAAATAGATGGGGTTTTATCGTGTACAAGCTCCATTCCTGAGAAATTTGTGCATGATGATTTTTTAATATATTCTATGGAGATCTTGCAGAAAAAAGAAGAAAATATTGCATACGCCTTACTGTATCAGGCATGAACTATCCTAACTCATTCATGTAAAATCTTATGAAGTATTGATTATAAGTTGTTTTCTTATCTCTGTACAGAGCCTGGTCATGCAGTGGCAGGTTATATGTTTATGTGAGTAATATATATATATATATATATAGGCACTACCATTTATTGGGTAATTAGTTGTCAGGTTTCTTTCCTCCTATATCAAACTGGGCATACAAATAACGAGAAAAAGTGTTATTTGTTTTAAGCATGTTCGTGTGGAAGGACATGCATTTTCATTTAAATGTATGAGATTGAGCTAATCAACTTGATTCAAACCCAAATTACTGAGTAATAAGTGTGTGTGACCTCTTAAATAAAAATATACAAGTTACAGAAGTGATTAATTCTCATTCTTTTCGGTGAGTAGATCTCTACCTTCATAGACTCGAACCGGCCTTCACCCCCCTGCAATCCTTTTTAGGGGATGGGCTGGTGTTAGAATGTTTTTATTATACTGTTATTTGCGTTAAGTAGTCTTGGGAAAAAGGTTTCCATAGAGATCCCTTAATTAAGGAGTTGAAGCTTTCTTAAACCCACTTATGGGTCAGTGTGGTATTCCAAGTCTCGTATTGTTCTAGGCGGTGTAAATAGTGTATGAAGTTCTTTATCCTAATTTTGTATGAAACATCAGATGGAATATAGAAATGTGTTAGCCATGATTAAATATACATATATGTATATGCATGTGGACAGTATTTTAGGGAGGATAAATTCCTAGTTTACTTTCGATTCTAATTATGGGAATAAGGATAAAGCTCTCACAAGTTCACCAAGTAAACACTCAACATTTTTGACCCTCTTTCGAGCTGAGTAAAATCATCTTGTCTTATTAATATTATATTAAAGAAATCATGTTATAATCTTTAAACTATTGTCTTATAGAGTGGTAACAAATTTGGTTTATGAAAAGGTTTTTTTCTTTGGGTGTGTAGTATCTTGCTTGAATATCATTTATTTAATGATTATAAATTTTTATATCTATGCACCAAAAATGGGTATGGTGGGATTTGATCATAAGGGCTTGTGATATATGACTTTATCTTTTTATATCATAGTTTTTACAAGGTTGTATGATTTAAAAATCATTGATTCTCGTTGTCTAAATAAATAGTATTGTGACTATAATATTGCAATGTTTACTTCTCATGCTATTTGGTTAAGTGATTTCTAGGAAGGGAAATAGCTAACCAATTTATGATCTTGATATCATAATGATATAACATGAATTAGATTAGGTAGTTCATGTCGGTTTGTTAAGCTAACCATATAAATATTTATATTTTTCAGCTTATAGGGATGTAAGGATTCTCGAGTTGAATAAAGAGGATCATCATGATTTACATTAAATATATTGTGCTTATTTTATGAAGGAGAAGATTGTACCATCATATAAGATTAATTGAAATATTTCTTTAAGTTTGATAAAAGGGTTTATGTGCCTAATGTATAATTATTATCATTGATAATCTCTTATATCTTTGTAATTAGTAATTGACTTTGAAGCTATTGTTTGATGAATGAATCCCACAAGATTGTGTTTATGACTTAAATAGTGTATTACTTGAGTCAACCCCGTATTTGGTATGATCTCGGTATTTAAGTAATAATCATATTCTTAAAATTATCTTTACTGAATTTATACTTATTTACCGAAATAGTAAAGTTGTGGAATAATGTGGATGATTAAATAGAAAAATACAAATTGTTTTATGATATCATCATAAAGAAATAAATGGATAACAATGGTATTGCAAGTAATAAATCATACTAGAAGGAATTAAGTATATTGATGTACTTATTATTTATAAATATATAATTTTTTAAATGTTAGTGATTAACCATGAAACAATGAGAAAATTAATCGATGTAATTTTATAACAGCATCATACGCTTTTATGGTCTAGCCTTTCCATCATATGATCAATCCTAATTTGTTTGTACCATGACATGAAAATAGTTATGACATTATAGAACAAGGTACTAAGGTATGATCCAAGTGTATGAAAAAGGTACGATGTACGTATCTACCTCAAGTAAGCTAATGGGCATTAAATGAAGTTTAACTAACGTTATAAAATGATTCAAGTCTTGTATTATCCTAAACATAGATTTTCTATATCGTAAATTGATGTGGTTGATTAACGCTCCATAAGAGGTACAAACATTTTGCGGTGTCTCAAAGAGACCAATACATACCTCTACCATGATTTAGATGACATAATGTTATGAACACGAAGACATGAATTGTGACACGGCTTTCGTGTCATGCAAGTCATACCTACATCAATTCGGGATGGCTATATGGAGAGGAACGATCACATAATGACTTAGGTCATTACATGAACGTACCTTTTCCTGTAGGGATTCTAAAGTGGTACTAGCAAGAGCTGTATGACTCGGATGTCAAGTTATGATAATTGTAACTTTGATGTTGAACTTAATAATTAAATACATGATTACTTATGATGAATAAACTTAATTTAATAACTTAAGAAATGGAAATGAATTCTGATGTATATGACTAGAATAGTTTTGAGGTGAAGGGAAGATGTGTTTCAAGCGGTTTATGTGAAGACACGAAATGAGGCTTGCTAGCACAATGCCAAAAACTATGCGCATAATAGTGCATGTAACTAGATGCATTGTCTATTCACCAAGTCCTCTTGTTATGGTGTCAAGATTCGGATGATAGTTACAGCAGTGAATTTTTGTAGGATGTTAAGAAGACATCACAAGTCCTCTTGGCCTATAATAAGGCTTAACCAAATGATATACTGGGCATATTAGCTCGTATTAAGTGTATGAGGGGGATCCGGGTAGGATCTATAAACCCTAGAAGTTGTACATGGTTATCATATATTTTCGTGTTGGATTCTAAATATTAATTAATGTTGGATTAATCTACTACAAGCTATTAATCATCAAAGGCATCAAGATAATTTAACGGATTTATTAAAAAAATCCCTTAGTTTTTGATGAAGTGTAATATAAAGGTGTTACATATTATTTCCTTGAGGAAACTAAATTTTGGTTTTTGTGTGGACCAAGGGGATTTTATTTGTGTGTGCTACCATTAGCTATCAATATCTTGATGCTAGAACTGGGACTAAAGATGCTACATATTGCTAGCTAAATCGACACCGTGCGTAGAGGCAGGAGTAGGTGTGGAGAAGGATGGCGACCTCAAGGAGGAAAGGTAGAGAGAAGAGAAATGGATCAAGTATAATGAAGCATGAGAGGGGATATTGAGGTAGTACTTCATTAAGAAGAATGATGGCTTGCGAAGGTTTTGAGACACTCATGGAATATGAGGAGCCGCAACATCATCTCCTCCCGATATTGGGAAAGTGCAATAGAGAGACACCATCGCCTTCGGATGAGAGCGCGTCGAGAGAGAGTAAGAACCACAGTGTGCATCTAACCCCAACTGGCTACCTAGCCCTTATGTAAGGTTTTCCAAATATAGAGGTAGTTGTTGAAAGTAATAAGAGTGAGGGAAAGAAAGCGGGATCTCCACGTGGAAAAGGAGATACATGTAGATATAATTTTTCTTAACTTAGGAAGTGTATCGTAATAGGAATGCGCTCATGACAAAGGTAGCAGGCACCAATTTTTGAAAGTACTCTTGGGGGATTGTGTACAAGAGTGTTATCGGGATAGAGTATTGGCACGCAGACCATTAGAAGTAGTTTTATAGGTGTTATGACCGCACGTAAAGTGGATTTTTAGTTTAGTACTACGATTGGGACACATGGAAGTTCATCAACTCAAGTTATAGGCTATACCTAGGGGAACAAGAGGCTCAAGATGTTTAGGACAGCTTTCGCATGGAGGAAATCTCGTGGAGTTTCAAGATCTAGGTCTAGTCCTAATCCAAGGTAGGGTCATCCTCCACAACCACTACCAAATCAACAAGCCACGGACACCACCTCAACAACCACAAGTAGACACCTCATTTTTACTTTTAGATGTCTCTTCAATTGTCGGAATATAGGGGTGTAGAGTATGTGGTGAGCATGTGCATAAGTGTGAGTTACTATGGAAGGAAAAGGGTGTTACATCATAGGATTGAAAGTCAATTCAATTTTCCACCACACTTCAAGGGAACGTGCATAGTTGGTACATAAAGTATGATCCCCACTAGACTGTGGTGGATTATGATGTGTTGTGCACAACATTCTTGGTTGAGTTCCACATTCCGGAGTTTGAACAATAGAGTATCACCTTGAAGGATATTAAACAGGTTTGTTGGAAATCGTAAGGGAGTATGATGTGTGCTTTAAAACTCTCTTGTCCAAGTTGTCTTATGATATTCATCCAAGTCAACATGCATAGTGGTTTTTTGGAGGATTGTTGACTCTATTTTGAAGGGCTTTATCTCATAATACATATGCGGACCCGTGTGAGGCCTTGGAAGCATCCCTATGTGATGAAGTGGTTGGAAGTGATGATACTAGAGTAGGCCCATCCTTGGAGTCATAGATATCAGCAATGGCCAAACAGCTTAGAAAACTTTCTACCAATTCAACACATGAGACACACAATGGGTTGTGGTGCACTTATTGTAAAGTTGAGGGACATACAATGGATAGTTGTCCGTGTAAGATTGTGCATGCATTATTACAATCTTGTGAAATTTATCACAAGAATCATGATGTCTAAAATTGTCCTCTATTACGTTGTACAATTATGAAGAATGTATCAATGTATTGCAAGATATGTGATGTGCACACTCATGGAACCAATTATTACAAGGCTAATAGACCGATACATGAGGCATGTGAGACGGGATTGCAACAAATCATGGTGGTAAGCAGCTCTCGGTATAGGAAACCAAGCCTCAAGAACATAGCAATGAAGGAGGTGGATTCTATGGAGGATATGAGAGAAGAGGCCATGGTGGTAGAGAAATATTTATACCCGTGACTTACTACACTTTTGGGTCCCCTAATTAATACCAGTGTGAGAGTCCCTAGAATTTGGTATGCACATATTTTGGAAAGCAAAGATAAGGTTTAGGATTTCCTTACCTATATGAGAATATGTGTAAGAGTAAAAAGAAGGACAAAGGCATCGGAATGATCAAGGTGCAGACGTAAAGAATGATCGGTGGATTCCCAAGAAGCCCGATCCAAATTTATAACCCATATTAGTAACCACATGCACGTAAGAAACATGTGTGTGAGCCTTTATAACAAAATCACTCATCGAAGAGAGGAGGTTATGCATGCTAGGTATCTAGATGTTTCTCACCGGAAGGAGGTCTACCAAGAGACTATGGGGTTATCATAGATCTGCAAGGAGAGATCCATTGTTTAAAGGAGTAGGCACGCGAGAGGGAACGCATGAAAATGTTGAGTTACCGTAGAAAGATAGATGATCTAAACGAGGTATGCGGATGTTGTGGATGGAAAATATCATCCCTCTTCTAGGGGAATGGTTGTGTGAGAAGGTATTGTGCGCAGGAGTTGAGAGTGATTTTCAGATACTCCATATAAACTTTCCACCATATAACCATGAATATGACAAGAAGATCACTCTAGATGTTGTGATTGATGGTTGGTTGGTAAGTAACATTTTGATTGATACAGACGTTGAGGTAAATGTTTTAACTTTAGATGTATGGAACCGATGGGTAGACCAACCTTGCAGTCATCTTCCATTTTTTTATATATGGTGAATAAGACATGAGCTATTCCCATTGGGGTGTTAAAAGTTGCTTCAATTACCATTCGAGGAGCTAAGTTTATCGGGATTTTGAATTACTAGATCTTGTTGAAGCGATAACTTCCCAAAGATTACTTGGACATCATTGGTGTTATGCAACAATGATGACCTATGATTTAACAAGAGCTACATCATTTTTTAGAACAAGGATGAGCATGTGATCATACCTTTGAATGGTGCGAAGGTAGCACCTTATATTAAGCCTTTGAGTGAAGAAGATCTTAACTAGATATATATATATATATATATATATATATATATATATATATATGTATGTATGTATGTATGTATATATGTATGTATGTATGTATGTATATATATATATATATATATATATATATATATATATATATATACATACGGGATATGACTTGAGAATGTGGAACCATTTAAGGAAGGTGTACTTTAGTGGGAAGATGCACATTTTATTAGTGCACCACAAGTGTTGCCTGTGATAATTTGGCCCATGGCACATATGAGATGGTCGGGCGTGAAATGAAGGGAAGAATCACCAGGATGATTAGGTCACACATTTTTAGGCGGATGGGTGCAAGTCAATTATCGAGGTATATTGGTGAAGGGAAGCTCGATACTTTTTTACATGTGATGGAGAACCAGTGGCCATATGAAGGTTACCGAAGGAACATGATGTTTTATATCTTGTGTGGGACAGAAGCACGCTAGTGGTAAACACATAGAGATAACTTTTGGGGGTGGAAGGAAGTGAGAATCACCTTTTCAATAAGATTTACTTGGAGTAATGTACCTACACTTATATATGAGTATGATGGGAGAAATTTTGCTTATGTATATGTTTAGAACCGTGAGAGACGATGGGCACAAGGCAAGGAGGCACTACCAAAATCCTTATGGATGCATTAAATCTACTCTAATTTACACGGATACGCGTGTGTATGGTGTTTCCATGTTGGGTTAAAAGGAGACTCCAAGATGGTACAAGATGAGTAGAGGTAATGTTCAAACATTTGGTTATTTTTCTAATAAGCCACGTGTACATAAGGCTTTACAGATCATGAAGCGCATCACACTGGGGATAAAAAAATATGAGAAGCTCATGTTTCAATTACTTGGAGAACTCCGATTCTCGATGCATGCAAGGATATATTTAAGTCGATGAAGTGTAAATGGGATGAACCTAGAAATAAAAATAAAAGGGGTAGTTAATGTACCTCATTGATGATGAAGAGATGGATAACTTGGGTGTTAGCTATACAGAGGGGTGCGCATTAGGTTATGGACTCAACAGATGAGAAATTGCACGCATACCATGCTCTTATGAAGACCGAGAAGGTTATCCTTAACATAGAGGATGCACCTATGGAGGCCATCATTGGAGATTACTAGTCAAAATAAGAGGTAGAAAATATTATTGAGCTCTTATGTGACTTTCAGGACTTGTTTCCAATAGGCTATCATGAGTTGAAAGGTGTGCATCCTTCATCATGAGAGATGAATATTAAGTCAAGGAAGGTGCACATATTGTTTAGAAGAGGTCTTATAAGATGAATCTCAACTTATGCATGAAGATCGAGGAAGATATTGACAAAATGCTTAAGTATGGTATCATTGAGCTTGTTGGTACCCAAATTTACACCAGCTTAAGAGCCAAGTAACATTTACAATTTGAATTGGATGCTTAAAGTCAATCAGATCAAAGATATAGTAATTTTTAGCCGGGAAATGTCTGATTAACTCTTTTGAACTTGAATTTGGGAAATATTAGGCTGCACTCACAAAAGGGGATGACCTTCCCTACTACTTTAGGTTTTTCCTTTAACTAGGGTGAGAGGACCCAATTTGTGACCTATAGTCATTTGTATGCCCTTTCAAAGAACAAAGAAATCCCATTCACATTGGCCTATCACCCAAATGGGTGTTGGGTGCTCTCCCGAGGCATGCGGGGTGTTGATCCTCCTTTATGCGAGTTGTGTGTATTTCACTATTTTCTTTACCTTTTTGGAATGACGAAATATATAAGGGTAAGGGCCAAGGATGAATACCTATTAAATTTTGGTCAATTGATGGTTGTTGCACACGTTCTGACTTCTTGATCCATAGCTGAATGTGAGAGCTTCCTTTTTGCTAGGAGGAACTACCTGTAATAGAAAACAAGACCATAAGAAGATAGTTAAATGATATATGACAGTGGACTGCCTAGCGTATGCTAGTTCTGGGAAGTGTGATACTTCCTAGATGGTTGTCAATCCACTGTTTAAAACAAGTTAATGCAAGAAATAAACAAGGTCCTACTATAGTTGATATGATTTAGGTATCTCATTCAAATACAATAAACAAATCCAATCACAACAGGCTAGGCTATAGTTGGATCTGAGAGATGAGGTGTCTGTCAAGGTACTGGGGCTGGTCAGGGTCAAATTCTAGGTTATTTGGGTCAATTGGTATGGTGATTATTGGGTATGTTCTTGGTCAAGGTGTAAAACATAGAGACTAACATCGGCTAAATGTGATCGATGTCAATTTAGGTAGAACCAATGACAGTTGTGGATAATCGGCGTCGGTATGGTCGGGGTAAAATAAACTCAAAATAAGTTAAATGGCGGGAGTGATCTAAGGTCAAATAAAGTTTGGGCGAGTGAATGGGGAGAGTCTCAGTAGAGATCCTAGGTATGCTTAGAAGTGTACAGAAGGTGAGAATAGGTGATTTTTTGATGTGAGTGAAGGGATATTTGGGTTTACAATCAAGTGGGTGATGAAGTAATAATCATGCAAATAATAGATTAATAGTAGGAGTAATAAATATTACTAACTGAAATAAACTATATTGGTTAGGGCCATACTATGTTAAAGTTTTTGATGGCTGAGTGGTGGAGGCAGTTGATCGGAGAATACGTGTATGGTCTTATAGTGGTGCCTTCCTAGAGTGCTCCCGTGAATGCAATGGCTCTCTGATTGGTCCTGGTGATGGCTCTGAATGTCTGGATCCACAAAAGGATGCTTCTTTCACTTGCATGTAGCTCTAGTCTCCCTTCTCTTTCTCTCATAAATGTGCCAACCTTGAAATAAGGTTACCAAAGGGAATAAAAGGTAATCGACAATGGTTTCAGGTTGACTGGCATCGGTTCAGGGGTGACACATCGGTTAGGGTGGGATTCCCTAGGTTTACTAAAAATGGGAGATCATGGAAATGATTTCCACCAAATCTCTATTCATCCGGGAAAGAGTGGGAGTTACCTTTTCTTATGCGGGAATGTGGTTAGAGGGGATGTAGGCTTTGATTTTTAGGGTTTAGTTAGGTCTTAGTTAGTTATGGCAACATACTAAGAATAGACTTAGGGTGAGGTGGCTAGGTGAGGTGTATAGGTGAGGTGGTGGGGTGGGAATTATCTTAATTAGGATAATTAAATAATAAATATTGTGAGGACATGGATTAATTTAATTTAATTAATTAAATTAATATTAGTGTGGGGTGTAAGGGGCCATGGTTAGGTGAGTGTATTCAATTTGATTATTTAACAAAGGGTCAAGGAGCGTGTGACCCAATTTTGGTGTCTACGGTGTGAGAATGCATTATTTACAATAGAAACTTAAGTGAAGAGAATGGAAATGAACCATACATTCATCTTAGAGCTCAGAATGGGATTTTAGACCAATGTATTCATTCGTATAAGAAAAGAATTATATAACATAGATCTGAATCATAATAGAAAGGAAATGCACAAGGGTTTATACCCACTCATATGAAATATATATAAAACTGATCCATACATATATAAGTAAAACTAGAACCACATATATCCATATTAAATATGTTTGGTAATCACATTACATTCATTGAGGCTATCACAGATCCATATAATAGTGCAGACTAATGTCATGCATCGAATCGGACTTAAGCCCATCTTAGTACAAAGAAAAGGATTCGCACTCCATCCCTTGATACATCATGCTCCTATGGATCCTCTAAACCCAACCCATAGAAATTATACAATATTTCCACATAGCTTCACCTCTCTTCAACTCTCAGTATCTCCTTCTCTATTGGGCACTTGTATTTATAGCCTCAACAAGCACTACCATGCCTTTCTGAAGTTGTAGATCGGTGCCAAGTGTCCAAGTGGTCCTCCATGGGAGCATGCTCCTTCAGACGTGAGCTCTCCATCCTTCACCATGATGACCTTCTGGAATCTTCTATTGCAAGGTATATTCCTTTTGTGGGCACCAAGTTGCCAAGTTGGCACCTTATCCACTCCGCATGCACAATCGGGTCATGCTTTCCTTAGGTTCGCCTAATATGCCAAATATGGCTAAGTCCCAAAACCTTTGCTCTGCCTTGAGCACGTGCACCACCGGTTCTACTAAACCCTCCTAAAACCCTGTCATGTGTACTTTCTCCTTGTGTGCCCTTCTTCAAATAGGCCTTGCATGCCCACGCGCCTTCTTGTACTTAGCCAATATTTTAGGGGCCCAACATCACCCCACACTATGCCTATTCTCTACCCTCGAGAACATTTTCTCAATGAATAAAGAATGATTGTTCTTGAATAGTTTGGGGAAAGAATAAAGGAATGAATAATTTGGGGAAGAATGAAAGAATGGGGAGACTATGATTACTTCTGCAAGAGGAGAGGGAAATATTTCTTTAAGTCTACCTTCAACTTATTCCAGGTAGTGACTTTGTTTTTGTGCATGTTGATAGAGGTCATCAACTAGGGTGCTCACCTCTTCAAAGCCTATCCCTTCTCCTTGGGTATTCATTATTTCCATAATCCCCTCTAATTGTTTTCCCAAATCCTTGAGCGCATCCATCCTTTGAGTGATCTAGGGATACAACTCCTTGATCCGGTTCTTGATTGAGCCCCACAAGGTCTCAATAGCCTCTCGATTTCTTCTCAACCTTGGCTAGAATTTTGTCATGTTCCACTCTATTCCCCTTATTCTTCTCTTAGAACTCCTTGAGCTCCGTTTCATGAGTGGTGACTAGAATTCTCACCACTCTATCTCTATCAGCGTAGTTGATATGGCAGCCTCATCAAATTAGGCGGTGGCTTTCTCATCGGTGAGGACTTTATCGTACTAAGAAACAATTGCCACAACCTTCATCTTGTCCTCCTTCTCTTTGTGTGTTGATGCCTCTTCTATAGATTCCAAGGCCAGTGGTCACCTTTCCATTGTGAGGATGCGGGTCAAGTCCTCTAGGCATTCCAGGGTGGATCCATACTTCGCTATTGGTGGTGTCAGATTTGGATGCTTCAAGACAATGGCATATGTGATCATCTCTACTTTCTTGTAAACCTCACGCACCCTTGCCTTCTCTTCTTTTAACTCACGCCTTAGTTGAGCATTGATTATTTCCTCCCACTTTAAGTCCTTAGTTCTTTCCTCGAGTTATTTTTCCTTCTTCTCCAGTTCTGCCTCTAGGAACTTCACCCTGTCGTTCCTCCCAAAGATCCTGGATTCTACTTCAACCGAAACCTTGTTTAGTGCATTACATATTTGTTCGTCTGATAGCCGTTGAGTGTTTACCAAGGGGTTGACTCCTTTTGACTCTGGTACCTTCATTATTTCCCCTTGGCTTACTTCAAACTCTAGCTCGTCGATGTGGGACTCAAATTCCCAAGAAATAATTTTCCTCGTCCAGAGGGTATGCACCTTCCTCATCAAATGATGCCATAGCCAAGAGTTTCTCCATTGGTATGGTGCTTTGAAAGTGCACACACAACACCTTGTTTGGATCATCAATGTAGCCCATCCCCGAACTTGTGATACTTATGTGCTCTTTCTCCCCGTGTGCACAGCCTTAGGAAAGCTTACATCCAAACTAGGATCTCCTCCCATGCTACAATATTCTCTCTACGCTCTCCTCTTCTGCTTCCTTCATCACCATGTCCATGATGCGTTCCATTTCTTACTCTACCATGTCCTCGATAATTTTTCTAATTATTTTTCTACACCCTCGTTTACTTGTTCCTTTGTGAGGATTGGGGTCCTTTTTCTTTTGTAACTTCTTCGCTTACCCCTTTGTCTTGAGCATCCTCCTTTTCCTTGTCATTCTCCCTCCTGACAAAGATGTACTCATTTTCTTCTTCCTCTCCTTCCTCCTCTCGATTCATGTACTTAAAATACATGGGGCCTTTAACTACCTCAAGTTTTTCATCATCATCATCATCTCTTTTGCCTCTATAGGCCTCCAAGCTCTCTGCCTTTGAATCATCCTCCTTTGTCATCTTCGCTTCTTCCTAATAGGAGATTTGACTTTCTATTCCTCTTCCTCTTGTAACTTCTCCTAAGTGATGGGTTCTTTGTGCTCCAGTGCTTCTTCTTCCAAAGTCTTTGCTCTCACTGGGACTTATTTCTCCATGCGTAAGTACTAGGCTTAGCGCTTGTCTCTGGTGCACTTACCACTTGTGTAGTCTAAACACTTGGTGCTTTCTACACCTCTTCTCTTTCCCTCTTCCTAGGTGTGGCCTTCTTCCTTCCTGTGGGGTCTTCAAGGATGGAGACATCATTCTCCAAGTAAGCACCTTTTTCAAACTTCAGCCTTATGCAAAGGTATATCCTTGTTGCAAATTTCCTTCCAATAATTATCAATGTTACAGGATTCATCATTTTTATCTCGTGGGAGTTATATCTTTCCACATACGTGTGCTTCTTGGGGTAGACTAGCTTCGATACAACTCGTGGTGGTCTACATCTACCTCACTAAGGTCAAACCTTAGTCTCTTGGCCTCCTTAAACCAATTAACTCTAGATTGGAAGTATAATGCGGTGAAGGATAAGGGTAGTTTTCACCACGAACCCATGTTTTCATCTGTCAACCTAAATTTTCCAATGCAAAAGTGTTGATACACTGCAAATTTTTCCTCTCCATTCATGAGCATGGGTAACTTCTCTGGAATCCTCCATTCCACCCCGAACGCGTCCCTCATGCACTTGTACCACTTCTCTAAGCGTACCTTGTGAGTGGTTGTCATGGTCTCACAAGTATATTTCGCGAACCTCTTCGCAGTGAGGGATCCTCTTCTGGTACTCCCAAACAAACCTTTCCAGCCCATCAGGCACTCCGATCTCTGAGAAAACAATTGTGAGGAGGACATTGCAAAATAGTATCTTCTCACCCTCTTGCATGCTACTAATGATTTCATCCACAATGAAAGCAGACAAGTTGTAGATGGTCCCCTCAAATATTTACTGTAACATGTTCAGCCATGCCTTGTTCACTTGAGTCCATCTCTCTTGATCATTGAGCTTGGTTACCAAGTGTGCGGCCATCCTCATCACAGGGGTTTGAGATCTCTACAATGTCAAAGTATCACGATCCTTTCTTATAGTCATATGTAGCAACTATTTCCTTGATGGCATCCTTTTCTCTTAGGTCATCATCAATGTTGTCCCCTTCACAGATAAGGCCTATGAACTTGGAAATTAACTAGGGAGTTATGCACATCTTGCACCCCGAGAAATAAAAATGGTCTTTATGAATGCACGCCATTATCCATTGGTAGAGGCACTCAGGTTTTCCAAAGTAGGGTAATTCATAAAGTTTTAGTAGTAATCATACCTTCTCCAATTTAATTTTACCTCATCGTTGTATATGGGCATGCCCTCCGTGTCCTCTGTTGTTTGTTAAGTGAATGAACTCCAAATCCATTTCTTTCTCTCGTCGTGTTGGTGCAATGATTATAGTCACTCACAGTCATTTTCCATAAATGAGACTCTCATTATTTTCCTAGCAATACCCCATCCGGGTATTGCATCTCCATGTACCACTCTTCATTTTTTCTTGCGGCGGCAATAGTCATTTTATTCCCCTTTCCCTTGCCCTTCTACTTTTTAGGTGAGATGGTTGCTTTCTTTGTGTCATTCTTATGGTTAGGTTACACTTCAACCATCTTCTCCTTTCTCTTCTCTACCACTTTATCAACCCCAAGACTCAATCTTATGAAGAAACCCTCCTAACATTGTTCCCTAATTGTCAAACCCTAACTGAACAATTCTTCCACAAGATAATGCTTCTCAAAAACTTCCTCCACACCCATGTACTCCTTTCCTACTATTTTTCGATCTACTCTAGTCACGCCCTCTTAGATTTCTTAGATTCTTCTTCACATAGATTGCTTTTGGATGCCCTAGTTCATGAGAGATCTTTTCACTTCATAAACACAAGGTAAAATAATGAAGTGCCTAACTTATTATTTATAGCTTTTCCTTCTTTCTAGCATTAAATGTTATTTTACCTACCACCGTACTTAACACTAAATGTAGCTTTTTCCACCAATCCGGCCTTACGCACCTTCACTTATGCGCCCAATCTTACACAAAACATTCTACAACCTTCTAGTGTGCAAACAATCCATCCTAACAAAATACTCTTACATGCATGTCAACAACACCAAAGGCACTTCTTTTGTCCTTCACCTGATTTTTGCTCTCACCTACCTCATGTTGTTCCTACACTTCTTCCTCCTTTGTACATGGTTTCTCTAAAGTCTTATCCTAACACCAACATTTTTCTTCCACCTCTTCTTCCATGCACTTCCTTCATCCTTGTGCACTTTGTATCCATCAACCGGGCCATTCACCACAACTTCTACTACCAGTTCAACTTGTATTACGGGCCTACTTTCACATCACTCCACCCCACACTAAAACAGATGCACGGTCCTCTACGCATGCACAACCTTCAAAAATTAATGTGGTTACCAGTGCCTAAGGTGCAAAACAAACAACAGAACAAATGAAGAGAAAGGGAAACACAAGAAAGGAAATTACATAAAGGGAAAATTTTAAACTAACTGGCAATACTACCTTATTACAAACACCAAGAAGACTTATTTATAGTAGGGATTTAGCCTACTCCCATTGAAATGGCCTGGAAATATCGTCCCATCCAGCATTCTCAACTAACACGCACCTGAATCAAGGATGTCTGAGATGATATAGGGCCCCAACCAATGGACTTTCAAATTTTCGAGATGGCACAAAAACTTGGAATCATATAACAATACCACTTACCCAACCTCAAATTGTTTGTTTTTAATGTGGCGATCATGCCATGCTTTTTTTTATCCTTTTCATCCTTTTGACTCCACCTAGCCAATGATCATCTCTCATCCAATTTCATCAATTTTTCAATCCATTCCTTCATCGCTTTGTTCATCATCCAATCCTCCTACACGCGCTATACGCAGAAAGGTAACATGAATTAAATGGGTAGGATAGCCTTCGTGCCAAACACCAATTGAAATGGTGTGGCTTTATTCAACCTCTTATAGGTTTTCCTATATGCCTATAAAACTACTGATACTTTTTCATCCCAATCTTGTCTACCAATGTTACAAATTTGGGTCGGGGTGACTCATTATTTTATTAAATGCCTTAGCAGTCCCATTTACTTGTGAATGGTAAGGGTAGTCTTATGATGAGCCACCATGAATCTGCTAACATAATCCTAATGCCTTTATTTAGGAAATGTGTACCCCTATCACTAGTTAAGCTCAACGGGCATCCATACCTTGTAATAATATTTTCCCATAGATACCTAGTTGTTATAGCCACTTGTATAATCCTTGGTAGGCATTGCTTTCTTTTCATCTTGTCAAATAATATGTGCAAGTGATTACATAGTGTGATCTCATCCTACGTGTAGATGGCGAAATGGGGTATAAAATCTATGGCCCACTTTTCAAATGGCTATGTAATTGGATTAGGGTGCAAAGGAATTTCATCTCTCTGCCCTAGTTTCTTGAGGCACTAACAATGATCACAAGCCGTACAAAACTCTTTGTAATCTTGATATAAGGTCTCCCACCATAACCCACCTTGTAATATCTTACGCGCAAGTGGCATCCCCTACATAGTGTTCACTGAATTCCTCCATGTGCCTCCTCCATAATAGCTAGGCACTCATGATGAAATGAAGCGCACAACTCTTTTCCATGGTAGTCTTGTATGACCGTGGGCACATTGCTCATAGAAAACCTTATGGAAAATGTAATTCTTACCTCGCGCCACTCTAGGAGGTTCTCCCAATGTGTAGCCCACCTATGCGTTATAGTCCCAAGTAGGTTATAACTGAGCATCCCTCTTCTTTCGTCTGATTTTCCACCTTTGAGCTTCCATGTCCTCGTAAGAAAATTTTAGGGTATGCCCCTCCGAGTAACTTAGAAACTTCTTCCTCCTAGATGCTTGAGTGCGTGTGTCTTGGTCACTCTTGTTCATGACTTCTCAACCAATGTCATCTAATTAACTCATAGATCCTGTGTACCCAATTATCACATGTCATGCTTGTTGTATCACTCACAGACTAGGCATCCTCAAATTGGGTAACTACTTTCTACTGTAAGGTGAATTATCTTCAGGTCTCTGATGGAGCGCACATAAATTCTATCAAGGACCTCTTCTCCCAAAGGTTCGGTGTAAGGCACTAAATTCCCATCCATCAGAGGGATGATGACCTATTCTTCCTTGTTCTCGAAACTGATATATCCTTTGTAGAACCTTAGGTCGGTTCTTGTTCTTATAGCACCATGGGTGCCCAAGCAATGCTGGAAAATTATTTGCCTCGAGAGCACCAAGACTTCTTCTCCACTAAACTTGGCCCCGAATGGTGATCACCGCATCCTTTAATACTCCAATGGGCATTTCCTTAGTTTTGTTTTCAATATATAACACATTCAAAGATGGCTACTTGGTATGCAGGCTTCCCATTCAATGTCGCATCCAACGTAAGAACATTGACTTCTTCTCCCGTGTCAATCAATATATTGCTTAAAAACCAACCAACCACAACTACGTTAATTTTGATTTATTTTTCATAGTCAAGGCTATGGGGAGGGAGGTTTGCATGAAATATCTTTCTTTTGCACTTTGCTCCGATGTGCGGCATATTCTCTCGTATCCATTCTCCTAGCAAGGAATAATATTCTCTTGCCTTAACATTCTGCACACTTCCTTGACCTCATCCAGGTCCTTCTATGGAGCCTCATCATTCCTCCTTTGCTCTTGTTGCCTAGAATCTCCTTTAAACACTAGCTTTCTCCCTGTAAACTCTAAATGACATCCATTGTCTCTTGATACACTTCCTTGTGGTGGGCAGGGTCTAGATACTTCTCATGCACCACTTGTTCTCTTGAGACTAGAGTAATTTTCCTTAGTACTTCCTTGCACGCATAGCCTCTACTCATGTTGTCACCAAAACATATTCTAACCCTAACTCACGTGCCACTCTAGGAATCCACTTATGTGTGTCGGCCTTCTTAATACTCACCATTCTAGCACCCTTGTGCTTTCCGTGCTACTAGCTCATGTACTAAAACAACTCAGGGCACTCCTCATACTTATGCTTCTTCCCACACCATGAGCACTGCAATAAATTTGGACACTCGCACCTGTAATGTTTTGTAGATCCACAGTTATAGCAGGTACCTCATGGGAACTCACTTCTCCCTCCTCTATGGTTACTACGACCACGAATCCTCTACAAAAACCTCTCCCATGCATCTCCATCCACATGTCCTTCATAATGGTGATCATCTTCCTTAGAACTATTGACAAGGCTGGTCTTGCACACACCATGATCAATGGCCTCATGGATTTGGTCAATAAGCCTACAATCCTTAGTATCATGGGTCGTAGAGGTACAAATATTATAGTAGTAAGACACATTCTTCTGGATTACATGTTGCAACAAGGGACATCTACTTGCATCATGGTCCCGTGACAAATTTCACAATCTACTATTATGGCACGTACTAACTTAAGGGTGCAAATATCCTTGGCATGCCCCTCTACTTCACAATCTACACACCAAAGACCACTACGAGTCTCATATGCTGAGTTTGCAGACAGCTTCTCTAATTGCTTGTCCATTGTAGTGATTTGAGCCTCTGAAAAGGGGCTCATGCCGATATCAATGCTCCCAACCGCTTCAACATATAAGTCACCTCTAGAGCCTCCCGGGTTAGTGAATGTTTTATGTGACAATGCCCTCCTAAATGGAGTGCTCAACCCTCCAACAAACCATTGACCATATTGTGAAGGGTGAATTTCATATGACAATTTTGACAGGAGATTTTTAAACCATGCATCATAATCCCATTCACTCTATGTCATTCCCTGTTGATCTCCTTCAAAGCATTGATGCTCTTCTTCTCAAACTCCAATTTATGGAACTCTACTAAGAAGGCATTCTTCAATGTAGTGTAGTCTACCACCATCTGATAGGGGTCATACTTCCTATACCAGCTATGCACATGCCTTTGCAGCATTATTGTTAAACTGACTTTCCTTCCACTTCTGGGGTAGTGATCCCTTTCACACGACATAGTAATTCGCACTTGTGCATCATTTCTGCAAAGATCCTCTATACCTTGGTAATCTAGCAAGTGTAAAGACATCTCAAAGAACACCTGAGGAGGTGGTTGAGGCCCCTTTCCTCCTGATCCAGATCCTTGGTTCCCTTGGTGTTTCCTCCTCTACCAAATCCATTGGATCCACCAGGTCATGTGCCTCCAAATCCACCAATTCCACCTCCGATCCTCCTGTGCTCGCAATGGGCTTGAAGTGGTCATGCCTAATGTCCCCAACATTCACCGAAATGTGCAAAATAGTCTACAAGATTTCTCCACTACCAGAAGTGTATCCCGCACCACTCCCAGATGCATTGCCCAAACCTTGTGTACTTGCACTTTGCCCAAAAATTCCTCCAAACACCGGAATGGTATGTGCAGCCATGGATGTTCCAAACAAAAAATTATATCTCCTAGGCACCGATCGGTCACTCCCACCGATACCAACTAGGTTATCAATACTTCTCCCTTGATTTGGAAAACCAAGCACCATGGGGTTGGTTGTAGGTGGGTTCAGATGTGTTGATGGATCTTCTTTCTCCATGCGACGAACTCTCATTAGAAGTTGAAGGGGCCTCTCTCCCATGCTTTCCAAGATGGGGTAGCACAGATTGCTTAGGCTCCATGTCCTCTCGCATGAACTTCAACACCCTCTCACAATGTCTACCTCCATAGATCCATCACACTTGCAACCTCACATTGTCTAGTCATCTCCCTTTCACGAGATTCACTATACTTGAGTCGTCTCTCCTCCCTTTCCTTTTCAGCCGTAATGTCTACCATCTTCCTCCACCCTATCTTCCTCACCCAACACTCGAGTTATCTTAGCCGCCATGGGAATGATTCTAAACTCAAAGTAACAACCAATATCTTCATAGCCAAAGGAATAGCACTCAAAAATGATCCTCTAAGCTCCCTCAAAACTCAAACTCAACAACTTTTGGGAAAGAATACATCAAAATGGCGTATTCTAAAGTGTAATTTCCAGCACTCCCTTCCACTAGTGATCAATAGCATGCATCCAAGTCAGATCTGCATCATGTAACCTCTGATAGTCATCTTGGTTCCACACGCATGATCTATAGTACCAGCTTGATCTAGATGTGTATGTTGAAAGCCATTCATATAGCTCTACTAGGAAGCAGCAAAATAATGTCTCATATAGCTCATGGTATAGGTTCTCTTCTACCCATCCACACGCATTGAACTCAAGTCCAATGCTAAATCTTTGAGCAAACTTGTCCTCCGTGCTCTTGAACCATGTTTCAACACTTTCTAAAGTTAGGTGCTCTGTCATCACACATCACAAGGACAAATATGCATGTCATTTCTCACAACAAATTCAAAAAGAGGTCCCAAAAATGGAACCAAGATGTAGTCATTTTTATGCCCTTTCAAAGAATAAGGAAATCCCATGCGCATCGTCCTATCACCCGGGCGGGTGTTGGGAACTCACCCAAGGTATGCGTGAGCGCGAACCCTGTTTTATGTGAGTTGTGTGAGAATGTATTATTTACGATAGAAACTTAAGTGAAGAGAATGGAAACAAACCATACATTCATCTTAGAGCTCAGAACAAGATTCTAGACCAATGTATTCATTCAGATAAGAAAAGCATTACAGAACATAGATCTGAATCATAACAGAAAGGAAATGCACAAGGGTTTACACCCACTCATATGAAATATATATAAAACCGATCCATACAGATATAAGTAAAACTAGAACCACATATATCCATATTAAATACATTTGGTAATCACATTACATTCATTGAGGCTATCACAGATCCATATAATAGTGCAGACTAATGTCATGCATCAGAACTAGACTTAAGCCCCTCTTAGTACAAAGAAAAATATTCAAACCCATCCCCTTGATACATCATACTCCTATGGATCCTCTAAACCCAACCCATAGAACTCCTACAATATTTCCACATAGCTTCACCTCTCTTCAACTCTCAAGATCTCCTTCTTCTGTTGGTCGCTTGTTTTTATAGCCCAAGCAAGCACCACCATGCCTTTCTAAAGTTGTAGATCAGGTGCCAAGTTTCCAAGTGGTCCTCCATGGGAGCATGCTCCTTCAGACATAAGCTCTCCATCCTTCGCCATGATGACCTTCTAGAATCTTCTATCGTAAGGTATATTCCTTTTGTGGGCACTAAGTTGTCAAGATGGCACCTTATCCACTCTGCATGCGTAGTCAAGTCATGATTTCCTCGTGTTCTTCCCGATATTCCAAATATGGCTAAGTCCCAAAACCTTTTCTCTTTCCTTTAGCGCGCATGCCACCGGTTCTACTAAACCCTCCTAAAACCTTGTCTGCGCACTTTCACCTTATGTTCCCTTCTTTAAATAGGCCTTGCATGCTCACACGTCTTCTTATACTTAGCTAATATTTTAGGGGCCCAAAATGACTGTAATTATGAGAATAATGGATGAAATTGTAGTTTCTAAATGTTCTCTTTGAGATATGAAAGGTAATCCTAGAAATACATGGTCAATGTAAACACTATTTAAATCTCATGAGTTATCACTTTAAATAATGCAGATATCTTTCAAAATAGGACTTCAGGTCACTTTAGACCGTGTATACCTTGGCTTGCTTCTTTCATATTTATGAAAGGGAGGGTAGAAATG
>CM031238.1:3756591-3858071 GCA_018340775.1 Taxus wallichiana var. yunnanensis
AATCATTTTCATCTCGATCAAAAAAAATATTGCCAACATGGTGGGTCTTCGAGGCCACCACGTGGCCTACCACCACATTAGTCTACATTTCACAGAGCCAACATTATCAACTCAACGAGATGTGTAGCGAGTTACTCGATGAGTTCATGGGCGAATTGGGTGCCATACATTGGCAAGTTCTATGGGGTGAGATATGTCAACTCGGCGAACTAATTATATGTATCGTGGGAAAAGTAGAGTTATGTGGCCTTAGCCACAACAAACTATCACCTCCGCGAGATATATAAATCCCTTCCTTATCTCCATCCCCACGAATGTGGGATAATCCATGTCAAATTGGATAAGTTGTGAGGAAAGGAAGTCGATGTGGAGGTCACATAGATAACTCGGTGACATGCAAGTGGACCGAGATAGGTTAAAAGGATAGATGATGACATGAATGTGGTGGGTTCTAGAGGGTCACGGTTTAGACATGCAAAAGGTGCAAGGAGATCATGGAGGACACATGGGCGCAAAACTATTATCCAATTTTTCCTCCTTTGGAAAAATTGGACAAATAAGACCTCACAAAGAGAAAATGAAGGATTGATTCGATTTCGAGAGCTCACATTTTGGGATTGTCCAAATAGGTGAAGCGAGGCCAAGCACATTGCGAAGGAGTTTTGGGAAATGAAGAATCTTTGAAGTTTGAAATTCGGACTTGGAGGTGGGGTTGTTCGGAGGTAGGTTGAAGTGAAATTCGGGACTCGGCGGGAAGAAACGTGAAAAAGACTAGGAAGTCAGAAACCCGAACTTTGAAATTCAGATTTTGAGGTTTGAGTTTCGAGGTGTCGCTAGCTTAGAAGAAATGAATAGTTCCCAAATCCCCAAAACCCTAAAATCCTAAATCCCAAAACCACGAAATCACCAAAACCCCAAAACCTCAAAATCCCGAATCCACAGAAACACCGAAATCCCAAACCTCAAATCCCAAATCCCTAAAAGAAAAAGGTTCAAACCCAAATTCTAAAATTTGGAATTTAGGGTTTTAGAATTTTGGAACATTTTTTTGGGTCAACCTAGTGAATAGTGTCACACAACATGATTTTGCGAGTCCAAACTCCATTTTGAATTTTAGACTTCGGAGGTTCGGCATTTCGGAACTCTTGAGCCAACCCACTGGATGAATAATGCATTAACCACCGAAATAAAAATTCTCGAAGTTCCAAATCCCAAAAGTCTGAAATTTTGGATTTCGGAGGGTGTGATGCAAGTTTCGGAGTCTGAAAAGTTAGATCAACAACTCGCATTTATTACAATATGGCACCCTCATCTTTAGATGGCCATAACTTTTGATTGGGAGCTCAGATTTGCACAAAATAGGACTTTTTGGAAATCTCTCAATGTCCTCTACACAATAAAAAATGGTTTTATTAATTTTAGTAAGGTTAAGTATTTCAAAATGAGGAAATACATTCCGCCATTTTAGAGGATGTTTCCAGATTTCTCACCTACCAAAATGATGAAGGTATGGCTTCCTTTCTTCCCCAACAAGGAAAAGTACATGGAGGTATGGTTTTGTAGTGGCACCCATCATTATTGTAGGTGATTTTAATGCATTTTAGGGTGGTTGAAGCAATATTTTGGATCCTTCTCTCTCCCTTCTCTCATTCTTCCTATATATTGTAAGGAGGGGATCATTTCAAAAGGTTGGAAAAATTGTATATTCCCTCCCTTCTTTCTTGTCTGTAAGATATTTGTGGAGATTTCAAACCTCCCTATTGAACATTGTAATGAAAAATATGTGCCTTTGGCCCTAAATGTGATGTATTGTATCAAATTTGAGAGCAATAAAATCATATCTGTGGATGCTTCAAACCCTCTTTTGTGTTATATTGTAACATTCTGATATTTCATTTTATGAAAGGTTATTGTGTATTGTTATTTTTTCATTACAAGGTTTTGGTAGTGCTTATGTTTATTATGCAGGTTGTTCAACATCCTTCTTGGTGCATCACCTTCCCTTAGAGTAGGTTTTATTTTCATGCATTTTCTCTATCTCTATCTCCTTGGAAATATTAGATTAGGGTTAGATTTGCAACTCTCTACACTTTGGAGTAGTTGGCACTAGGTTAGGATAGGAAGTCGGCCTTCTCCTGGAGGGTTATCTTGATTGCAAAGTCCCACACTTTGGGATAAATCCATGTTTGACGAATCACATTGACTACCTCAACCAATCACTTACAAGAAATCAAGGGTGTTGTGATTTCACCACAATAACAACCATAAAGAATATCGGTTAGTAAAATAAAGTGACTAAAGTGGGGATATGAGGAGTTGGCGCTCGACCTCCCCTCCCGGACTTGCTAGCCTAACCCACTCGAATAGCTTGACATACGGATATAAAGTTGGTGGATGTGGATAATATCCACTATGTGTGGCCCGCTTAGGCCAATATAAAGGCCTTTCTTCCATCCATTTGAAATGCAAGCTCCTCATTTACAAGACCAAGAACAAGAGGATATTAGTGAGGCCTTAGGGAAATAGAAAGGCCATTTTTGGAGAAAAATAATGGAGTCCTATTTATTTTTATATGTCATTATTTGGAGAGAAAATATTTAAGTCCTATATTTTAGTATTATAGGCATTATTTTATTATATGATCGACATTATTTTTATAAGCATATGGGGAGAATAAGTCATATTATTTTTATAGGTATTTATTAAGGACCAATATTATTGTTTTTGGAAAGATGAAGAAATAAGTCCTATTTTTATAAGAACATGTACAAATTCAGGAGTTGTATTTTGTTAACTCACCAAATATTGTAAAGGTCATATTGGAGCTAGAGTATTCTCATTTTGAAGCTCGGAGATGTCGTGAAGTGAGGGACATGATGAAGCATCGAAGAAGCATATACTCATCTTGAAACTTAGGTCTTTAATACGTTGGACATATCATCGAGATCGTTTGTTGCGGAGGAGGGTCATAATGCTATGGATTTCATTGGCGACACTAGATCTACTTAACTATATGAAGAGCATTATGTTTTCCATACAAAAAAATGAAAGGAGGTCATCATCAACACCAAACATCGGGTCGAAGATATTGACTCTGCGTGTAGAGGATTATTCTTATCGTGCAATAAAGTAAGTGAGGATCATTGTTTTTGCTGATTTCTAGAGACTTAGCACCATATAGAGATTAGTTTTCCATAAAACGGATACGTTGAGGTCTTCTTTAGGTGTCAAATATGGAAATTTGTGCTAGAATACTAAGCTTTGCGAGGACTAGTTTAGATTCTATGAAATCAACTCGGGGCCGAGAGATATGTTATAGAATCATACTTTTCAAGACTAGTTTAGATTCATAGAATCAAGCTGGAATATTAGGTTCATTATTGCTTCATTTGTGAGTTTGTATTAGATCTAAAATTGGAAGTGAATTAATGAATCGGTTCTATCATTTAACTTTGAAGATGTAGGCATCTTGTCAAACTCCGTTATCAACTCTTGTAAATTGTGATTATTATTCTTTCATTTCATTTGATTAAATTTGATTATAATGGGGTGAATTTGGTAAAATAATCAATTTCATATAAGGCGCGTGGTGAAAGAATTTTTTTGTCTGGTTTACGGATCAAGTTTGGTATGAGAGCGGGTATTACACCAGTAAGATTACATTCTCTAAGAAAGTTTATATCAAGAACTGGATTATCACCTATGGTAGTAGTAAGGTAGACTTGTACCAATTTCTACTATGGCCATTGTACTCACTATTTTGGGTATTATGTTGTACATAGTGAACCTGCATCAATGAGATCAAGCACATTGGATTGTTAAACCGAGCCGGACCATGGAAATCCTACAATATGCGTTGTAGAAAGAGAATCATCACCGAAGAAGAATAAGATGGTCCTCATGTACATGTGTGCATCACTCTACGATGGGACATGACAAGGAACAATGTTTTTATTTATTCCTGAACCGGGACCAATATTAGCTCGTGTAGAGGTTGAAAGGTTGTGCAACAAGGTGGAGGATGAATGTCATTTTCAACATCATATATCGAGAGACTTAGCACCATTAAGAGGATATTATTTTGTGCAATAGAGGAATTGAGGTCTTACGGAGATATCAAAATCGGGAGTTGTGTTGAAGCATCAAGATTTCCAAGGATTAGTTTGGATTCTACGGAATCAACTCGAAGTCGGGAGCTATGCTTAAGCACTAAACATTCCAACACCATTTCATATTCATATAATCAAATGACACTAAAATTCATTTTGTGTAGAGGCATAGGTTGTGCAAAAATAATGAAGGTTAATCGGTGTGGTGCGGTAGAATGAAGTGAGCCCAAGTGCCACAGGTCCTAGAGATTGAACTAATTGTTGTATTGGATAAATAGTAATTCGAGACCACAATATTAGCTAGAAATATGTCTTTATACGTTTGTATCTGTATGCCTCATCCGGCCTCCGCATGCTTTATTCTACCCTCTGCCCCCTTTTTCCTTGCATTTTGGTCTTAAGTGACGAGACCCACCCTGCCTGGGTGGTGGTCCCATAACCGCCACTTCCAGGGATAGGGTGGTGGTCACTGTAACCACCACCCCATGCAGGTGGCGGTCTGTGTGTGCATTTTCCAGAATGTTCCGATGATCTCGTCAAACGTAAAATTCAAATTTCTATCCGCATTCTTCAGCTACTTTGCTTTGCATTTATGTTTTGGCCACCCTGTGAATAGTGTTTTCTCTTTGTTTAATGGTAAAAGAGTTCCATTCCAAGTTACCTTCTAGTGAATGCATTTTTTATAAATAGCCAGCTTGTTTTCAAACAAGAGGCCCCTCTCCTTCTCTATTTAATCATTCAGTCTTTTGAGTTTCTTGCTTAGAATTCCAATAGTTTCATGTTTTGCATCCATTGTTAGCTTTCTCTTTGCTGTTTAGAGGTCATTTGATCTTCTTGTTTCAATCTTGCTTCATTGTTGTTCCATGCAAATCAGTTTAGAATAAGGTAGTTTCATTCTTAGGTTGGAATCCATTTAGAGTTGTAGGTTTTGTTTGGTCACAAAAGATAGTTTCTAGAACTCTCGGCGTATTTGTGTTGTATTCCCATAATAAATCCCACTAGGAATTACATAGTCAAGCTCTGTTCACTTGCACTATCCCTCTCTTACTCACATTGTATTCGGTCTATATCCAAAGCTGCCATTGTTTGAGTACCTTCTTTTGTTGATGCTATCATATACATGCTTTTCTAGATTCACGAGAACATGAAGGAATGAGGAGATCACACTGAGGGGACAAAGTCACACACAACTAGATTTACCACTGTTCTGTAAACTCCAGGTTTGAGTTATCAAAGTTCTAGTTATAACATATCAAATAGAGTAGTAAATTATTTCATTTCAGTCAAAGCTCACTCTCGATATCGCTAGGGAAGCTGTGGGGATTGATAGTTTCTGAGAAACTATGATTCATTCCTCACTTCTGAGGTAGGATCGAGAGTCTTTCGATTTAAATTAATTAGTTGTTTAGATATTTAGGATAAATTCACAACTGCATAGGCAAATAGCTACACCAGGCTACTTTGCTTGTTTTGATTTTGTTACTAGATTAATTGTCCATTTTCTAAATATATTAGAATAGATGCTCTTTTAATTCCTTTAAAATACTTCATCAAAAATACAAAGATAAAAGAATACATGCATAGTGTAGATACATCTTTCATAATTAGTTTATTAGTTTTAGTTAAAGTTGAATCATTTTTGCATGACAATCACGGGACCTAGGGAATTCAGGGAATATGTGTTTGAACCAATAGTGCCTCAACCAAATCTCCCCACAACACTAGCTGATATAGATCAAGACCTTAGGATTCAGGTTTTTTGAACAACGGTAAACCTACGAACAATTAGTGAACAATTGAGAGAGTTAAATATTGAAGACGACAAGGCATACACATTTTGGTCAAATCACCCTAATTACAGACTACCTTGATAGGATGTCGCATGATTGTATAAGGACTCGAAAGAGAACAAATATTTGGTTGTGATCCTTTAGTTCCACAACCTAACGTAGGAGACCTCCTCATTGACATAGATACTAGCTTACACATTCAAGTTTCCAGAACACCTGCAAGGTATTATGAGAAAATTACACAACTTCTAGTTCTAAACATAGAGGCTGAAAAGGCATATGATTATTGGATAATCGGAAGGAGAAATTAACTCCTCATATGACCATAGGAGGTCCACCACAACCACGAACTTACGGTTGTGATCCACAGGTCCCACAACCCAATGGGCCTACTGATCATCAATCGACATTGACACTGGTTTACGAACACTAATATTCAAGTCCTCACCACTCCCACTAGACATCATTACACAATTCTCCATATTAAATGTAGCAGCCAATCAAGCTAAGGATTTCTTGGACTAGACCAGAGAATCGTCCATAAAACCCCGGAGGATCCACTACACATCTCATCACCATTTTCATGACCTTGTCTGAAATATACATGAAGCACCTACAAGTCACTTTCCCACGTATCCAACAACTAATAAATAGGATCTCGACAGAGCTCGACATTGATTGGAGCCTCCGAAAGCAAGCTATTATATCCGAACGATCCATTACACCAATTCTAGGTTAGGAGGGCCTTCTTCACCTTAGATTCACATATTCCATTATTACGTGTTGAGGATATAAGATTTCCCAACTAGTTTTTCTGTATCCATATATATTCCACATTCACTGGCTATCTCGGCACGACCTCGGGAGGTCGGGTACGAGGAAGAGTTACTTGTAGATTCTTATGCTTGCTCTTGCATTTCATCATTTGGTGAACCCATCGTGAAACAAAAAAATTGTTTCATCTTCTCTACCTCATTAGCCTTCACATCAGCTTCACCAAAAAAATTGGTGAACCCGACGTGAAACAAACAATTGTTCCCCTTTTATTTTCATTTCTTTCATCCACCTTCGCTCTTTCCCATTATTCTGCAGGTATTCATATACCCCAGAATATGTCGGGATACGACACATATGGTAGACCTCTCTCAGGTCTCGAAGCAAATTATGGTCAAACAAATAGACAACCATCACCCTCACTTTCTGCATGGGCTGATAACTATTCAAGTAATTACTTGTCATCTCAAACTCCCCCTCAAAGAACTAGTTCTAGTTCTTCGTTCCAATTGAGGAGTTGGATCAGCTTGCACAAACACAACAACCAGAGCCCTCAGGCTCTAACAATATGACGTTTACTGGAGAATCCATTTCATCTCCTCGGGTCTTGTTCAGACCACAGATCAGTAGACAGTCAGATCCACTCCCATTTTTGGATGAGGAGTACTTAGCATGCTATGCTAGAAGTGAACAATGCTTCCAAAACATGTACCCACCTATAGGGAGTTTGCAAATACAATCCGATACCCTACTCCAAGAAAACACCCCCATTCCTCCACCTATGGGAAATGCTCTTGGTGAAGCTTGGCAGGGTAATGATCAATTCATAGCAGGGTATCATACCCCTTTACAACCTCAAGGTATACAACAAATGCCATTAAGGAAAAACACTTGTGTCTTCGCCAATAGAGGTCATTTCAGCCTTAGTTGAGAAGGTTAGAGGATTGGAACTTGCTCAAGCAAATCAAAATTCATATTTTGGGCAAGCAGGAATCCCCAACCCTCCACATCACCCCAGTCCAGGTTGACCTCCTTACAGGAATAGGCATGTTAGGCATGCCTCCTCAACATCCATATAATTACCCACAACAAACACCAACTAGGACCGCATTTTCAAACACCACTCCAGTTGAAAATATGATACCTCCCGCTTGGCACCAAACAACCCATACCAGAACAATGCTCCTCCCTACTTAAACATTTATTCAAAATCACCACAAGGAGACATGTTCTCTTCTCCCGGGATGTTCGTTCAACCACAGGGATTCCCTTATGTCCCTGCAAATACATATGCTATGCCATATCAACAAACCATGCCACCCCCACCCCCTCAGCAAGCACCATCGATGGTCGAGGCCTATGCGGTAGGGACTTATTCAGAATATTTAAAAGAGCCCCTAGACTTCACCATATGAAGTGTTATGCTTCCAAGACCTCTTCCCGATTTACCCAAATACAAAGGGAAGGAGATCCAAATGCACACATTAAGGCCTATGCCACAACCATACGGGAATTACTCCCTTGGGATGGGGTTGTTGCTAAGATATTCCCTAAAACCTTAGAGGGTATTTCCCTTGATTGGTATTATAGAATACCTGAAGCCTCGATACACTCATTTAAACAACTCGTGTCAGAGTTCATCAAAGCTTTTGATATGAACAAATTGTTAAGAACAGAATCGGGAATTCTTGCATATTAAACAAGAACATAATGAATCCACTGCTCATTTTATTCAAAGATGGCATACGGTTCTCTACTCATCAGCAAGTGCTCCAAACATGGATCAAATGGAACTATGTGATTTATTCCTTCATTCTCTCAATAGAGAGATAAAGGAAGAAGTCCAGAAGTTCCCACTAAGAACTTACGATGAAGTACTCGAGAGTGCTCTCTGAATCGACCAAGCAGCGATAGATAGTGGTCATAAGACATATGGAACAAATGAAATTAATCACTCCCAATCAAAACACCACGGCCTATCCTAATACCGGGAATGCTAATCAAGGACCTAAGATCCTTAACAAGAACCATGGAGTTACAACAGATGGAGTAACTGACCAAGTTAAAAGAGCAAATGTTGTAAACATTTTGCCACCTATTAATAATCAGCGAAATAACAATTTTACTCCAACAATCAACATGGTGGATTTTAATCATCCACCACAACACCACAACAACAACAATGATGAATGATGAAAATCCAAACACAAGGTCCAAATCAAAACCCAACTAGATATCAGAGTCAAAACCAAAGGCAACAACCTCAAAATTTTAACTCTAACAACCAACAACCTTATCAAAATTTTGGGCCACAACAGGTTTCAAATCAATAACCTCAAAATTATAATCCCAATTTGTATTGTGGTTTCCACAAAATTCAAGGCCACGATACTAGGACTTTCCATGACTACAATAAATTCATGCAGCATTTTCCAGAAGATCAAAAACAACTCTTTATAGATATGTTCTTAGCAAAATTCTATAGTACCCATGCCCAAACACTTACACAGGGGCAGTTTCCCCTCAAAATGCACCCCTCAAGATCTTTAATGATCCACTCCCAAACCATTCTAACAATAACAGGTTAGATCCAAGTGGAACAAACAAGGGTGTTATAATAGGAAACAATGATCATGAAGCTTCAACTTCATTAAATCCACCGGTCGCACCCCAATTAGGAACTCGACCACAAACCAAGATAGTTGGTCTGGTAGAGTTAGACACTGAGCTACCCATAGAAACCATAACAAGAACACGGGATTATTCTTCTCAACCAGTTCCAAGTTATCCATTAGAACTAGACAACATTCAACAAACATTGGTAAAACCCATAGGTGCTTATGATTTAATTAATGACTTAACAAAGACCTTCTCTCACATCTCCTTTTTGGATTTGTTAAAGAACTCTCCCACCCATAGGGCTTTTCCCTCTTAGAAGCATTAGGCCTTGGTCATTTAATCAACATCACTCCTCCTCCAGAAATGCAAGTAAACCATGTAGACTTTGACGTCTACCCTCCAGGGACAGCCAGATAGGGATACTGAGTTTATATTTGATATAAGAAAAATGCCAATAGATGCTGAAATTGTGTGAAGAGGTGACCCAACCTTACATTTACAAGTATGGGTTTACAATAATTATGTTAAACACGCAATGATTGATGATGGGGCAGCAATTAACATAGTCCCCTTCACTTTTCTTCAAAAGTTAGGATATGGAGAAACAAACTGTTCCACAACACGAAATACGCTAAGAGGTTATGATAGCCTCAAGGCCACTTCAATTGGAACCATAGTTTTACTAGTCACTTTAGGACCCAAGATGGTCCTCACCAAATTTTATATTATAGATCGGAAACCAACTATAATATGATCCTCGGTCGACCATGGATACACCGCATGAAGGCAATCCCTTCCACGTTATTCCAAGAAATAAGATTTCTACACTTAGGGAAAATATTTGTGGCACAAGGTGACCCAAAACCCTTCGATATACACCTAGCTGATTTGAAGAAAAGACCAGCGTTCATTCCAGAGTTTGAACTCCCAAAAATCAACTTAGCAAACCGATTAATTCAAAACCAAAAGAGAAGTTGATACCCACCACAGAATTGGAAATTACAAATCTGGTCGAGGGCATTCCAGCACTCAAAAATGAGACCAACGTCATAGAAACAATGTCACTAGGGACTACCACAAAAATTGTCGAGTTGCTAGAGAAATATTTACCTATTCTCCTACCATTTGATTCTATGGGTATGGGATACACCCTAGGAATTTCTTCTCTTCCATCAGATGAAGTTTTTATGGTAGAGTAACCGCTTGAGAAAAAAAAAATAGATACGAAAAATATCCCAACATCCATTTTCCAAGCAAATATTGGACTCTCCACTTCGATGGAGCTAGATGTCACTTTGGAGTTGGGGCAGGAGTGATCTTTACTTCACCTAAGGGAAAGATCCTACCTTTCACCTTTAAATTAAACTTTGAGTGTACAAACAATGGAGTTGAGTACGAAGCTCTCCTCCTTGGCCTCATCCTAGCCAAAAGAATGGGTGTCGATAACATTAGAGTGCTAGGAGACTCATAACTAGTTGCAAACCAAGTCTCTGAGGTATATGAAACTAGGGCTGAACATTTACAACTCTACAAAACAACGGTATTAGATCTAAGCAAGGGATTCAACTTCATATCAATTGAAGCAATCCCATGAGAGAAAAACCTTCTCATGATTCAATAGCAACCTCAACTTCCCGTTTCACTCCAAACAGTGAGTTGGAAGATACAAATTTCACAGTATCACTTCGTACTGAACCATTAATACGTAAAATACCAACAAACCCACTCCTCGACTCATGGAGAAGTTGAGAATGATTTTCCTATCCTGGATCACTTTGATGGTGATAGAGTCACTCTCGAATATCTAAATGCCTATGCGGAGCTACACCTTGCTCACCGCATAGTGGATCTTTCCCTAATACCACATTCCTCTTCCTATTTTGGAAATCCCATGGTAGAGTCTCCTCCACAAAAGGATCTCGATATCTACGAGGTAGAAGATGGAGAAAGCTTTGGAACTACCTCCAGCCCCACCTGAATTTGAAGAAGGTAATGCTTCTTTAATAGAAGAAACCATTGACATAAACATCGGAATGAGGAAGAACCAAAATTTTTGAAGTTGGGATCCTCGTTAACTCCAGAGGAGATAGAAATACACACCCAAGTCCTCAAAGAACATCAAAAGGCTTTCACATTTAGCTATAAAGAAATGATGGGCATTGCACCACATATCGCGGTACATAACCTTGTCACTAAACCAGATGCAAAACCAATTAAACAAAAGTCAAGACCAATGAAGCCAAAAGTGGCTCTCATGGTAAAAGAGGAAGTAATGAAACTTCTCCAAGTGGGATTCATCAAACCCATTGACTATTCACAATGGGTATCTAATATCATCCCTGTTCTAAAAAGAATGGGAAGATACACATTTGCATTGACTTTTGGGATATTAACAAAGCTTGTCCCAAAGATGACTTCCCATTACCATCCATTGACGTTATTGTTGATGCAACAACTGGATTTGAATTGTTGTCCCTCATGGATGGATTCTCAGGGTATAATCAGATTAAAATATCTAAACAGATCAAGCCAAAACCACGTTTATAACTCCTTGGGGAACTTATTGTTACGTTGTCATGCCCTTCGGTCTTAAGAACACTAGCGCTGCTACATATCAGTGGGAAATGACATACATATTCCACGATCTTATCCATAAAATTGTGGAATCCTATGTGGATGACTTGTTGGCCAAGGCCAAGAAGTGTTGTGATCATCCAGAAGTACTCTGTATCATCCTCTCACGATTGATTGAATATGGCGTCACATTAAACCCAGAGAAGTGTGTGTTTGGTGTGATAGGAGGCAAACTTCTAGGTTACATTATATCTTCACGAGGGATTGATGTTGATCCAGCCAAAATCTAGGTTGTTCTCAAAATGATTCCACCATCGACGAGTCTAGAATCAGGTCATTTCTTGGGAAACTCGGTGCAATCCGAAGGTTCATCCCGGATTTAAGTTTTGTTATTCATCCAATCAACAATCTATTAAAGAAAGATTATAGCATTGATTGGACTAAAAGAATGCAATGAGGCCTTTGAAGTAGTTAAACACTTCTTGTTGTCTCCACCCATGCTAATGCCTCCCAGACTAGACCACCCTTTGATCCTATACTCACGGGCCACTGATGTCTCACTAGCCTGCATGTTGGCTCAAGAAGACAATGATAAATGAGAACGTGTAGTCTATTTCATTAGCTAGAACATTGCTCGATTATGAAACACATTATACATAGGCAGAGAGAGAATGCCTTGCCATAGTCTTTGCAACAAAATGTTTAAGACATTACATGTTAAACCAAGAAACAAGGGTCATTGTAAAGATAGATCATTTACGAACATTCCTCACACAAGGGTCTTTATCTAAAAAGGTTGGGCATTTCATAACCTTAATGGGTGAATTTGAGTTAACATTTGTAAACCAGAAATCCATTAAGGGACAAATCATTGCAGACTGGTTAGCTGACAATCCATTAGATGGAGGTATTTGGTAAATCTGGACTTTCTGATGAGTGTATATACTTTGTCAAAACCAGGCCCCCATCTCTACATGTCCCTGGTACACTGATATCATCAATTTTATCATGGACCACACATACCCGGAAAGTGCCACATCACAACAAAGAAGGCGGTTATGCATTATCACTACTAAATATGTTGTTTTAGAACAAGTACTCTATCGTAAAGCCTTGACGACATGCTTCTAAGATGCGTCGACACAAAAGAATCCAAGAAGATTCTTTATGAATCCCATAGTGGGATATGTGGAGGCCACTTTGGTGGTCATGCCACTGCTCACAAAATACATCGGATGGGCTATTTTTGGCCCACTCTCGAACATGACATAGTAGAGTTTGTACGTAAATGCCACAAATGCCAAGAATTCTCTCACGAGATTCACATGCCAACACAATCCTTGACAATAATAGCAACCTGTGGCCCTTCTCCACGTGGGGTCTAGATTTGATAGGGAAATTCTCTCCCTCATCAACCGATGGCCATAATTTTATAATTATGGCCATAGAATATTTTACCAAATGGGTAGAGGCCATGCCTCTCACCACCATACCAGGTTCGGTAATTGCCAAGTTCATTCTAAACCAAATCATTTATAGGTATGGTGTCCCACAAGTCATTATCTCAGATAATGGCACATCCTTTAAAAATGATGAGGTCCATGAGTTATGCAAAAATTCAAAATAAACCATCACATGGCCTCTCTTTACTACCCTCAAGCCAATGGACAAGCCAAAGCAACAAACAAAACATTAAAAGGCTATTCTCCTCAAAATGGTTAAGGAGAACAAGTGAGATTGGCATCTAAAACTATATCCGGCCTTGTGGGCCCATCAAACCTCAATAAGAACACCAACGGGAGCAACCCCTTTCTCGTTGGTATTCGGGAGGCGAAGTTCTCCCACTTGAGGTTGAAATACCTAGTCTCCACATCTCATTACAAGGGATTTTGGATGAAGAAGCTTACAGGGAGGCACGCCTCTCTCAACTAGAAAGCCTTGACGAGGCCAAGCTAAACACCGAACAATGGCACAGAGCCTATGTTGACCGGATGTGCTTTGGGTATAACCAAAAAAGTCTATGAGTGAGAAATATATGAGGGAGATCTAGTTCTAAGACTAGACAACCGATTGATAAGAAAACCGGTGAAGGAAGGAAGTTCGGCCCAGTGGTTGGGCCCATACCGAGTCATGAAAGACTACGGAAATGGTGCGTATCTCTTGTGCACACTAGAAGGTGAGGAATTCAATGAAACTGTCAATTCCTTACATCTTAAATGGTTTTACGCATGAGACATCAGAATCACCACTTGTACATTATAGCTACCTACATTGCATTAGTCATCTTAGCTGTTTCATTTTGTCCACTCATTTTGTAAAAATTGTAGTCAAGGAACTTACTCTTAAGAAATCTATTACAAATTTATGAAAATATTGGCAAAAGCATTCAAATCACATCTCTTCAAACATCATCAAGTAATTTCAAATCTTCTCATCAAGTTTGACAGACAAGTATTGACGAAAACCATACCAAGGCCTGCATACTTGGTTTTTCTCTTTCTTTCTACTAGGTGAAGTTGTCCTTACCTACGGTTTGTTCTAGAAGCTTCTTGGTGTCACATCTATCCCTCTTATGTCTCTTTGAAAGAAAGGATATCCCAAAGTCACAGATCATAAAGTGTCAAAATCAAATAGAATAAAAAATGCCAAGCAAACAGAATATTTTATTTTACACACTTCTTTGCCCCACCAACCTTCGGTGATAAGCCCACATCTCTTACTAGTGGTGCGAGGTTGGGAAAGGAAAGAAGTGCCCTTACTCACCTATATCTTGCCTTTGGTGACAAACCCATGCTTCTTACTAGTGGCATGAGGCAGGGTGTGGGGGGTCCATTCACACAAATTAACAAATCTTGGTATTCTAGAAATACAAATCAAATTATATTAAGTGAAAATAAGTATCCAAATTCCAAAGAGATCAAATCCTCAAAACCATATTTTGTCAACCAGGTTGCCATTTATAGATCTAAGTCTAGATAAACTGGAAAGTAAGTTGCCTTCTAAGCTTGGTGGTAGTTTTGAGTAGGGTAAGTGTGTAGGTCTAAGTTTGGTTTCTGTCACTGGTTTGTCTATCTCTCATCGTTCCATTCAGTCAAACTCATACAATTTGTGCCCTTCCCAACTCTTGGTGTTGAGCCCTCGCATCTTACTGTTGCGTGGAGTTGGGAATGGGGCAAGTTCATCTCTTTATCACTATACATTCATCACGTTTTGCCAACATAAGAAGAAATCACAGACATTGCCCAAAGAGGCCAAAAGTTCAATACTACAACATGTTCGTCATCACATATCAGCATTGCAAAAAAAATAAAGTAAAACATTCTGTTTAGTATTTATTATCATTTGTCATCCATTGCATACATTCTAAAAAGCATGAAAACAAATACTCTAAAAACATCTAGTATACACATGGGAAACGAGTCACAAAATTCTAGACACCAGATAGTCTAGATCCAAATATATATATATATATATATATATATATATATATATATACACACACATATATATATGGTGTTTCATGTATATATATATATATATATATACATACATATATAAATGGTGTTTCATGTACTGATGAAGGATACAGAAAGGAGAGAATAATGTGGAGTGAAGTACTCTACACACACTTATTTTATTATGAAGAAGTGCGTACAATATATAGGAGAACTAATCAACTACATTCCCCTAAACTGAAGGAGGAAGATTTGGATGAAGGAGAGAGAATAATGGAATACACCTAGAAGGAGAAAATAAAGGGATAAAATAGAACATTCTCTCCTAAAAATATAAACTATTCAATGTATGCTAACATTCCCCCCCTTATTACATTATTCTTGCAAATGTGACCCCTGAAAAGTTCAAATTTCACTTTGCCAAGAGATTTAGTGAGAATGTCAGCAACTTGTGCTTCAGTAGGACAGTACTGGAGCTGAATTTGATGGTTCAAGATGTGCTCTCGAATGAAATGGCAGTCAATTTCAATATGCTTTGTTCGTTCATGAAAGACTGGATTCTACACGAGCTTCAACACACTTTGATTGTCGCAATAGAGAATAGGTGACTATTTTTCAGGAATTCCTAGGTCATCCAAAATGTGACGTATCCATATCACTTCGCACACATAGCTCCTCATGCGGCACGATATTCTGCCTCTATGGATGAGATAGAAACAACATTATGCTTCTTGCTTATCCACGAGATAGGTCCAGATCCGAGATGAAATATGTATCCTGTAGTTGACTTCCTGTCATCAATAGATCCAACGTGGTCCGAGTCGACGTATCCCTGTAAGAAGAATTGATCATTCTTCTTATATTCTAGACCATAATTAGTTGTTCCTCGGACATATCTCAAAACATGCTTTGCTGCATTCCAGTGACATTTCTTTGGCTCCTGCATGAACCTGGAAAGATAGCTGACAACATAGCATAGATCTAGTCAGTATATGTCAAATAGATGAGCCCTCCAACAAATTGCCTATAGAGAGTAGCATCTACTTGAGGTGAGTCCTGGAATCTTGAAAGTTGCAAGCCTTTTTCCATGGGAGTGGATATAGGTTTACAGTTAGACATTCTATACTTTTCCAGGAGTGTCTTGGCGTACTTTGTCTGGGAGACAAAAATGTGATGCTCCTTTTGCCATATCTCCAAGCCAAGACAATAATGTAGTAGCCCCAAATCTGTCATGTCGAAGGTTCTTTTGAGATCATTCTTTACAATATCAACTTGATCTTCTGAACTTCCAGTGATCACAAGATCATCTACATATACAACCAGAATGACAATTTCTTTTCCTACCTTCTTTATATACAAATTTGAATATGAGGGGCTACGAGTGAACCCATGCTGCAAAAGGTGATCGTTGATCTTGATATACCATGCCCTGGGAGCTTGTTTCAGTCCGTAAAGTGATTTGATGAGACGACATACCTTCTTAGGCTGCTTTTCATCAACAAATCCTTCAGGTTGGGTCATGTATACTTCTTCTTTCAGATCACCATTTAGGAAAGCACTCTTGACGTCCATCTGTTGAAGTCTCCATCCTTTCTGTGCTTTGCAAGTGCGCAAACTACTCTGATGGTCTTCATCTTTGTAGTGGGTGCAAAGGTTTCTTCATAGTCGATGCCTTCTTTCTGAGCATATCCTTTTGCTACAAGTCATGCTTTATGTTTGTCGATGGATCCATCTGCCTTATATTTTGTCTTGAAAACCCATTTGCAGCCTATGGGTTTCTTTCCTGTAGGTAGATCGACAAGTTCCCATGTCTGATTTTTCATGAGCGAGTCATATTCTGTATCCATGGCTTCCTTCCACTAAGTTTGACTGAGTGCTTCACGAACATTATCTGGCTCGGAGCTATTCATCAGTGAACTCATGAGTGCAAAGTTTACCTCATTTCTTGTTTGACTCCTTGTTTTGACTCCGGATGATGTATCTGGGAGTTGTTGCAAATGTGAGTCCTTGATAGTGCTTTGTACCCACTTCGGATGAGAACTTGGCTACTTTTGAGAAGAACTATGTCATTTCCGTGGATTGATGTGGAGTCACATTCTCTAGTTCTCCAAGGTCAACAAATAGTTCTCTGACAGCATTTCTTTTCTCTGAGTAGTCTCCTCTGGCTCATCATCTGATTCAGAGACTAATCGGTGAGATGTGGTTGGAAGTGGATCTTCTGTTGATACTATTGAGTCAAAGGATGACTCATCACAAACCACATCCCGACTCTCATATATTTTCTTTGTCTTAGGATCCATGAGACGATACGCCTTCGAGGTAGTACTGTAGCCAAGAAGGATACACAGGAGTGTTTTTGGCTCTACCTTCTTTCTCTTCTAAGTTGGGACATGCATGTATGTTGTGCAACCAAATACTCATAAATGAGAAATTGATGGATTTCTACCACTCCATACCTCTTCTGGCATCTTGTTCTGTAGAATCTTTGTTGGTGCCCTGTTGAGAAGATATACAGCCATTTGTACTTGCTTCATCCCAATAGCATTCTCCTAGCTTTGCAGTTGATAGCATGCAGCGAGCCATCTCCATCACTATGTGATTGCGATGCTCAACAATGCCATTTTGTTGGGGCGTGTAGGGAGCAGTCAGGTGTTGCTTAATGCCGTGATGGTTCAGGAAGGCCAAGAACTTCTTTGATGTGAATTCCCCCCCTCGATCTGAGTGGAGTAGAAGAAGTGGTTGTCCGGACTCTTTGACAACATGATGATAGAAGTTCTGCAAGTGTTGAAGAGCCTCACTTTTCTTCTTTAGGAAATATACCCACATCTTGTGAGAGTGGTCATCCATGAACAGTTGAAAGTACTTGTATCCTGAAAAAGAGGCAATGGGCCATTCAGATCGGTATGAACTACCTCCAGACACTTCTTGGCATGGAAGGTGCTCACTTGAAATGGATCTCTGTGTTGTTTTCCTGCAAGATAGCCAGGGCAAATAGGCAAGGAACTGGACAATTTGGGTAGTCCACGGACCATTGCTTTTGAACTCATCTGGTGTAATGAACTGACTGACAAGTGTCCATATCTAAAATTCCATAGGGCAGTTGATTCTATTGTTGAAGCAGATAAAGCTACTACAGAAGATGAAACAGATATCTAAAGCAAATAACTTATCTTTTACAAAAGCTTTAGCAAGAACCGTACCTTGTCGGGAGATTAAGCATGATTTAATGCCATTTTGAACAAGAAATTCTACCTTAAGGTGATGATTCAAGAGCTGAGTAACTGACAAGAGGTTGCTAGTCAAGCCAGGAACATATAGTACCTTTGTAAGTGTACATTTTCATGGTCCCAGAGGAATGGTGACATTCCCTATTCCTTCTGCAATGTACTCTTTGTCATCCGCTATCCGAACTCGATCTCCAGTTGGTTCTTCATGTAGTGAATCAAACAACTTCTTGTCACCTGACATATGCTTGCTTGCACTAGAGTCTATCAACCAAACTTTCTTCATGGGTTGAGAAGTTTGAGAGACGAGTACAAGATTCTTACTACAATGGGCTCCTTCTGATGTCTCCTCATCAGAGTCATCATCTTCTTGTTGGGCTGCGAGATGTCCCTTGTGCTTTCTCCAGTGGGGACGTCGTTTGGACTTTTGAAAATATTTGTGCCCGGATGTGCTTGTATGGCTTGAAGACCCCTGTTTCAAGCTATTATGCCAGCAGTGATCAGTGTCGTGAGTATTGGTTCTACAAATGTGACACCATCTCTTTGACTTTTGATCTTTTCTTGTTGTTTGGGTTGCACTGGATTTGGCTTCTCTGGGGACCTTTCCGATTCTTCTGGCCATGGTAAGGCTTTGAGAACAAGGCTTTGTCCTGAGACTCCTCATGGGATGAAGTGATGGCCTCTTCCTGCTGCAGCAAAAATTCACAAGCTCTTCGAATGTCACTATTTGTTTAGACACATTCAGTGTCATAACGAACACTCGGAATTGAGAAGGGAGTGCTCTCAAGGTGATTGCGACGAGAAGTTTATCATCCACCATTTCACCGAGTGCTAATAACTCCGATCTCAGCTCAGCCACGCGACGCAAGAATTCCTCCACTTTCTCGTCTGACCCCATAGAGAGGGTGTGCAGCTTTGACTGAAGATGAAGTATCTTCATCTAATTTTTGGCTTCATAAATGGTTGCCAACTTGTCCCAGGCCTCCTTGGGTTTCTCCGCATTCCTAACATGTGGTTGCACATCATCACTGATACTGAGCATTATCAACATCAAGGCTTTAGCACTAGCCATTTCATATTTTATTAGTTCATCGGGGCTGTGGGAGTGGGCACAAACCCTGTGACAATTCCCCATAATCCTTCAAACTAAAGGATTGTCTTCATTTTTGTCTTCTAGGCCACAAAATTGGACCCTTTGAGCAACTGAGCATCGAGACAGAAGTAACTTTGGAGCAGACATCGTAATAAAAAAAAATTTTTATTTGAAGAGTTATTACAATTTTGACTCACTGATGAGAATTACTTGCTCGTAGATGCTCACGATATTCACGTGTTGTGAGATGGCAACACTTTGTAGGGCGTTCTTCTTCATCGTCATCATAGTCGACATCGTATCCGGCTTCTAATTCTTCCTATACTCACTTTTCTTGGCAGCTGACGTCGAAAAGAAGTATTCAAGAAGTCCTTCTCGAACTAGCTTGTCGAATGCAAGATTGTCGGTATTTCAAGCTCGTTCAACAAAGCAAAGTAGAACCTAGAGCTCTCAGGAGCTTCTTCACGGTGTTCTCTGATGGCGAGTTGATATTCTTGGCTTTCAGCTGTGGTGACCGTGTTATTGACGCTCTCAATCGAGTTGTCTACACTCGACATTCGATGAATTTTTGTATGATCTGCTTCTTGTCCTTCGTTGTCTTGGTGGAAAGGTTTGTTCAGACACTAATGGCACTATATATATATATATTTTTTAAAAATATGACCTTCAGGCTTCACAATGCCAAATTGTTCTCTTCTCGAGCCACTCTCACTCCTCACAAAGTGATTCATTTATTCTACGTTGTAGATGCTTTGTTGCTTATTCTTCATTTTTCATGCAACAATGAGACACATGGATGTGAATCTACACAATCTCCCACATAGGGGTTGTAGAAGACTTCCACGTGGATTTTTTAACATGGTTTTGCTAATACTCCTCCATGCATCTCCTATTCACACTAGTCAAGGACTCTCCACTCAACTCACTCGATTTCCATGCAAGCAGCTTGTTTTGTAGTGGCTCAGTAAAAAAAAAAAAAAAGAAAATACATAGAAGACAAGTGGATTCCCACGTTTCCTTTACGATTTTGACACTAGGTTTTTAGAATAAGAACAACATCAAGCTTAATATTAAAAATTTCCACGCACACTACAAACCGCTCCAATCTTTCTATTCATCCACGCACACTACATGCCGCTCTAAATTTTTTTATTCCTCCACGCAGTTTTGAAGGACAACAAATAGTAGCAAAGCAGATGGAATTTAATTTCCCACGACTCTAAATCCTCTTCTCCACGTGTGCGTATCTATCCACCTTTTTTAGCACATAAAAACCACAAAAACATACGCAAAAAAAAAAAGATAGCAAGGAGACTTTTCCACGTTTTTTTAAAAAAAAACATTCTCTTTTCTTTCCTCTCCAAAATGTCCACGCATGCAAGAAGAATACTCCTCCACTGTTTCTCCTCCACGCAGATGAAGAATTACTTCCACGCATGGGGAGAGATCAAAGCTGCTCGATACCAAACGAAGGATACAGAAAGGAGAGAAGAATGTGGAGTGAAGTACTCTACACACACTTATTTTATTATGAAGAAGTGCGTACAATATATAGGAGAAATAATCAACTACATTCCCCTAAATTGAAGGAGGAAGATTTGGATGAAGGAGAGAGAATAATGGAATACACCTAGAAGGAGAAAATAAAGGGATAAAACAGAACATTCTCTCCTAAAAATATAAACTATTCAACGTATGCTAACATAATTCCATCATGCACAAAGGCATGGTAAAATGCTCAATGAGCCCAAAAAATACAAAAACAATCATACAAATATCGACCCAAAAGTCACTACAAAAGACACTATGATCTCTCAATCTTTGTGAGATACCTCGGAAGGTGTGTGATCGCGCCTAGGACTCTTCGCCGCGATGACGCTCAAATGGACGGAGGGCTCACGATCACGATCGGTAATTGTGGTCTCACTATGAGAGTGAATCCTCATCAAATGCTCAGTAGTCCTATATCCAGCTAGCTCGGTGTAAAGGGAGGTAATGATATTTTCCACCTTCCAGACAGGGGCAAATGCATCTATATGTCGACTTGAGGCTGTTGAGGGCTCCCCCAACGTCCTCAATGAGCTCATCCCCGAGTACCATCGAGAAGGAGCAATAGAGTGTCAGCACACACTTGCAAATCAAGTCTCGCCATCCCTCAAAGAAATGATCCTTTGCAAATAAAAAGGAGAAACACACAAGTTAGAAAGTTGTCCAAAATAAGACCAAAGATAAACGAAACAAAAAAAGGAAATAACAACTAAACAATTCTAACTAAAACAAAGTCAAGAAAAGAGTAGTAACTCACTCGGATCTCCAGGCCTCCAGGTGGGATCTCTAGGATCCGCGCCTACCACTAATGTTTCCATTGACTGTGTCATCCTCTCCCACATCTAGAGCAAAGTGATGGCCTGCCACGGACTCGTCATCTCCCCTAAATCCTGAGAAGGCAACTCCTTTGAAATCAAAGTCACCTTCTCTGTGCTCTGCTCTACCCTCTCGGCCCGTAAGATATCTTGAGTATCATGCCACTCAGAATCACTATCATCGTCCCCACTCACTGTCCCATCGGCTCTGGTCTCCACCTCCTGTCTCCCCCAGTGAACTCCTCAGACTTAGAGTCCACATCAATGGGCTCATCTCCACTATGAGCAGGACCGGTACCAATCTAAAGTAAAGGTGCTTAAGGAGCACTAGCTACCCCTCAAGCACAAACCACCCTCCTAGCTGCGATGGGAACACCAGGAGTGACCGTAGTCCAACCCCGACCTCTAGGACCTCCCCGAGCCTCACGAATAGATCTATACACTGCGGCCCGCATTTGAGGAAATGTGTTAATATATGGGAGGATGCCGAAGTGTTATGGTACTCTCAAAGGGGTGGAGCTCTAACTTCCCCATCCTATCTATCAAACTGCTGACTAGTAGAATAACAGGCAATCAATGTATGAGTCTCCTCTCCCCATAACCCTGCCATAGCCTGATAGGGAGTAGCCTCCATGTCTGCAATAGTCAAAGAAGCCACTGGCTGGTGAGGCGCTCTAAGAATGGTCATCCCTGTCCACCTCGCTGCCCTGACGGCCCCAGGATCCTCTACCTGTACACCTCTCCCATATGGAATAATATGCTTATACACCCAAAGGGTGGCTCAGTGATTGTCCCTGTAGTCTAACCACCCTATATAAATCATGGTAGGTGGTCCCGAGGATGTCTTCTCCCCAAGCATAAACACGGCCATGGCCCTCAATCATGTAATGATGGGGGCCCAGTAGTATAAGAGAGTGTCCCCTCCCTTGTCCCCAATCAATCTTGAAGCAAGGATGCCCATAATAGCCTTACGGAGCATAGGAATATTTGACTCAACAATGGAGCAGACCTTCACTCCCTTCTTCGACCCCATGGAAACAATGACATCCCCCATATAGGTGGCCCACTAAACCAACTAAGATCTCGATATTGTTGTCTTGAGAGACAACCACCTCCCAAGGATCGGAACCCCCAATATATGGTAGACATCCTCCAGGGTGATAGACCACTCACCCCTAACACCTGGTAATCGGAAAGTGTTCCGATCTGCGTCCCAATATGAAAATAAGTCACATAATATGTGACTGGCAGGTGTGACATGAGGGACCTGTGCAATCCTCCAAATGCCAGCCCTCTGTAGAATGTCTCTCTCCACCTGAGATAGTGCATCTAACACTGTAGGAGCCAATCACACTCCCTCTCTCTACTCCATCTAATATACTCCTCCTTCTACGCATCCACCCAAAAAAAGAAAAGAGAGTAAGTTAGTAACAAAATCCGACTAGAAAAATTATCAGGAACATATAAAAATGCTAAAAATGCAAAGACAATCAAAATTTACATCCTTTTTGCATTCTGTTTGAAACCGCCTCATGCAGGCAGCGGCGGCTTTCCTAACCGCCACCTTAAGAAGTGGCGGTCCCGTAACCATCGCCTTCATAGGGGTGACGGTCCTGTCCCGAATCGTCAAACGGCTCAAAAGCCCTAAAAACACATTAAAAATGCAAGAAAACACCATTTTAGATAAAATAAAGACCTACCCTATGGCGCCCCCTAGAGACTCATTTAAGACTAGCATTTTTGAAAATGATCCCCCCATGACAAAGATTTCAACATTTCTATATTTTGGATTTAAAAACGATAAATTGAGAAGAACTAACTTGAGACTTCACAGGCCAATGTTCTACTCTCGGAGGCATGATCACGTTCTCACAACGAGACGTTTTGACTATACTCTCATCGAAAATGGTCACTGTGGGTCCCAGAGCTCAAAAACCACCAAATCGACATGCGCAAATGAATAGTAAAATGAGTTTGTTATATATATATATATATAGCTTTCTAAATTTGATTTTGAATGTCTTTCGCAGGGTTGGAGCGTCGATGGAGGTAAGTTCTAAACCCCATGCAGAGATGGTAAGTCCTCATTTCATATCAATTTAGTTTTGTTTCTCAATTTATTTTATCTATCTGCACTTGAGTCCCCTTTTTCATTTTACAGATAGCGGGAGTTTGGATGGCGACTTTCCGACACACGGGCATGTCAGGTATGACTCCTAACTCCCCATTTTGGGACTGCCATACTTGGATCCACCGTTTTACGCCTCTTCATGGCTAAAATGCTTCTCCGAGGGGGAAATATGTACATACCCAAAATTATAGAGTACGACATCACCGGAAGAGGTTACACATACCCCATGATGATATCTTGGTCTCTCCTCAAGGTGTTCGGGATCCAGAAAAGCTCGCCAAGTATATGTTTGTATCCCGTATGCCTCATCCGCCTCCGCGTGCTTTGTTTTGCCCTCTGCCCCCCTTTTTCCTTGCATTTTGGTCTTAAGTGATGAGACCACTACCTGCAGGCGGCGGTCCCATGTGACCGCCATCCCAGAATAGGGCAGGCAGGTCCTATGTGTGTTTTCTAGAATGTTCCGACGATCTCGTCAAACGTAAAATTCAAATTTCTATCCACATTCTTCAGCTACTTTGCTTTGCATTTATGTTTTGGCCGCCCTGTGAATAGTGTTTTCTCTTTGTTTAATGGTAAAAGAGTTCCATTCCAAGTTACCTTCTAGTGAATGCATTTGTTATAAATAGCCAACTTGTTTTCAAACAAGAGGCCCCTCTCCTTCTCTATTTAATCATTCAGTCTTTTGAGTTTCTTGCTTAGAATTCCAATAGTTTCATGTTTTACATCCATTGTTAGCTTTCTCTTGTTGTCTAGAGGTCATTTGATCTTCTTGTTTCAATCTTGCTTCATTGTTGTTCCATGCAAATTAGTTTAGAATAAGATAGTTTCATTCTTAGGTTGGAATCCATTTAGAGTTGTAGGTTTTGTTTGGTCACAAAAGATAGTTTCTAGAACTCTCGGTGTATTTGTGTTGTATTCTATAATAAATCCCGCTAGGAATTGCATAGTCAAGCTCTATTCACTTGCACTATCCCTCTCTTACTCGCATTGTATTTGGTCTATATCCAAATTTGCCATTGTTCGAGTACCTTCTTCTACTGATGCTATCATATACATGCTTTTTGGATTCACGAGAACACGAAGGAACGAGGAGATCACACTGAGGGGACAAAGTCACACACAATTGGATTTACCACTATTTTGTAAACTCTAGGTTTGAGTTGTCAAAGTTCTAGTTATAACATATCAAATAGAGTAGTAAATTATTTCATTTTAGTCAAAAGCTCACTCTTGATATCACCAAGGAAGCTATGGGGATTGATAGTTTCTAAGAAACTATGATTCATTCCTCACTTCTGAGGTAGGATCGAGAGTCTTTTGATTTAAATTAATTAGTTTTTAGATATTTAGGATAAATTCACAATCGCACAAACAAATAGCTACACCATGCTACTTTTCTTGTTTTGATTTTGTTACTAGATTAATTGTCCATTTTCTGAATATATTAGAATAGATTCTCTTTTAATTCCTTTAAAATACTTCATTGAAAATACAAAGATAAAAGAATACATGCATAGTGTAGATACATCTTTCATAATTAGTTTATTAGTTTTAGTTAAAGTTGAATCATTTTTGCATGACAATCACGGGACCTAGGGAATTCAGGGAATATGTGTTTGAACCAATAGTGCCTCAACCAAATCTCCCCACAACACTAGCTGATATAGATCAAGACCTTAGGATTCAGGTTTTTCGAATAACGGTAGACCTATGAACAATTAGTGAACAATTGAGAGAGTTAAATATTGAAGATGACAAGGCATACACATTTTGGTCAAATCACCCTAATTACAGATTGCCTTGATAGGATGTCCGCATGACTATACAAGGACTCGAAAGAGAACAAGTATTTGGTTGTGATCCTTTAGTTCCACAACCTAACACAGGAGACCTCCTCATTGACATAGATACTAGCTTACGCATTCAAGTTGCCAGAACACCTGCAAGGTATTCTGAGAAAATTACACAACTTCTAGTTCTAAACATAGAGGTTGAAAAGGCGTATGATTATTGGATAATCGAAGGAGAAATTAACTCCTCATATGACCATAGGAGGTCCACCACAACCATGAACTTATGGTTGTGATCCACAGGTCCCACAACCCAACGGGCCTACTGATCAATCAAACATTGACACTAGTTTACAAACACTAATATTCAGGTCCTCACCACTCCCACTAGACATCATTACACAATTCTCCGTATTAAACGTAGCAGCCAATCAAGCTAAGGATTTCTGGACTAGACCAGAGAATCATCCATAAAACCCGGAGGATCCACTACACATCTCATCACCATTTTTCATGACCTTGTCTGGAAATATACGTGAAGCACCTACATGTCACTTTCCATGTATCCAATAGCCAATAAATAGGATCTCGGCAGAGCTCGACATTGATTGGAGCCTCCGTATTATATCCGAATGATCCATCACACCAATCTAGGTTAGGAGGGCCTTCTTCGCCTTAGATTCTCGATTCCATTATTACGTGTTGAGGATATAAGATTTCCCAACTAGTTTGTCTGTACCCATATATATTCCACATTCACCGGCCATCTCGGCATGACCTCGAGAGGTCGGGTATGAGGAAGAGTTACTTGTAGATTCTTATGCTCGCATGTCACTTTTCCATCGTATTGTTACCTAGCAAGCTCATGAATGATTTTGGCATCTTACATTTTACAGTTACTGCGGGGTGAGCTATGTCGAACTCAACGAGTTGATTATATATCTCGGTGGAAAAAGTTGAGTTATGTGGCCTTAGCCACAATGATATATCACCTTCATTGGCTATATAAATCCCTTCCTCATCTCTATCCCCATGAATTTTAGATAATCCATGTCAAAGTGGATAACACGTGAGAAAAGGAGGTCAATGTGGAGGTCACAATGACAGAACTGACTTGGTGACACGTAAATAGACTAGGGGTTTAAAAGGACAATTGACATAGATGCAACTAGGTTCTAACGGAGTTACGGTGATAGCTTGGACATGGGGCGGTGTAGGAGTTCACGGAGGACATGTGTACGCACCACCACAAAGCACAACGGTTGGTAAAACTAAAGAATCAGAGTGGGGGAGTGGAATTCAAACCCTCGACCTCCCCCTCCCAACTTGTTATCCCTAATTGACTCGGATAGCTCGAAAAATAGGTATAAAGCTAGTGAATTTCTATAATATCCACTATATGTGGCCCCCTTAGGCCTATATAGAAGGCCCTTCTCCCATCCACTTGAAGAAAAAGCTCCTCATTTGCAAGCTTTGAGAGAAAGAGGAGATTAGTGAGGCCTTAGGGAAATATGAAGGCCATTTTTAGAGAAAAATAATAGAGTCCTATTTATTTTTATCGGCCATTATTTGGAGAGAAAAATATTTAAGTCCTATATTATAGTATTATAGGCATTATTTTATTATATTACCTATATTATTTGTTATAGGAATATGGGGAGAATAAGTCCTATATTATTTTTATAGGTATTTATTAAGGGCCGATATTATTGTTATCAACAAGATGAAGAAATAAGTCCTATTGTTATAGGCACACGTGAAAATTCTAGAGTTATTATTTATTAACTCAATGAATATTGTAAAGGCCATATTAGAGCCGATTATTATCATGTTGGAGCTCTAAGGCGACATGAAGCCAAGGGACGTGAAGAAGCATCGAGAGAAGCATATAATCATCGCATGGATCTTAGGTTCCTTAATACGTTATACATATCGTCAAGATCATTTATTGCGAAATGAGGGTCATAATCACTATGGAGCTTGTTTACAACAATGGATCTACTTAAATCTGTAAAGAGGATGATGTTTTACTCTGCAATGAGTTGAAAGGAGGTCATCGTCAACACCAAACATCATGTCGGTATGAGGTCTACGTAAAGGCTTATTCTTGTTATGCTGCAACCGAGTGAAGGAAGATCATTGTTGTCTCTTGGTATTTGAAGACTTAACATCATGCAAATTTTAGTTTTCCATGCAGCGGAGGAATTGAGGTCTTCTTAAGGTGTCAAATATAGAAATTTGTGCTAGAGTACCAAGCTTTACAAGGACCAATTTAGATTCTATGGAATCAACTCGAGGCGGGAGTTTTGTTGCAGCACCATACTTTCCAAGACAAGTTTAGATTCATAAAATCAATGGCGTATCGGGTTCATTATTGCTTCGGTTTTTAGTTTGTATTAGATTTACAAATCGGAAGTGAATTAATGAATCGATTCTATTATTAAACCCTAAGATGTAGGCATTACGCCAAACTCCATTATAACTCTTATGCCTTGTGGACCTTATTCTTGCATTGCAAATTTGATTAAAGTTTAATATAATGGGGTGAATTGGGTAAAATAATTAATTGCCTACAATGGTATGTGGTCAAAGGAATTTTTTTGGCGGTTTACGGATCATTAGAATACATACCAACTTAAAAATCAACAAAACACTTTGTTGATTTACCAATACTGATGCTCTTTCTAAACCCAAAAGAATTTTTAAGGATGATGGCACTTCATTCTTTCCAAGTTTAACTTTTCAACAATCTTAGATGACACTAGGTTATCGGTACTACCATCATCTCCGATGATTTTACAACACTTACCTCTTTCCTTACATATAGTTACGAACAATGTTCTTCTCTCGAATTGGTTCTTCACTCCTGCTTGCATTCACCAAGGTCTTCTCATCATCAATGCTTCTCTAGTTTCGGGTTCTTCTCCTTGAGTTATTGAACCCACACTATTCACCAAGGGTCTTCATCATCAATGCTTCTCCAGGTTTTAGGTTCTTCTCCTTGAGTTATTGAACCCACACTTTCTTTTTCTTCACCTTCCACATCCTTATTTCTTACCTAGAATACTCTAGAAACTGATATTCCTTATAACCTACACACATATTACATTGAAAACATCTTCCTATGAATTATACTCTCCTCCATTCATACTTGTTTCTCATAGCACCTTGTGCTTGCAAAATATCCTCTTTACTTGTTTGTCTTTGCTCTTGATGTTGTTCTTTGCTTGTTTGATGCCCCATAACTCGACTTCCTTTCCTTTGTACCCTCTAACCTTGTTGCATTTCCTTCTATTCAGCTTATCTTTGGCCTTGAAGGCAAGTTGGTAGCACTCTTCTAGGCTTCTAGGACTAGCTAAATTGAGTTCATCTTTGATTTGAAACCTTAGACCATTCAAATACCTTGTCAATTTTTCGAGTTTCATCTTCTATATGACCTAATTTAATGCTTAGTTTATAAAATTCTTTCATATATTCTTTAGCCCCAATATCCTTTTGCCTCATATTTTGTAACTTCCTATATAAATAATTCATATAATCAGGTTGGAAGAAACTTACCTTTGAGTTTAGCCACCATCCTATCCCATGACTTGATCTTGGGTTTGTTCTTCTTCCTTCTCTCTTCCTCGAACATAGTCCCACCATAGGGATGCATGCCCCTTGAGCTTTGTTTTGGAAAATTTCACTTGTTGGTCTTCGGACACATTATCAAAATCAAAGTATTTGTCTAGTTCTACTATCCAATCCGAGAAGTTCTTCTCCATTCAAGCTTATTGCATATCTTGAAACTCTATTTTGGACTGGATCCTTCACTTTTCACTTTGCCTTGACAATATTTCTAATCTCAACTCTTCCTCATCTCTCTCTTCTTGATTGCTTCTTGTGGTCTTTCAACCATTTCTTCTTCTCTATCACTCGAGTTTCATGTATCTACTCCTCTTCTCTAATTAGCATCCACTGCTACAAGCCTACCATCATAAGCTGACCCTCATATTCCGTACCTCTTGAAGAATGATTTCACCTATCTTTAATGTAGATGTTCTTTCTCTATCTGTTGCTTCTCTCTCTCATGTTGGATTCCTTCTTGGTGACATCGTGATTCACTATTTCAATAATATCACTTTCCCAACCTTCTTATGTCTTCAACCTACCAAGTGATTTACCTTGCTCAAATACCAAAATGACATAGAGAGGTTTTGCAATTTTATAACTTACCCAATTTTAGACTCCAAGATCCCGATTCACCTATGTTCCTAAATATCTCAAGCACGGTTTCAGCGAGCGAAAAGGTTCTTCATCTATTCAAGACATTTAATTCCTGGTAACTCACCTTAACCGCCTTAAGGACCTATTGTTCACAATGGAAAATATTATAGGTGATTAACTTACCTTAAAAGACAGCTTATATTGGTCTATAGTCTTGGTTTAGTCTTATTAGGTATGAGATAGTACTTTGTTATGGTTTTAATGATTTACAAATACTTTGGAAGCAAATTTAATTTTAACACCCTCTAACCTCCTTATGCAATATTGAAGGATTTGAGACCTTTCAAATAATACGACTTATGCTTCCTTTACAAAAGGGACCGATTTTCCTAACCACCGCATGAATGTGTTCTCGAATTATCACAAATTTCTCTCAACCCACGCATGAATCATTCGATTATTTTTGCAACGTGTTTATGACCTCTCCACGGATGAATCTTCCAAAATTTAGAAATTTTGGATTGTTAAATTCGAGATAATTAAATTGTTACCCTCGATGACCTAGACTCAAGGCTTCCTTGATTTGTAATAGCTTGAGAGCTAGTTTTCGAGTTTTCTTACTCATTTTCTTCTCTTGTTTCAATTTATAAAATTTTGACATCTTAAATACAACCATCTAAAATATACTAAAAGATATCAATTTCAAGGTTCCTAATTCATGTTCATCACATATATTAGATAATGTAGGATAAGCTAGAACATGTATAAAAAGAATAAGAAGAGAGCTTGAAAGAATAAATTAACACAAAAATAACATTAAAAGCATCATATTTCTCTATTTAACTTAATTTATTTAATATACTCACTTATGTAAGGTTCATATTATTTAATACTAAATAATGGATCTAGACAAATATTAAGTATATACACGTACTAATTAGTGGGTGAAATCATAGCTTTTAATAGTTTTTAAATAAATTAATTTATAATACCTAACGAAATAGGTAGAAAACTACCCGCCAAAAAAAGTGATAATTAAGATTTTATTAATGACAATCTTTGAAAGCTTGAGAGTATTCCCAATCAAACCTGCTTAATGATCTTTTTGATTCTTCACACTTCAAACCCGAGGAAAAGTTTTATAGCAATCTTTTAGACTCTTTCCTTATCTTAGTATATAAGAGATTTCTGTTCGGTAAATTTCTATGAGTGAATTTAATAGTTTTTGTTCACATTTTCAATATCCTTTTTAAGGAGCAACCGCTTATGAACCCAATAAATAATTGACTGTTCATATGCCCGTAATACATTGACCATTCACATCCCTTCGCTGTTGCAATGTAAATCAATCTTCTGGCTTTTTATAAACCAAAAACTTGTTCAATACTTGTAAATCAAATTTTGTCGGTGTGAAACATTTTTGAGGTGGAAGCTGCAATATTCCAGGTATGAATCATTTTGATTGAGCGCCTACTTGTAATTACAATTCATAAAAATTGTATAAGCTTTATATTGTGAGGTATGTTTTTTGTTTATTTTATGTAATGAGACCAGAAACATAGTTAGAAATGCGCCTATTTTCAAAAAAATTGATCATTTGCATAAATTGCTATGTTCTATGGTCATTTGTAGATTGATTTATGGCTGGAAATCAAAACATGGAAGATGAAAAAGAAATGATAAGTGAAATGGCTGAAAACGATAACAGTGGTTCAAGCAAAGGTGTGAAGAATCTGGATCAGAAGCCACTTCAAAAAGATGAAGGATCTGGATCAGCAGCCACTTCTGAAGTTCCAGTACTAGGCCGCCCAAGAGGTTCCAAAAACAAATCCAAGGGTGGGACAACTATTAAAACTGAGAATGTTGAGCCAACGCATTCTGAAGGCAGACAATCTGGATCAGATAACACAGCCATGAAATTATTAAAGCTTACAGGAAAAGATGACATTAGCAACCCCAATAGAGCCGGTGAATATTGTTTTCCCTATCTTAAGTTTCTTCACGATACACTTGGAAATATAGGTTGCATTGATTTTAAGTTTTAACTGATTATTTGTAACAACTCATACTCATTTGTGTATCTTAAATGGTTGCAGATGATGACAGCAATCAAGGATCTCTAAAAAGAGGAAGAGGGCGTCCACCAGGATCCAAAACAAGCCTAAGGAAACTCCTCCATTACACTCTCCACCTCCAACAACTAATTTATATGGGCCCAAAAGAGGTAACTATAGTTTTTACTTTAGATCACAAATATATTATATTTACTCTTAACTTGATAAAATACTCTAACCTCGATAAAATTAATTCAAACTTTAGACTTTCGGAATTTGTAGTTTACGCGAGGTGTGCTAATATATCTCTCTCAATATATTCTTTTACTTTTAAACCTACAGTTTGTTGATTTAGGAGACATTTTTTTCAAGGTATGGAATAAAAAGAAAAACATAATGAATACTGGTTGAAGTCTTGTTATAAATTTGGAACAACTAGTGCTTTTATTTCATCACTGGTCGCTGATAGCTGGTCTTTGATGTCTATGAAGAAAACATTTTTCAGTGCAAGCGTTTTAATTAGTAGTGGACTACCAAGTCCCATTTTAATTAGTAATGGACTACCAAGTCTATTTGTGGAAATGATGAGGCCGAACAACTAACAACAACAATATGCAATAGGCAAAAGAAATTTTCAAGTAAACTTTGTAATTTCCCTCATTTCCTTGGTTTTGAATTACATTTTGCATTTTGACTTGACATATACTTCTAATTAAATATGGCTTCTAATTCAAATTTGATTAGACTTACTTTTTTAAGTAAAGTTTATTAAAAAATAAAAATTAAAATTAAAACCACTTTTCGATCTTATTTAGATGACTGATTTTGACCTCCGAAAATTATCAAGTACTACCCTAAGCTTTTGTTAAAAATGGCGTTATTTTAGTTCTTGGATAAAATGTTATGGTCTTTGTAAGAAAAACCATCAAACCCAAATCAACAAATTAGGTGGACATAATATTTTCATTTCTAAAATTAATGAGTGTTTAGCACATGATTATTATTTTTAAAAACAATTCCAATTTCATTTTAATTAATAAATGTGGTCCATGATACTTTTATACAAATCATTTAGATTCAAATTTTAATCACATATTTATGACATTGAACAAACAACAAAAATATGTAATTGGAAAATCAAAATTTCCAAATAAACTCTTGTAATCTTCCTTTTTTGCATTACATAAGAGGTTATTTTATTTGAATTGCAAAAAAATCTAGTTAAACTTTATTTTTAATAAAAACTTGACTAGACTTATTATTTTTATTAAGTTTCAAATTATATAGCTTTCTAAATCCTATGAATTCGCATACATTATCCACATCCCTAAATAAAGTTATTAGTTGAGTTTCAACTCAAACATGGTTACAAAGATACAATATTTTGAAATTTTAAAAATAAAATTGAAATAATACTTCAAACCCATTTTTGGGCTCTAGATGTATGATTTCAGCCTTAGATTTTTTCAAAATTATCGTAAGAAATTAATATAGGTTAACACAATGAAAATATTTTCAAGATATTTTTTGGGAAAAAACATATTTGTTTCGGTCGGTGGATCAAAAGTTATGACCTTTGCAAGGTTGAACACCAAATCCGTATCATTATTGTCCAGGTTGAAAAGAACTCAAATCCTACAAGTTTTTATGATTGAATCATTATAGCTTGTATAAATCAAGTTTCTTTTTCTCCCATTACGAAATTCATGTGTTGTCCTCCTACTGCAAACCTTCTCGTTGTACCAAATATTTGTTGAAACCCAGAATTGCTTTATGTCGATTGTTTTCTTGTCAGAACGTGTGTCACCTTTTCCCTTTTCTTCCTTGGAATATGATCCTTCCAATCCACGTCATCGTTATCTTCCTCTATATCCTCCTCGACATGAAATGCTTACACATGAAACATTAAATACTAGAAAATATCCAAATTGTGTAGCAAACTTACCTCGTGTATTATCATTGATCTTCTTCACAATTTTACAAGGTTCGGTCTTCTTGTACTTAAGCTTGTTGTATGTTACTTTGCAAAATATCTCCTTCCTAAAATAAACCATCACCAAATCTTGTTCTTTAAGTAGCTTCTATCTTCTAGTAATATATGCTTTCATTTTATACTTGTTATTACTTTCTTGTAATTTATTCCTTATTGTTTCTTACAATTATTGAATATGCTCTACAAAAGCTTTTGTGTCATCACTCACCCTTTATAAAATAGGTAGTTACGTCAAATCTAGAACACCATGTTAGGACTTCTTCCTTCAATTTAATTTAAAATGATGACCTACCCATTAATCTATTCACTTTGAACAATTGTATGAAAGTTTTTCTTGTAGTAATGTCAAGTCCCACTATTTGGGATTAACAAATTTCCCAAGCTCCAATTCATAATTTTAGTTTTCCCATCCATTTTAGGATGATATGCACTACAAAACTATAACCTAATGCCTAATGTTTTCCATAAGGTCCTTCAAAAGTGGCTTGATTATTTAATGTCTCTATCTCAAGTGATAAACTTTGTAATACCAAGCAACCTTACAAATTTATTCAAAATGAATATGCTACCCTCATAGCATCATTTTTCATCTTGCATGTTATAAAGTGCACCATTTTAGAAAACCTATCCATAATATGAAAAAATGAATCATTACCTATTTATGTGTTTGGTAACCCCAATACGAAACTTGTGCTCAAATCTATCTATGGTCCTATTAGCACTAGTAATGACATATATAATCTCGTGTTATGTTGCATGTCCTTTAGAAATTTGACACATCCTGCACCTTTAAACATACATGTTGCTGAAATATTTTGTCGGGGACAAAATACACAATTTCTTCAATGCTCACAAGACAAAGTCCCTCCTCTTGGGAATAGAGAGACACTCATTTATTGAAACATGGAAACTAAGTACAATAGACTACTATCCAAGGTGGAAAATGACTAAATAATGTGTAGAAACACCCTTGTTGTGACTACTGATGGTAGAATATAAAAGGATAATTTGGTAGGTAAGGGAAGAGAAAGAAATGAGAAGGGGAATTGTATTAATGATCCAAACTAATATTTCATTAACTATAACTCGGAGGCGATTCTAGTTTCATTGGAAAAAACATGAAAGCATAACACAACATCATTATTAGTTATATTAGTTATATTTGCAGCGTTTTATTTCATTGGGAGATGTTTTAATACTTGTATTTGTAGATGTTCTTAGCTATTTGAAAATTTAGGTGATTTAGGAATATTTATCCATGAAAATTATTCTTTTTGTGTGGAATCGATTAGGTCAAACCGATTGGTAGTCAATTCAACCTCTAATACATGTTTTGTAGATGAATTGTTGTTATTTGCATGCCTAATGTAGAATTTTTGTTCCTATTATGTTTTATATCCTTAGATTGATGGCACTGGAGTTTATAAAAATTATTTAACAACTAATTCTAGTTTTTATGGTTTTGCGTATATGTTTAACCGAGATAAAGGTGTTTGCAGTATTTATAAGTTGAAGGAGAGTATATTATTATTTTCTTCCCTACCCTTCCTTTCTTTTTGAGTTTTTTATTGAATACCGATATCACTTAGAACCATTGTAAATATCAATATGTTGTGCATCATTTCAAATCAATACTTTCAAATTTGGAATGTCATAATCTAAATACATACCTTGATATAGATGATCTTATGTCGAATCATAACAAGTGGTAGACAAGTGGCCTTCCATGACATATTGGTGCCTCCATAGGTTAACACTAGGTCACATGCATCCCAACTGAAGTTATATGTCCTAGAGTAATTTGTACCTTAAATCCATAAATCCAATTAGGGTTCTAAAATGAGTGGGAGAGATAATTAAACCTTTCTCTTCTTATTTGAGGTTTTTTGTTGGTGTGGACAAACCAATCAGCACCTTCCTTTTACATTACATACGAGGTCCTTCTATACAAATTATAATAGACTTCTAATTAAACTTGTATCTTAATACAAACATGACTAGACTTACTATTTTTAGTAAAACTTCTCATTTTTAGCAATAGTTATTTAACTCAATTTCAACTTTTAGCTTTCTAGATCCAAAATAAATAAATACATTATCTACACACCTAAATTAATTTATTGAGTTTCAACTCAATTTGATTAATGGTTGTAAAGATACAATATTTTGAATTTAAAAAAAAAAAAACCAAACTCAATTATCAAGCCCTAGATGGATGATTATGGCCTCCAAAAAAAAAAATCAAAACCTTATGTAAGTGGCTACCATAGCTTAACAAAATAGATATTTTCAAGATATTTTTGTATAAAAATAGATTCATTTTAATTTACGGATCAAAATTTACGGCCTCCACACATCAAGATGCCAAATCCACGTCACATACTTTTAGATCTCCATACTTTATGTGAAATGTATACACTACATACTCAAACAATTTTCATTAAAATAAATAAAAGCTGTTGAGATTGGCCAAACATAGAATTCACTACATATAATTTTATTTCAAATATTTGACTTGACCAAAATTGGAAGGAAATGATTTATTCTATAAAATGTAGTGTAAGATTACTTATTCCATTACTTAATATTGTGGCTTACTACTTTGAAAGTTCTCCCAATGTATTATAACTCTCATTATTTTTCTCTTCCAAAATATAAATATATCTTTCAATGAATTTCATCTTATGGAGATTTTTCTTGTATATTAAATTAAGAATGGAAAGGGAAGAACATGTTATATTGAATATAAGAGAGTGAAGAAATTAGGAGAATTTATTGATAATAATAATGAAATATTGCATAATGTTATATTGCATAAGGTGTAGCACCTTGGTTAGTTTATGAGGCTCCACGATAAAGACGCTTTCCAATTTGCTTCGTTTCTTTTATTCTTACATTGAATCATATAAATATTCATTTGTTGAACAAATCTCTATCGTAAGAGGATGTCTCTCAAAACTTATAATTTTCTCTAATTTAATAAGAAATATTCCAACCCTTTATCTTATTAAAAGTTGTGTTATTCCTTACATTATTATATTACGATAAAATATTTGAAGCTAATTTTATTTGGTAAAATAATATTGGCGAAATTTTACGATAAAAGGTTTTGTGATTAAGTTTATCATTTATCTTTTGGAAAGATATTAGCATTTATGGGTTGATTAGACTGATAATTCTTTTTGTTATGCATTAGAAGTTGAGGAACATGATGTATCGGCTAAAAGACCTCGAAAATCGGGGAAGTCATTTATCTATAATTTTAAATGAAGGTATAAATGAAGAAGTTGAGGAACATGATGTATCGGCTAAAAGACCTCGAAAATCGGAGGAAGTCATTTACCTATAGATTTAAATAAAGATATAAATGAAGAAGTTGAGGAACATGATGCGTCGGCTAAAAGACCTCGAAAATCGGGAGGAAGTTGTTTACGTATAGATTTAAATGAAGATATAAATGAAGATTTAGATTGAATTACACACTAACTTTGGAAGTTAGGATTTCAAGGTTGCCTTAAGTCATTTTCATCACAAATCATTTCTTTATCATATATTATTTCTATGTCGCACTATGGAAGTTAAGATCTAAAAGTGGCCTTAAGTCATTTTTATTATAAATCATTTCTTTAATATATTTTATTTTCATGTCACATTAACTTTGGAAGTTAGGATCTCATAGTGACCTTAAGTCATTTTCATTACAATTTTTTCTTTAATATATTATATTTACATATTCTTACCTCAAATTTTCAAGAAATCAATATTTTGGCATAGTTTTACCTTTTATTTCATAAAACAATATTTCAACATTTTTTAATTGATTTTTGCTATAAATTAGTATTTTTCTTTCAATCTTGACATTACTTAGTAATTACCATCATTTTAATTTAGTTTTCTACTATAATATTAATACTTTATTATTGTTAATATGTCAAGTGTTTTAACATATTAAATCGTATTAATAAGTTATATAGTATGAGAAAACTTATTTAGTAGTTTCCTTAATTTTTACAAGTTAATTAGATGTTATAAAATTAAATATTTATATTTTATTTTATTTATGAAATAAATATTTTCTAAGATTTAAAATTAGTATCTCTTTAATGTGTGTGTGTGTGTGTGTGTGTGTGTGTGAGAGAGAGAGAGAGAGAGAGAGAGAGAGAGAGAGAGAGAGAGAGAGAGAGAGAGAGAGAGAGAGAGAGAGAGAGAGAGAGAGAGAGAGAGAGAGAGAGAGAGAGAGAGAGAGAGAGAGAGAGAGAGAGAGAGAGAGAGAGAGAGAGAGAGAGAGAGAGAGAGAGAGAGAGAGAGAGAGATTATTTTAATGTTATAAATTTTGTATAAATAATAAATTGTTGTTTCCATGTGAATTTATTTGAATTTTTTAGACACTCAAAAATTGTTATTTTAACATGGTTATATTTTTTGGTTATTAGGCACTAGTGGCATCCTTACACAATAGATCCCTAGTCATGTTCTTATCGCCATTCATCTCTTTCTTTCCCTCTCCCCGAGTTCCCCATCCACTCCTGTTTTATCTATAGATTATCTACAATCATTGTGATTCATAGGAGCATTTAGATGTTCATGTCAAGATGATGTTTTCATCCATTTAACTCATTAACCTTGTTCGAGAGCGTCTCATGCCCTAGAAACCTAGGCGATTACCTAGGAGCACACAAGAGGGGGCGCCATAATTTTCTAAAAAATAGCATAGCATGTCGGTCCAAGAAAAATCTAGCAGTGAGGTCGGCCCGAATTTTATTCCTAGAATCGATTAGAACTTTGTAAAAAAAGGTCAAACAAGCTAAATAAAATCAATATCTCCCAAAATATCCACTCGAATTACTTGAAAATTTAAAGAGAGCTTGATATTATTATAGAGGACATAATAAAATTATATTTTGGAATTTTACAAAATTAAATATCACTGCTACCACGAAAAAAGCACAAATATAGTGCCTAGACAAAATGGAAAACTTCCAAGGTTCGTTACTCTCTAAATACAAGAGCAAAAAAAATAAGGGTCTTTGGAAATAACATTGTGAGATATAGGAAATAATATTTCCACCTTCGAGATCTGAAAAAAATGGCCATCGATTGAAAACCCCCAAATAAAGGCTGCAAGTCACCTCGCTTGGAATGGGGTCGGAAAATGATGGAGGCGCCTTCAACGTGCTGCCACGCCCAGCCCAAATGGCTGCCGTGAATCTGATCTGGAGCCCTCGATTATCTTCCCCAAATGCCCCCAAAACCTCAAATCCTTCCTCTGAAACCTCTGTTAATGTCTCTGCCACACATGACCCTGAAAGCGGCTCCAAAATGACAAACTAGGGTAGATCTCTCACTACCGAAGAATGCCCTGCTAGCTAGGGACGGGTCTCTCACCACCGAAGCTAGGGTCCTTGTGGGATTTGACTCCACAAGTTGTAGATGCGCAAACAACAGTTACACGTGAAGGAGGCAAAAAATGTATGTCAAAAGTTCCTTTCCTTTCTCTCCCAACTCCTTATATACTTCCCATGAGCAAAAAGAGCCCCAATAACCCTAGACGCATTTCATTCCATGGAGGGGCCAATAAAATAAAAGTAACTAAAGTTACTTTTTTCCTTTTTAAGTCGCCATGGTCCAAAAGTGACCCTCAAACACAAAATTAGAATATTAGACCCACGTGGCCCCTTCCCAATAGCTCCCAGCGTCCACAAGCCCCTTGGGTATGACCACGGCTTGGACTCGACTTGGCCCTTAGGCCTTGGGCGTTGGAAAAGGGGACATTACAATCCTCCCTTCCCAGAAATGCTTGACCCCAAGCATTATCCTGTCATGCTGCAAAAGTTGAATACCACGTCATAAGTTTCTCCATCTCACCACCTGTCAAGTCCAATCAAGGATCGGTGTAATCCGAAGTAACCAGAAACCCCATGTAGTCATCATGACCTCCATATTGTATCGAGAGCAATGTTGTCCATGAAGTAGAATGATACCCAAACCGACTCTCCACTGGTACCCACATCGAAATTTCCAATCTGTCCAATCCACTGCCATGCATGCATCATCATCAGGACTCATCACTATCTCTCTCAATCAACTCCTGGGTATGAAAGTCCACTCTGAATCCTGTAGAATCCCCTGGATCAACCTGTGAAATAACTTGTATACGCACAAAGTGTGCTAACTCTCCCACATGACTGCACTCGTGTGAGAGCAAGGCTCCTCATAATGTATCTCAATGTGTCCCGATGGGGGAAAAGTCCCAAGACTCCAGTAGATAGTCAACCGGCCATATCAGCTCCACATAGTCCACCTCCTGTGAATGTGAACCTCTTAGAATAACCATGAGTCAATTTCATCTCTCCACTGACTAGCACATGGGCGAAGTGCTCACCGGGCATAGAAGCAGTAAAATACATAGGTGTTATCCCATGTCGACTCAAAAATGATGAACCCGTAAGCTCTGACTTGTCATAGTGACAAACCATACATGCTTGTATAAAGTTGAGGATATCCTCACTCAACCTATGCCATATGAACCTCTCTGACATGAACCTGTAGGTCTCATCGAAGCTCAAGTGCCCAGTCACGGAAGAACAATGCACATGTCGCAATATCTCCATCCTCAACCATGAATCTGACACAAGGTACAATCTTCCCTGATAGAAGATCATCTCATCCTCCAATCTGTAGTTGTCATCCTGTATGTGACCATCCAGAATCTCACAAGTGTGTCGGTTCTTGGAGTACTCAACAAGCAAATGAGATCTCCAGTCTACAAAACCTCAGATAACCAACATAATGATAAACTCGGATGATCTGAACCTATAAATCCCAATCTCTGTAACTGTCTCATGTGCAACACTATTGGTTACACCCACATCCATGACTCCACTCACCCCATCTAGAGTCAAAGTCTCCATCATATCTAACTCACTCCCCAATTCAACATCATCCGACTCACTCTCCACATAAGTCATCATGGTGTGCTCTGTGTCTGCAACAAACAATCCGTCAGAATAGGAGTCATCAAATATCCCACTTGTCTCATACCTTGTGATGTCACCATGATCCACAAGATGCGCTGAGTTCCTTCACAATTCAACCGCTGCAACGACATGCTTCTTTCTTCACCAATCACATCTTTTGCAATCTGCCCTTGTATACCATGAAATCTGATTTCTTTGTTTTCCTTGAAAAATTTTCAGTTTATCCACATGAGGGATGAATGCAAATTTCCCAAAAGATGGAAGCCAATATGTCCAATGAATGATTCCAACTTCAAATAACCCAAATGTACAAACACATTCAAGTACTTCACATCTCTTAATGACAATAAAGAAATGAGTTACCTTCTTTGTGCAAGACATGTCTTTCCATGGACATAACTCATCAATTCCTTCTATGTTGGGAATACACATGGCTGCTCCCTCATCATACTTTATTCTCTTTCCCCATATTTTCATTTCATCGTAAATGCAAGAGAAAGGGAAATCAACATTAGAACTCATGCATCCATAAACTTTATCATAAGGAACTTCATACCTTTTGTTGTACCCATTGATTCTCATCATGAGAGAAGACAACACATCTGAAATAGCATAATTGGGGCTGCTCATCATACCTTTGCAACTCAGAATTTCTGATATAGGATCAACATCTTCATTCTCCTTTGATTTTTCAACACATGCATCATCGTCTTCCTTAACATCATGCAACCATTGCATCCCAAAAATAGTCTTACCTCTAGCAAATTCAACCACAATAAATATACCACATACCTCATGTCCTTTCAATATCATGGGCTCCTGCATTATTTTCTTTGCCAACATATGCTTATTAGCTTGAATCAAGAGCAATGTGAATGGAGGATGTGTTTATCCCATCTAGCATACCTTGAGACGTGATTATGAAATAGTCTTCCTCAATCATCCAAGCATGTAAATGTTGTCCCAAATAATAGAAACATGGCAACAACATAGGAGAACTCAACAAGCTAGGAAAATGGTAACCATTCTCATACCTTAGGATGCTAAAGTCATGAATGCACCTTGAATTCAACTCTTCTTTTTTAACAACAAATTGCACCTTGATTCTTTGAGCACTTTGAGGACCAAATGCCCCCACTAACCCTTCCAAGGGTTCCACCATGTAGCTGGTATAAAAATCAGTCATGGGCTCTATTAATAAAGCATTTTCTCCTCTCTTTATGACTATTGTTATACACAGTCCAGCAGGCTGAAGATGATTAAAAAATATTCTCTTACCCTTTTTAGCAATCAGAAAACCAACGCTGCTAGTACTTTGAGAGTTACTCTCCCTTCTTGCACCGGAGTCTCCAAGGAAGAAATCATGCTTTCCAACACTTGTAATCCCAAAAGACACATTTGAATTCCTTCCTTTGCTTATGAAATCAGTCACCAAGTTTTCAAAATCAGAATTGATAGTTTTGGACAATTGCAACATATTACCAGGATCCCATACCTTATAATGCCCATGAACCCTTGTATCATGTAAGGTCTTCCATCTTTGCTTCTCTTGTATCTCCTCATAAAGAAGATTATCACTCTTTGTCTTCATGATGACTTGACTTTGATGCACCAAATTCTTAGCATTCTTATCGACAATAGGTTGAATACCATCATGATAAAATTGTTGTAATGATATAGGATGAAGATGATGAAATAAATCCATGCTACTACTAACCTCCTTATAAAGAATATCATCAAAAGGTTCACCTTCTATTGCTGATTTAGAAACCTCCAAAACACCATCCCTTGGAGTATCCTCGTCAAGCTTGGTCTCCAAAATGACTTGACCTTTCTACCACAAATCCTGAGCATTCTGGTCTACAATGGGCTGAAATTCTTCATAAATCAACTTATCATGAGTTGTTAGTTTGGAAATTGCAACATGCGTGCAATTCCACACAAGTGTCCATGTGAGGCTCCTCCTCATGTGCAAGTTGCTCCATACTAGAGTCTTCTTTCATGGGTGTAGACTTCCTTGCATCAATTTGCCCTCATCATTTCCTTGAACTCTTGTAAGTGTTGTCTTGCTTGAGTCACTATCAACCTAGCAGCTCTAGCTCTGCTTATTCCATTCCTCACACTTTTTAAGAGTTTCCATTACATCCTCCTTGCTTGCATATACAAATTTCTTCTCCTGAGCTGGAATAATTTCTCTAACAAGCAAAGTTTCACTAATGCAATTATTTTTCTCAATGGAAATCATACCTTTTTCTCTAGAAATTCTTTCTTCAAATGAGTTCTTTTGTAATTCAGGTACCGGCATATGATGACCTCGCTTGGGCTTGCTACCAATCTTCATCATGCAATAATCTGAAATGACATATTATCTCTGAAACCCTTACTCAAAGATTGGTATTTCCTCCAACAAGAATCCTCATCAATCACCTCTATTGGGTGCCCTTTATTATTGTTCTCACCTTTTTCCTTATTGTCCCAAGATTTGCTTTGATTCAAATTCTGAGTGAGCTAGCTCAAATAAAGGTTAGTGGCTTCCTGTTGTTTCACCATGTTGGTGAACATTTCCTTCATAAAACCCACATTGAGATCTTTCCAAACTACCATATTTAACCCACACAAGTTGGAGGAACAACAACTCTGATACCACTTGAAATATCCCTTATGGGATACTACTTAAAAATGCACAAAATATATGAAAATTTGCAGCCAAATAAAATATTGATTTATGCAGATTTTTACAGTAAGGACAACAAACTAAATAAAATCAATATCTCCCAAGATATCCACTCGAATTACTTGAAAATTTAAAGAGAGCTTGATATTATTATAGAGGACATAATAAAACTATTTTTGAATTTTACACAAATTAAAATGCTGCCAAAAAAATCACAACATGCCCTAGACAGCTGGAAAACTTCCAGAGGTTCGTTACTCTCTAAATACAAGAGCAAAAATAAGGGTCTTTGGAAATAACATTAATAGATATAGGAAATAATATTTCCACCTTCAGATCTGAAAATGACCATTGAGAAAAACCCCCAAATAAAGGCTGCAAGTCACCTCGCTTGGAATGGGGTCGGAAAATGATGGAGGCCTTCAACGTGCTTTGCCACGCCCAGCCCAAATGGCTGTCGTGAATCTGATCTGGAGCCCCTCTGATTATCTTCCCCAAATGCCCCCAAAACCCTCAAATCCTTCCTCTTAAACCTCTTGATAATGTCTCTACCACACAGCCCTGAAAGCGGCTCCAAAATGACAAACTAGGGTAGACTCTCACTACCGAAGAATGCCTGCTAGCTAGGGGATGGGTCTCTCACCACCGAAGCTAGGGTCCTGTGGGATTTGACTCCACAAGCTCTAGATGCGCAATTACACGTGAAAGGGTCATGTATCAATATAGCAGGAGCCCCACGAAGGAAGGGGCTATAAAATGTATGTCAAAAAAGTTACTTTTTCCTTTTTCCTTTCTCTCCCCAAACTCCTTATATACTTCTTCCACGCAAAAAAGCCCCAGATAACCCTTGACTCGCATTTCATTCCATGGAGGGGGTGACCAATAAAATAAAAAACTAAAAGTTACTTTTTTCCACTTTTAAGTGTCGCCATGGTCCAAAAGTGACCCTTGTTTTGGTATTTTTAAAGACATTGTCCATGTTAAAAAAATATAAACACACATGATTTGAAAAATGAAACAAATCAATTTTCTTACATGTTCCAAAACAACCTTCAAAGTGTTCTAAACCCTTGAGCACTTATTCAACTCCATCGATTGGGCATATGATGTCTTCCTTGGATAAATCATTTCAATCGCAGAGTGTTCCCAAATCTAGGCTGATGTTGCAATACGAATGTTTCTTTGCATTCATGTTGGGAATTGCAGTTACGAGAGAGTATTTTTGCACTCTAACAAGAGTAAAAAGAAATTTAAGGTCAAAATGAGTGAAACTAGATTAAATAACCGTTCTATTTTGACAATTAAATGTGGCATCAATACAAGAATAAATTATGATGACGTCATTGATAGTTTTTCTATGGAAAAGGCAAGAAAAGAGCCTTTATAGATTTAATTGAATATCACAATGTGTTAAAATATATACTATAATTGTTTAAAAATACATGCTATCTCACAAATTCTACCTTCGGGGTTTGGGATCTCATCCCGGTAGGGGTGTTTCATTGCGAAAAGAAAGGAAAGGAAGAGGGGATGAAGAAAGAGCAGGTCCGAAGGGAGAAAAGAAATGAATTCCAAAGCAGAAAGGTCAGAAGGTTTATGTTTTGGGATTGGTAGTAAACAGAGCCAAACCTACTTGCATAAATGAGCAAAGCAATACTGATGATGAATAAATGACAATAAAATAGAAGCAGATTTAACAGAATAAACACATAGATCAGACATAAGAAAGATCTGATGCAAATAACACACGTATTCAGCACAAAGTCTAAATATTGTATTAATAATCCTTCTGTTACAAAAAGCTCAAAGTCTTTTCTCCTCACTCCTATTTTTCATCTGAAAGATATTCACTCATGCCCAATACAACAAGTATTGGGGTATTTATAGAAGAAGGAGAGAAAGAAGGCAAAAGGAGCCAACCACTTATTTACAAAGATATTTACAAAATATCTAAAAGTCATGTTGACTTTTGACAACTTGATGGATGACATCATCCCATGGTGCAACATGGATGATGTCATCATTTGTGCCAACATACTTTAGATATTTAAAAAGAAAGTCGAAGAAGAGAGAAGAAGAAGAAGAAGAAGAACTATTCATCATCGTCATCCTGCCGAAAGGGAGTAGCTTGCTTTTGCTGCTGCTCAGGTGTCGAGATGTGGAATTGAGAGCGGTATTCCATGAACTTGTTGATCATGGGCCCTAGTTGATCCTGGGAAGGATCCTTGTGCCGCTCACTGATCACCTCACAAGTCTCCCGCTCATCTATGAGTTTCTCGGGGAGTTTGGAATAGTCTTTTCCGCTTCAATGAGTAACCCAATGAAGTCCCGACAGGCCAGCAGGTTGTTGATAGACTCTGCGTCAAAAGTGACCTCTGGCCCCATCCCTTGAGAAATGATCTCCTTGAAGATCTGGATGGTTTCATCAGCTTTTCTTAAAGTGAAGGAAGGAGTAAGCAACCCTGGCGACATGTTGAGAACGATCCGTTCCATTTGGTGCATCGCGTCCAGGGCTTCTTCCTTCACCTTGTCGATCTTTTCTAGGACAAATTCCAGGCTGATCCACCGGTAATCCAGTGGACATGATTTTGTTGAGGGCCACAGGATGGCGAAGAGCGAACTTGACCGGATCTTGGTGAGAGCAGTCGAACATTTGTTGAAAGGTCTCGTCTTTGCGATCTAGCATGTTCCGGCTCTTAGATATGGGTCCCTGCTTAATAACAGCTTGGAGCTCTTTATTCACCTTGTTGATGTTGAAATACAAGTCGAGAGAACTTGGCGATTACTTTTCATTGTCTTTGAGGATCTGGCTCCTCAGCGGAAAGCAGCCATACCACCTGCTCACCGATCTTTGCATATTCATTAATTTTCTCTGGCTCGAAGCTCGAAGTCTCGGCGGCGATTGTGGGAGGCGCTTGCCCATTTTACGTAAGGCTTGGAGCGAGATATTTATTTTGCTCTTTCGAGTTGCCTTTTCTCCTCTTTTGTTTCTGAAGCTTCTTGCGAGAGGGCGTCAGCTGCGAGAAAGGGCCTCCCCACGAAGACTTTGAGAAAGCGTCCCCATTGTGACTTGGGTCACGGTATAATCTGTCGGAGACAGATCCTTTTTCTCCTTGAGAGGATTGGGATGTACGCGATCTCCATTACCCTCTCTCCCGAAGCACTTTGAGAGAAGCGTGTGACGGGCTTACCTTCTTTGCCCCCTTAGATGGGATTACGAGAAAAGTCCATCGGAGCGATGGGAACTTTCCTTTTTGCTTGACTTAAGCTGTTTTGGGAGATCCAGTGGACTTATGGGAGAAGGGCCGGAAGCGAGAGAAGGGGGCGGCTGCGGTAGAAGAAGGAAAAACGTGGAGACACGTGGCGGCGGCATGGAGAGAACAGCCGAAGAAGTGCCCACGGGAGGAAGGGATCTGCAGTGAGGAAGACATAGGAAGGGAAGGGAGCTCGAGAGATGAGGAAGAAATGGAGGAAAGATCCGCGAGGAAGAGAAGATGGACGAAGAAGCGGGAGGAATAGTAGAAGAAGGGGAGAGGACACGACCAAAGGGATGGTCGCTTGAGTCACTCGAGGAGGAAGGAAGAGAGAAGAAGAAGGGACGAGAGGGACCTCGGTTGTTGTGTATGAGCAATGCCGACATCACGAGTGGATGGGCCTATTGGAACATCCTCTTACGCTTCTTTCTCTGGCGCGTAACCGAGTTATGACTTTGTTCGGGTGCCGCGGAAGGAGGACTCTCAGGAGCTTCTTCTTGAGTGGTGCTGGATTCACCCTCTATGCCTTTGCCCTTGCCTTTAGGCTTGTTGTTTAGATCGAGGAGGTGCGTTACCCAATGGGGAGGTTGTGAAATCAACCCCGGGTAGATTAATCCGTTCATCGGCACGATGCTGCATTACTGCGCGAGTTTCCTTGACCCTCTCCTCGATAAATGTCGAGGTGCCTTAGTTCTATCAATGGCTGGAAAAGGCCAATTGTCCCCATCTGTGTTAGTATATACTTGGTCTACTTCATCCTCCATAGTAGTTTGGAAGCCTTTGGGGACAATTGCTACCCGTATTGGATGATTTACGCGAGGCTAAGCGAGAATGGTCCTTTCTCCTGAGCTCAACCTCATGAATGACGTCGATGTAGATGTCTTCGATCTGAGGGATGTGGATTGGATCTAGCTTAGCCCTTGGCAGACAACTTCTTGGGTCGAAGGTAGGCCTGGCCGGGAAATCATGTTTCAAATTAAGCAGCTCCAGCTCTGCGAACATGTCCTTTGCCTTGTGATGGGTAAGGCATGTATATCTACCCACTGTGAGGGGGAAAGGAGTTCCACCCTTCTTTCTTTTGAGGCACTTCTCATGATAGGTGATCAGGTTGCCTTGATGCTCTCTAGCGAAATCGGCTTGGGTCAGCATACCTCGGCAGTCTAGTTGGCTCTCCCAAGAAGTTGGCTGCCCTCAGATAGGTGAACGTGGGAAATTGGGTGAACAGGGCCCCCCATTTCTCAGTGGCTGCCACTATGCTCTTGGTCGTGCGACCGTAAGTCATATTTGGCCTCAACAGGTAGATGATGTGGTAGAAAAACACATCGTTGATCTTTGTGAATTGAGGGATGCTATTTTCCAGCCTCAACTCTGGGTAGTATTCATATATTTTGACCTGAGGCCAAACCCCACTCCGCATCAGGCCTGGGTAGTCTCTTTCTGATGCTGCAGCGTAAACAACATAGGAATTCATGTAGAATCTCCCTGTTGTATTGAATTGTTGAAGTTGTTCGGAGATTGTGCTGCTTATAATCTCTGCCCATTCGAAGCGCTGATCGGGCATATTCTTATTCATGGTCTCTAAGTACCGCAGCATCCATTTATGGAAAAAGTGGGCGTCAGGAAGCCCAAAGACCCTGCTCAGGAATGTGATGGTGTCACTGAGCTCCTCCGAAAAATCACTGCGGTGAATGATTTGTGGCCATCGGGTCACTACCTTTTTTTTTTCAAATAGACCTCGTTCATGCATTGCATGCTTGATCTTCGTTGTCGTCCCAGGGCCTTAATCTGATCCTCTCGGTGTGGCCCACAAAGTGCGATGATGAGGAATGCCGAGTATTATTTCAAAGTGGCGGGCGGTGAGGTTAATGACGACCTCGCCCTTGTCATTTACGACACACCTTGTGTCCTTGTTGTAGCATCGGGCAACCACCATCATGAATTCATTGTTGACGGTCTTGGTGGGATTCCTCCAGCGAAGTGTAGGGCACTGCCCATTAGTTTGTCCATCCATGGACTTCTTGTTACCTTCTGAGTTCTGACCCAGAATTCCTCCATATCAATGTGACCCAACTCTGAGTCTCTGATGTCTAGGTCGCATTCGGCACAGGAGTCGGGCATTCGACCCTACGATATTTATATTTCATCTCTTCTTCTGTAAGTTTGGCCTTGCCTTTGGATTTGGTAGGTCTCTTGCTTGATGTAGACATATGTTCTTCTGAGCTTAATTGCTGATCTGCACGAAGAAGAAGCGAGACCCAACGCAAAAAGGTTGTATTAGTCATTTGATCTTCCATTGAAGTGTTGACAGAAGAAAGAGTTAGCGATTTTGAGGCTCAGGGCGCAGGGCGCATGAAAGCTGCAGCTTACAGGGCTAAATAGGTAAGGCGCACAGAAAAAAAGGTGTTGCAAGGGTTAAATCAGCGCCAAGGCGCATGGCGCATAGATACTGCGGGTGCATTTTTGTAAAGGCGCATGGAAACACCATGTTACATAGAGACGAGGATGCGCGAAAGGCGCATGTATTTTCATGTTGCATGGAAAATTGGTGTGCCTTTTGTTTGTGTAACATGAACTTTTCATGCGCAAAAGGTAACTTAGCGCGCGCACAGAGGGTCTACACAACATGATGTTGCTGTAATGGGGAATGCGCCCGCGCCTTTGATAGTTTTACTTGCGCGTATGAAAGGGGATGTTGCATGGATGCTTTGGTGCGCCCAAGGGCGCATGTTTAAGTGTTGCAACAAATAAGGTTGGTGCGCGAAAGGGCGCAAGGCTAGCGCTTGCGGCATGCGAAGGAAATGCGCCTTGAGGCGCAAATGTTCTTGATGTAACAGGCATAATGGGTGCGCCATTGGCGCGAGGTTTTGATCATGTTGCGGGGGTGAGCAGATGCGCGAGGAAAAGGAAACATACTGATCTCTCTTAGAGCTTTAATTATTCTCAGAGGGGTTTTTCATATGGTTTAGCTTCTCTTTTCTTTTTGCAGGGTCATTTTTGTAATGAAACGGCTTAAACAAAAGCGGTTCAAACCATGAATTCAGAACAACTTCCTCTACCAGCAGATCTGGAAAGAGGGGGAGGAATATGTGGAAAGACAGCAGGGGGGAGCTAGTTCAATATTTCATTCTTTCCAATCCAAAACCAGACCAACAAGCAAACAAAGAACCAAAAATGCAAAACACACGAAAGAGATAAGAACCTCTTACCGGATAAATAGCGAAGAACGTGCAAACGGGTCCACTACGTGTTTGAAAATGACAGGGCAGGTGCGCTGACAGGCTCAGAGAATATAATAAGAAAAACGTGATTGCTCTGGTGATAATGACATTGCAGGCGCTATATATATATAGGTGAGTCAGTAATAAATGCGCCACCAACTTTTTCAAGTGGCGCATGGAAATCATTGTCGACATAGGAAAGCATGCGCCCTTTGGCGCACCAAAGCACCTGACAACACAAAGTTATGTGTGCCTTTGGCGCACCGAAAGTGATGTCGACACAAGAATATGTGCGCCCTTGGCACACAAAAAAGGTGCAACAACAAAAAGGGTTCTTGCACGACGAGGCGCATGCGCCACGGCGCACGAGAAAGACTCAACATATCAAGGCGCACCAAAGTGCATGTGACATGAAGAACCATGCGCCAAAGGATTTAAAGGGGGCACACCAAAAGTTGATGTTACATAGTAATTCCATGCGCCCAGCCAAAAGACCAAAAATGACTAAGTTCGGAAAACCAGATTTCCGGAAAAGGGATTTTGCAACGTTAGAATCGCGAGGATCACGACGAGGATCGGAACAAAATTTTCGGTATGGTTATCGGTAAAATTGCCCTTGTCAATTTTACGGGATAACAGCTAGCTCTTTCTGGGGACTATCCCTGAGCAAACTTGGGGGTAGAGAATCCCAGATCTCATGTGCCTATCCATTGGGTAACAGTCAAAAATAAGGGCGGCCAGGAGGAGAACAAAGGAGACACACAAAAAAAAAAGCAAACACACACACGAAAAAACAAACACACAACTAAAGCAAACTGTACAAAGAAGAGAGCAAGCTCTACTTCTTGAAAATTTTCAGATGTTGCCCGCTATAAGGAAGCGGGAGCTCGGTTCCATCCAGATATGAGAGATAGAAACTATTCTCTCCATTGAGCTACTTGATCTTGAAGGGCCCTCTCCACAGGGAATCAAACTTTCCGTGCATGCCCTTTGGCTCTCTTCGCTTGTCCCACAGAAGGACGAGGTCTCCCACTTGGAAATCCCTTTGCTTAGCTTTTTTATCGAATAATCTCTTGACTTGATTCTGATGTTCGGTGATCCTGTCGACCACTCTTACTCTCTTTTCTTCGAGCTCTGTCGAGATACATGATCCTTTTTCAAGAGAATTTTGGAAAGTTTCATCTTCGATAGCTCGTGCCAAGCGCGAGCGGGAAGTTCGATAGAAATGGGAAGCTCGGCATCGAGTGCCATATAACACTTGAAAAGGTGACATGCCGAGAGACCTCTTGGGAGTAATCTGATCGGCCCAAAGCGTCGTCTGAAGACTTGTGCCACATTCGTTGATTCTCATCCACTAACTTTCGTATGATGGTCACCAAGTTCTTATTCTTGGATTCCACTTTGACCATTTCCACGAGGGTAATAATCGAGGCGTGAGCCAAAGTTATCCCATATTCATAGCAAAAACTAATAACTTCTCGTGAGGAGAAGTTAGAAGCATTATCAGCAATAATTTTGTTTGGAGCATGAAACTTGCATGATATTTTCTTTAATGAAATTACAAACAACCTCGAAGTGGCATGCTTGGCGGTATGGCTTCCACCCACTTGGTGAAGTAATCCGTTCTTTGTAAGGACATAACTATGTCGGCACTTGATTGAGGATTGAGTGCACCAATAAAATCAATTCCCCATTGCTGAATGGTTCGTTGTGATAATGAGGCCTAAGGGAAAAGCAGCCAACTTGGGCTTGCCGACGAATTGCTGGCAAGGTTCACACTTTGCCACCCAGGTGGCTGTATCTTGGAAGAGCGTCGGCCAATAGTACACAGCTCGGATGATCTTATGTCTTTATCACGGAGGAAGAGAAATGACCTCCACGAGGCTGAATTATGAAAACTTTCGAGTAACTTTACTGTTGTGGTTTGTCAACACATCGCAAAAAGACGCCATCTATCCCGCGTTTATATAAACCGTCATCCCAGATGACATATTTAGCTACTCTGAGCTTTATAGTGTGCTTCTCCTTTGCGATTAGGTGCATTTGGGCATTCGCCGTAGGTGAGGAAGAAAGCAATATCGGAATACCATTCATCACTAGTCGTCGCACAAATAGGACCGAGGCGGTGAATCGGGTTTTCCAGCCGGTCTTGTGCTTCATCGGTGTAGTCACCCTTTTCATCGGTTTTACGAATCTTTGTTTTCAGCCATAAGTGACATAGGCCCTTGCCTCTTACCGGCTTGGTTGGTTTAATATCCAGTCATACTCACGGACCTTTGCGATCAATTTCCTCATGCAAGCTTCCTAACTCTGTTGAGTTAGAATTGATTTGACCACCGTGTCGGGGACCAGCACCACCACCGTATGAGAGTTTAGAATGTAATACCTGAAATTTTCTTTGCTTTGACAACGGCGAAGGCATGCTTTTCCAGTTGAGACATTTTTAGTTCGTGAGGCTTGAGGGAGAGCTCATGAATGCAATCGGAGATTCAACATCCTCAATTCTTTTGCATCAAGATTACGGACACGGTATGCTCGAGATGCGTAACTATACATGATGAAGTCCTTGGAGAAATCGGGACATACCGGGAGCCCAGTGCGTGAGCAACAGAAGCTTTTATTTCTTGAAATGACCTTTTCCTTCCTCGCTCCATCGAAAGTTGGTGACCCCTTCATCATGTTCAATATGTGATGAGTCTTCTCGTGAAGTCGGGAACAAAACACCTGAGAAAGTTCACCTTTCCGAAGAAAGAATGAACACCAGTCTTGCTTGTAGGCAGAGTAAGGCTTTGAATAGCCTTAACTCTTTTGGTATCTATCTTTGTTCCTTCTTTGCTAACCACATGCCCTAGCAACTTTCCTTCCGTGACTCCAAAAATAGACTTTTTGGGTTTAGGGAGATCCCATGTTCTCGGCACTTTGGCCAATACTTGCTCCAAATGATCACAATGATCATTTCGTCGTTTAGAGAACACGGTTAAGTCATCTAGATAAACCACAATGACCTTCCCCATCATACCTTTGAATGCAAAGTCCATGGCCCACTGAAAAGTGGCGCCAGCATTAGTTAGGCCAAAAGGCATCCTGCTGTAGGCAAATGTACCCCAGGGAGTAGTGAATGTTGTTTTAAATTGATCTTCAGGTGAAACTTCAATCTGATTGTAGCCTGAAAAACCATCAAGCATGACATGACATCTCGATCCGATTCTTGCTTGCGAGAACTTGATCCATTATAGGAAGTGGGTAGTTGTCTTTCAAGGAAGCCTGATTCAAATTGCGAAAGTCTACGCATATGCGTATCTCGCCATTTTTCTTGCGCACTGGCACAATATTTGCTACCCAAGTACTGTGATGGATAGGAAAGATGATTCTCGCATCCAGCATTTTCTGAATTTCAGCCTGGATGGTGCCTGAGATCTTAGGATTATAATGCCTCTGCTTCTGGCGAAAGGCTTTGACATCTTCTTTCAATGGGATGTCATGTTGGACGTCCTTTGGCTTAAAAGACTTTAGATCGGCATAGGACCATGCCAATACATCCATATATTTCTTCAGCAACTTGACAAATTTCCGCTTCTCTTCAGGCGTGCAACATTTTCCAATGTTCACAAACTGCGGATGCTCTCTACCGACCTATATTGACCGGTTCGGTTTAAGGGATGAGTCGGGATCATCTCGCCTCTTCTTTTCACAAAAGCGATCATGCACAGTCGAGCAACCGCTCCGGAGAAACCCGGCCCTTTGGAATTTTATTTCCTTTGGTGACATATGCCGTCGTTCCCTTGATTCATCGTCTTGATCGGTGGTGATTCACGGCAAGTGGAAGTAGATCCTTGAAAGTGCAATTCTTTAAAATTTTCCGCCTTCTCTAGAAAGGCAATGAGTTGATTATCATCGTTGAACACTTGCCAATCTTGAGAATTATGCAGCACGCTCGGGCGGAAAACCACCTCAATGGTGTATTTGTTTGTTTTCAAACTGGTGAGGAGCATGAGGGATCTTTGAAACTTGACCAATGAATCGGCCATGTCATTTTGAGCTCTTGGAATGGATTCATTGAAAAAGCATCAAACTCTTGATGTTGTCCCATCTTGCATTACGGTAATGCACAGAGCCTTTCATTCTTCACTTGGTAAATCCTTTTAACTTGATTCTGACTAGCTCTGCATCACCTTGCACTTTCAGATTCTTAATCCCTCTTTCCTTTGTGGCTTGCATGCCAGTAGCAAAGATTCATACTCAATGATATTATTTGTGTTAAAAAACTGCAACTTGAAAGAGAGAGAATGACTTCTTCCTCGGGAGATATTAGCACGGCTCGGCGCCCACATCCACTGGTTGCACTGCCTTGCCATCAAACTGCAAGAGTCCAGATCTTATTAAGATCTCCTTCTTGAATGAGAACAACCATTTTGTCGGACTCGGTAGACAAGAAATAGTTCCCCATCACGATGATTCAAAAGGATTTGAGCTTTGGGGTCCTCGAGCTAGTAACCAAGTACTTCTTTTGTGATTACGGCTCCAAAGTCTGCATTACACCTTTGGGGAATTCTAGCTTTAGACCAGTCCATATGAATCTCTCCACCAACTTCCTTTGCAAAAAAGCTTCTTCCCGACAAAATTCCGTGAGCTCTTTGGAATGTCGGCAACGAGGACGGTCATCTTTACTCTTTTCTCTGGGAATGCATTGCATAAAATGCAAATTACGCGTCTTTGATTTGGCCAATCAACGGAACCTGCTTGGTTTCCAAGGAATAACATCTGCCAAAAGGCTTGGTAAGGGTGAGGCCCAAAGCATGGGTGACTTTTTCCGGCATGACGTTATCAGAAGCTCGGAATCAATTATGCAGTTACTCAACTTGTGACCATTGATTAGGAGGGAGAGATAGAAAGGCTCTATCTTGCCTGATGCAGATGTTGAGGCAACATTTATGTGGGATTCAGAAGGAGTGGAAAGGATTCCTTTTGGGGAAACCTGATTAGATACAACAGCTTGACTTTGAATATACTTGGTCAATCTTACAAGTTGTTCGGGATTTGACTGAAGGTACTCAGCTTCAGACATTTGGATCTTGGTCTTTTTTGCATGATCTATGATATCAAATGCGGCCAAGGGTTGCGTTGGTGAAGGAATGAGTCCCTCACTTCGCGATGGTGGAATAGGATTACTGGTCTTGGTAGGAACATGAGAGGACTGATTTGGAGGAGAGATGGGGGGAAAATATTTCCTTGTAAAAGACTTGCCAGGGAGTTGAGTAGGAAGAGGATTACCTCTTTTAGCAATGATTGGAGGTGCGTTTGACACAGCCTTCTCCTGCTGTACATGGGCAGACAACTTCTTCTTTTCCTTGCGGCGGGTAAAAACAGTATGTGATGTCCGCTTGCATATCCCTGGGTACCCTCTTCTTCATCAGATTCTTCCTCATCAAATTCCATATACCCGATAGTAGAGTCGCGAGTCGGTTCACCGACATCTTGATCATCTTCACCTTGAGATGAAGGTTCTTCATATCTTGCTCTTCTTCTTGATTTCGGCGGGCGTTGGCCGGAGGAGCCTCAGCGCCCGGCCGCGGAGCGATTGCGGGTAAGCGCGGCCTTTGTGAAATATTGTTAGGAATGAAATTCCTCCATGCGGAATATCCCGGTATGAGGAACTGGGGAAGCTGGGCCAACTGCTTCTTTAATGCAAGCAAGTCGTTCGCCATCTTTTGAAAGGCCGGATCAGACAAAGTAGTGGGTGAAGGGCCCGAAGATTTAGGCTTGGATGATTCCTTTTTCAATTCGCCAGATATTATCAAATTATCTTCTATTCGAATGGCAGCGGCCTGGGCGAGAATCAAGGTAGCCACTCGCTCTTGAAGGAGCAAGAAACTAACTTTTGAGCTCATAGCGTTTACGAAGAAACACTTTTGATTTTCGGTGTTGGAAGCATGGCAACGGGACACGATTGATTAATGCATTGAACACAGCGATAAAATCACGCATGGTCTCATTTGCCTCCTTCTTTAGGTGAGTGATCCATGATAATAATGCAAATGCATCTTACGAAGGTTTGTACTGTCTTGAAAGCATCCCATGAGTGGCCCACTAGTAATAGATCCGGTAGGCAAATCTGAAACCATTGGTGCGGGTCCTTGTAGAGTTTCGAGAAAAAGGTGAACCGACACATCCTCGTGAGTTACATCCGAGGATCTTGCATGACATAATGAATGCGAGATATGTGGAATCCGTGCTTTGATTTCCGCTCCCGTCGAATTTGGGAAAATTCTTTCGGTTTCGTGAGGGAGCGCGTGAAGCTGGATGTGGTAAAGCCAGAGGGACCCATAGCATTTCCCCATGGTACCGCCATTTGAAAAGCCGGAAAAAGAACACGAGTGGAAGTGTGGTTCCATTGAGTAGCGAGCACTACTGAAGGGATGTGGATGCCCCTTGCGAAAGATTCTTCCTTCGTGGAGGTGAGACACTCCTGGATGACCGGTCAGCCGAGCTTAGCGTTGAAAAACATGTCGGTGTTACGCTGAAATTGTGCCTTTGAAGCAAATCGAAAGTAGGATCGGTTTCTCCACGAGCTCTCTGCTACGCGTAAAGGGTTCACTGCCGGCGTGTCTTTCGATCTGCGATTTTTAGTAGCTGATTCAAAATTTCTTTTTGGTTGTACTTGCTGATTTTACTGGCTTTTACGCAAAAACCAGCGCATGTACTTTTCTAAATATTTAAAAACTATCCTCTTGAAAAAACCGATTGCGGTTAATGACAAATAACAGGCGAGGATAAAATGGCGAGAGAAGATTAGCAGCTGATTTTCGGATCTAATTTTGACTTTTTCAAAGGGTTTCAAACTTTTGGTAAGCATTCAAAAACTTCGGATCTATGGCAAAATACTGATTTTATAAAAACTTAGCGAACTAAAGGTCTCCAACTAGGCCAGATCTATGGATCTCAGAAGAAAATTTTCAATTTGATTTGGATCACTTTTGCAAAATTTTGGATTTTTAACAAAAAGTTCAAGTTTTGCAAAGCAGGCGATGATTTTCTGATTTTTATCCTACCACCATCATAGATCTGATAGATCTATTCGATCCCCAGTGAGTCGCCAAAAACTGTTGGTCCGAAAATCTGTCGCTTGGGTAGATCTATGGATAAACGAGCCAACAGTGTGCAGGGCATAGCCCCTCTTTGAGTCGAGTGGCGAAACTGGTTTATTGCTTTCTACGGCGGGAATGCATGTGCAAGTCTCACAAATTCTACCTTCGGGGGTTTGGGATCTCATCCCAGTAGGGGTGTTTCAGTTGTGAAAAGAAAGGAAAGGAAGAGGGGATGAAGAAAGAAAGAGCAGGTCCGAAGGAAGAAAAGAAATGAATTCCAAAGCAGAAAGGTCAGAAGGTTTATGTTTTGGGATTGGTAGTAAACAGAGCCAAACCTACTTGCATAAATGAGCAAAGCAATACTGATGATGAATAAATGACAATAAAATAGAAGCAGATTTAACAGAATAAACACATAGATCTGACATAAGAAAGATCTAATGCAAATAACACATGTATTCAGCACAAAGTCTAAATATTGTATTAATAATTTTCTTACATTACAAAAGCTCAAAGTCTTTTCTCCTCACTCCTATTTTTCATCTGAAAGATATTCACTCATGCCCAATCTGACAAGTATTGGGGTATTTATAGAAGAAGGAGAAAAAGAAGGCAAAAAGGAGCCAACCACTATTTACAAAGATATTTACAAAATATCTAAAAGTCATGTTGACTTTTGACAACTTGATGGATGACATCATCCCATGGTGCAACATGGATGATGTCATCATTTGTGCCAACATACTTTAGATATTCCCAACAAGAAAGTCGAAGAAGAGAGAGAGAGAAGAAGAAGAAGAAGAACTATTCATCATCGTCATCCTGCGGCCGAAAGGGAGTAGCTTGCTTTTGTTGCTGCTCAGGTGACGAGATGTGGAATTGAGAGCGGTATTCCATGAACTTGTTGATCATGGGCCCTAGTTGATCCTGGGAAGGATCCTTGTGCCGCTCACTGATCGCCTCACAAGTCTCCCGCTCATCTATGAGTTTCTCGGGGAGTTTGGAATAGTCTTTTCCACTTCAATGAGTAACCCAATGAAGTCCCGACGAGCAGCCGCGGGGTTGTTGATAGACTCTGCGTCAAAAGTGACCTCTGGCCCCATCCCTTGAGAAAGCGATCTCCTTGAAGATCTGGATGGTTTCATCGACTTTCTTAAAGTGAAGGAAGGAGTAAGCAACCACGGCGACATGTTGAGAATGATCCGTTCCATTTGGTGCATCGCGTCCAGGGCTTCTTCCTTCACTTTCGATCTTTTCTAGGACAAATTCCAGGTGATCCACCGTAATCCAGTGGACATGATTTTGTTGAGGGCCACAGGATGGCGAAGACGCCGAACTTGACCGGATCTTGGTGAATAGTCGAACATTTGTTGAAAGGTCTCGTCTTTGCGATCTAGCATGTTCAGCTCTTCGATATGGGTCCCTAATGCTTGGAGCTCTTTATTCACCTTGTTGATGTTGAAATACAAGTCGAGAGAACTTGGCGATTACTTTTCATTGTCTTTGAGGATCTGGCTCCTCAGCGGAAAGCGGCCATACCACTGCTCACCGATCTTTGCATATTCATTAATTTTCTCTGGCTCAGAAGCTCGAAAGTCTCGGCGCGATTGTGGGAGGCGCCTTGCCCATTTTACGTAGGCTTGGAGCGAGATATTTATTTTGCTCTTTCGGTTGCCTTTTCTCCTCTTTTGTTTCTGAAGCTTCTTGCAGAGGGCGTCAAGCTGAAAAGGGCCTCCCCCTGAAGGCTTTGAGAAGACGTCCCCATTGTGACTTGGGTCACTGTATAATCTGTCGGAGACAGATCCTTTTTCTCCTTGAGAGGATTGGGGTACGCGATCTCCATTACCCTCTCTCCTGAAGCACTTTGAGAGAAGCGTGTGACGGGCTTCTGCTTCTTTGCCCCTTAGATGGGATTACAGAAAAGTCCATCGGAGCGATGGGAACTTTCCTTTTTGCTTGACTTAAGCTGCTGGGAGATCCAGGCTGGACTTATGGGAGAAGGGCCGGAAACAGAGAAGGGGGCAGCTGCAGTAGAAGAAGGGAAAAACGTGGAGACACGTGGCGGTGGCATGGAGAGAACAGAAGAAGAAGTGCCCACGGGAGGAAGGGATCTGCGGTGAGGAAGACATAGGAAGGAAGGAAGGGAGCTCGAGAGATGAGGAAGAAATGGAGGAAAGATCCGCGAGGAAGAGAAGATGGAGAAGAAGCGGGAGGAATAGTAGAAGAAGGGGAGAGGACACGACCAAAGGGATGGTCGCTTGAGTCACTCGAGGAGGAAGGAAGAGAAGAAGAAGGGACAGAAGGGACCTCGGTTGTTGTAGCAATGCCGACATCCTGAGTGGATGGGCCTATTGGAACATCCTCTTCTGCTTCTTTCTCTGGCGTAACCAGAGTTATGACCTGTTCGGGTGCCGCGGAAGGAGGACTCTCAGGAGCTTCTTCTTGAGTGGTGCTGGATTCACCCTCTATGCCTTTGCCCTTGCCTTTAGGCTATTGTTTAGATCGAGGAGGTGCGTTACCCAATGGGGAGGTTGTGAAATCAACCCCGAGGTAGATTAATCCGTTCATCGGCACCAATGCTGCATTACTGCGCGAGAGTTTCCTTGACCCTCTCCTCAATCGTCTGAGGTGCCTTAGTTCTATCAATGGCTGGAAAAGGCCAATTGTCCCCATCTGTGTTAGTATATACTTGGTCTACTTCATCCTCCGTAGTTTGGAAGCCTTTGGGGACAATTGCTACCCCGTATTGGATGATTTACGCCAGGCTAAGCGAGAATGGTCCTTTCTCCTGAGCTCAACCTCATGAATGACGTCGATGTAGATGTCTTCGATCTGAGGGATGTGGATTGGATCTAGCTTAGCCCTTGGCAGACAACTTCTTGGGTCGAAGGTAGGCCTGGCCGGGAAATCATGTTTCAAATTAAGCAGCTCCAGCTCTGCGAACATGTCCTTTGCCTTGTGATGGGTAAGGCATGTATATCTACCCACTGTGAGGGGGAAAGGAGTTCCACCCTTCTTTCTTTTGAGGCACTTCTCATGATAGGTGATCAGCTGCCTTGACAGCTCTAGCAGAATCAGCTTGGGTCCAGCATACCTCGGCAGTCTAGTTGGCTCTCCCAAGAAGTTGGCTGCCCTCAGATAGGTGAACGTGGGAAATTGGGTGAACAGGGCCCCCCATTTCTCAGTGGCTGCCACTATGCTCTTGGTCGTGCGACCGTAAGTCATATTTGGCCTCAACAGGCAGATGATGTGGTAGAAAAACACATCGTTGATCTTTGTGAATTGAGGGATGCTATTTTCCAGCCTCAACTCTGGGTAGTATTCATATATTTTGACCTGAGGCCAAACCCCACTCCGCATCAGGCCTGGGTAGTCTCTTTCTGATGCTGCAGCGTAAACAACATAGGAATTCATGTAGAATCTCCTGTTGTATTAAATTGTTGAAGCTGCTCAGAGATTGTGCTGCTTATTATCTCTCCCCAGCAAAAGCGCTGATCGGGCATATTCTTATTCATGGTCTCTAAGTACCGCAACATCCATTTATGGAAAAAGTGGGCGTCAGGAAGCCCAAAGACCCTGCTCAGGAATGTGATGGTGTCACTGAGCTCCTCTGAAAAATCACTGCGGTGAATGATTTGTGGCCATCGGGTCACTACCTTTTTGTTTTTCAAATAGACCTCGTTCATCAGCTGCATGCACTGATCTTCGTTGTCGTCCCAGGCCTTAATACAATCCTCTCGGCTGACGGCCACAAAGTGCCGATGATGAGGAATGCCGAGTATTATTTCAAAGTGGCGGGCAGTGAGGTTAATGATGACCTCGCCCTTGTCATTTACGACACACCTTGTGTCCTTGTTGTAGCATGGGCAACCACCATCATGAATTCATTGTTGGCGGTGTGGTGCTTGGGGGATTCCTCCAGCGAAGTGTAGGGCACTGCCCATCAGTTTGTCCATCCATGGACTTCTTGTTACCTTCTGAGTTCTGACCCAGAATTCCTCCATATCAATGTGACCCAACTCTGAGTCTCTGATGTCTAGGTCGCATTCGGCCTGGGAGTCAGGCATTCTGACCCTCTGATATTTATATTTCATCTCTTCTTCTGTAAGTTTGGCCTTGCCTTTGGATTTGGTAGGTCTCTTGCTTGATGTAGACATATGTTCTTCTGAGCTTAATTGTTGATCTGCACGAAGAAGAAGCGAGACCCAACGCAAAAAGGTTGTATTAGTCATTTGATCTTCCATTGAAGTGTTAACAGAAGAAAGAGTTAGCGATTTTGAGGCTCAGGGCGCAGGGCGCATGAAAGCTGCAGCTTACAGGGCTAAATAGGTAAGGCGCACAGAAAAAAGGTGTTGCAAGGGTTAAATCAGCGCCAAAGGCGCATGGCGCATAGAGACTGCAGGGTGCATTTTTGTAAAGGGCGCATGGAAACACCATGTTACATAGAGACAGGATGCGCCAATGGCGCATGTATTTTCATGTTGCGTGGTTGTAGCATGTACATTTTGTTTGTGTAACATGAACTTTTCGTGCGCAAAGGTAACTTGCGCGGCGCCACGAGAGGTCTGACATGATGTTGTTGTAATGGGGAATGCGCTGCGCCTTTGATAGTTTGCACTTGCGCGATATAAAGCGATGTTGCATGGTGCGGGGTGCGCCAAGGCGCATGTTTAAGTAATGCAACAAATAAGGTTGGTGCGCCAAAGAGGGCGCAAGGCTAGCGCTTGCAGCATGCGAAGGAGGCGCCTTGAGGGCGCAAATGTTCTTGATGTAACAGGCATAATGGGTGCGCCATTGGCGTAGGTTTTGATCATGTTGCAGGGGTGACAGATGCGCCAAGGGGAAAAGGAAACATACAGTCTCTCTTAGAGCTTTAATTATTCTCAGAGGGGTTTTTCATATGGTTTAGCTTCTCTTTTCTTTTTTGCAGGGTCATTTTTGTAATGAAACGGCTTAAACAAAAGCGGTTCAAACCATGAATTCAGAACAGCTTCCTCTACCAGCAGATCTGGAAAGAGGGGGAGGAATATGTGGAAAGACAGCAGGGGGGAGCTAGTTCAATATTTCATTCTTTCCAATCCAAAACCAGACCAACAAGCAAACAAAGAACCAAAAAAAAACACACGAAAGAGATAAGAACCTCTTACCGGATAAATAAATACGATGAAGAAGCGTGCAAATGGGTCCACTACGTGTTTGAAAATGAGGGGGTGATGCGAGCTCGAAGAAATATATAAGAAAAATGTGATTGCTCTGGTGATAATGACATTGCGGGCGCGCTATATATATATATGAGTAGGTGAGTCAGTAATAAATGCGCCACCAACTTTTTCAAGTGGCGCATGGAAATCATTGTCGACATAGGAAAGCATGCGCCCTTTGGCGCACCAAAGCACTGACAACACAAGTTATGTGCGCCTTTGGCCGCACCGAAAGTGATGTCGACACAGAATATGTGTGCGCCTTTGGCACACCGAAAAAAATGGCGCAACAAAGGGTTTGCTAACACGAAGGCGCATGCGCCACGGTGCGCGTGGAAAGACTCAACATATCAAGGCACACCAAAAGGTCCGTTGACACGAAGAACCATGCGCGAAAGGATTTAAAGGGGCACCAAAAGTTGATGTTACATAGTAATTCCATGCGCCCGACCAAAAGACCAAAAATACTAAGTTCGGAAAACCAGATTTCCCGGAAAAGGGATTTTGCAACGTTAGAATGCAAGGATCACTGACGAGGATCGGAACAAAATTTTCGGTATGGTTATCGGTAAAATTTCCTTGAAAAACAAATAGTTGTTTAGAAACTAGATTATGAGCACTAAAACTATTATTCTTATTACATTGTCAAATTTTGAGCATAATTAACAACAAAATGGAATAATAAGTTATTTTTATATGGTTCAAATTACTTGTTCTCTATTGAGGTGTAGAGTTTGACTACTCTTTAACCCGATAGTGTGTTGCGGTTTATACGTGTGCGTGCATTTGATTGTTACTACCTTTGACCCTAACCCATCACCTAGAGTACCTTTGATTGTTATTTACCTTTTATCAAACCACTCACTAATTCTACCTTTTGCCTCATCAGTTCCTGGTTTGAGGGGGATCACCTTCACCCACACATGGGGCAACCACATCTTATTTTTGTTAGCATTGCTTACTAATACAAGCTATGCAACAAAAAGGGGAAAAATGTAGACACTAAAATTAGGTCACACTCCCCTTTGGTCCCTCAAAAATAAACACCCTTCATCACATTAACCTAGCCATGGCCCCCTTCACTCCATAATATTAATTAATATTAATTTAATTAATTCATTATCCTCACCATATTTATTAGTTAAATATCTTAATTTAGATAATATCCACACATGCACCTCACTTAGACACCTCATCAAGCCAACTCACCATAAGACCTATTCTTAGTAAGTTGCCATAACTAACTAAGTCTTACCCAAACCATAAAAATCAGTGCCTACATTCCCTCTAACCACATTCCCGCATGCTTATCGAAGCTTCTAGTCTAATCCACGGGTTAGCGACATGAGATCCCAAAAATCAAGGGGATTTGCCTAGTTTAGTAAACCTAGAAAATCTCACCTTGACTAACGCCAGTTACTCCTAACCGTCGCCGGTTAAGCCGAACCACCATCGGTCACCTTTTAATCCCCAAAACAACCTTATTTTGGAGGTTGGAAAACATTGGGACATTCCTAAGAGATATCGCATCTTCTAAGAATGAATTTTAGTGAGAACACACATGCAAGGAAGGAGATCAAGCATTTCCTCTTACACAGTATCCAAAGAATCATCTAGCATTCACCCCAATATTTGATCCAACCAAGCAAAAAGGAATACACATGCAGCCCATGCAGAAGCTTTCCTACGATTGGTGATTATCTGCAGCCTCTTCAATCTCTTACCAACATCTTCATCCCTCACTCACAAGCGTCCAGGACCAGAATCCAAGTAAGTGGAATGTTGTATTCCTCTGGTTCATTTCATTTCATCATTATATTGTCATCCCTTTGTTCTCTTAGCCACCCACAGACCTCCATTAATACTCACCCCTCCATATACCCATTAAAACCTCACCAAATCCCACCCAAACCACCTAATACCTCATTCCGACCAACCAAAGTCCTTTGTGCAATCACAAAGGAGACCCAAAACTCATTTTGTGGCATTCCCATAATTCCACAAGAATTAGCACCTTCAGTTACACCCAACCGCCTTCTGATCACCCTTAATCGACATCGGTCTCTGTGTATGTGTCCATATAACCTGAGGAATGTGACCTATCCACCTAATTCCACATCACCCTTATTCACTTGTGATCTTCCTGAGACCTCTATCGACTCCGCACCACCCCGAACTAGTTACTTGACCTTCGATCTTATTTTAACTTAGCCTTGCTAGATTATATCTTTCTTATTTTATTTTGGATGAGATACCCAAATCATTTCAACTATGATAGGATTTATTTTATTACCCGCATTAAATTGTTTTAAACAAAGGATTGTGACCATCTAGGAAGTACCACACTTCCTGGATCTAGCAAGCTAGCGAGTTCACTTTGTACATATTGTTTAACTCTTTTGGTGGTCTTGCTTTCCATTATGGTAGTTCCTCCTAGCCAAAAGGAAGCTCTCACAATTAGTCATGTGGATTCAAGTCATATGCATGCAACAACCCATCAACCATCATTTCAACAGTATTCCTCCTATGCACTCGTTACCTATCTATTTCATCAATATTTCAAAGAAAAGCATCTAAGAATCGGGTGAAACAATGATTTATAAAACGAGAAAGCATAAAAGTAGTTCACATTATTTGTATTATCTTCTATTTTGAAATTCCTAGCGACTACTAAATTTCATTACAATGATTTCCATTTTACAAATTGATCAAATAAATGTTAAAAAGATGTATCTTAGCAATGGTGCTAGGTTATGTGTCTTAGCGGATGCAAGGCTTATGTAACTTAGCGACCTCTAGGCTTATATAACTTAGCTTACCGCTAGGCTTATGTAACTTAGCATCCGCTATGATTATGTAACTCAAGCGATACTAGGATTATGTAACTTAGCGGTCGTTAGGCTTATTTATCTTGCGGCCATCATGCCTATGTAACTTTGGCCACTATACTTATGTAACTTTAGCGATTCTAGGATTATGTAACTTAGCGATCGCTAGGATTATGTAACTTAGCGATCACTAGGATTATGTAACTTTAAATCAGCGCTAGGATTATTTCACCTAGCAGAAAATTATTATGAATATTTTTTTATGATTTTTTCATGAAAGTGGTTTGAAATTTTTTAGAAAACGGAGCACTTTCCATTTTCCCGCCATAACTATATCAAAAATATCAAATCAAATATTTTTTTTAACATGTATAGAATTTTTCCATGCTTGGGATGGTATAGGTTTTATCACATTTTGATAAGTGAAACAAAAGTTGTAGTCTTAAATGTAGACATGAACATTCATGGGAAAAAATGTCTTAAAGACCTATTGTTAGTAAAAAATTATAAAATGATATTTATCTTATTCTATTCACTTTAAAATCAATATTTCTATGAAGCTAACAATCTCCCCTATGCGATGGTACCATTTTTGTGAGATGTTTTCAAATTTTTCAGCATGGTTCAAGTCCATGAAGAGAAAAATTTGAAGTTTTTGACCTTTTACATGCCATAATGACCTCCCATAGCTCTGGTTGGGAAAAAACAAAGATTTCTCGAGCCTTGAGGGTTGGATTTGATGATACGATAGAACCAATCACAAATTTATAAACGTGATGTATTTGATATTAGAACATTTATAAACCATAAACCACGATCACTTTATAAAGCATGATCATAGTTATTAAATCATATTTACATGCATCCCAACATTCAATTACCATGTGATTTTTACTATTTGGCCTTACTGTATGAATTACTTGTGAAATTATGTCACTTTTTGCATGTTTTTCTTATCATCGAAGTAAAACATCATGGGAGACAAGAAACAAAGTCAAAAAAGGAAGTCAATAAGTAAAAAAACACCAGATGAATTAGAGGCAAAAAGATTTCAAAATGTTGAGCGAATGCGGAATCTTCGTGAATCAAGAAGAGGTTCATCTTCAACCCCTACTATTGTAAGCAATGAGGAACCAGTAATGTTTCTACTATCAATGTTGAAGATGAATTAAATACTCATGATGAAGATGTTTTTACTATCAATGTTGAAGAAGAATTAAATACTCGTGATGTAGTGATGTTGAAATTGAAGGAGACAATGAAAATGTGAATCAAGAAATTCAGGTTGAAACCATAGACAAGCAAAATTTGACAAAAACACCTCCTAGGATTTTACGTAAGAGACCTAATTATTTTATTGAAATTGATGAGAACATTTTGAAACCAATGTCTCGACAAAAAACTTTTACGAAAAGAAAATCAGAAGAAAAGCCACTAAAATTTGGGATAATCATTTTGAAATTTTAAATGATTCCCAAAGATGTCAGTTGTTGGTTAGTTTGATGAAATTGAATAAAATGAGACCTACATTAAACACCTTAGGATTGAAACATCTAATATACATGGTCAAACCTCTACAATTTGTTGAAAACCTTCATGATGCATATCACATTGTTGGTGTCAAGAGACACACAAGGGATAGTAATATTGTGTGTCATGTACTTGCTACTAGTGTTGTAAGTGAATCAACAAAAAAAACATTTGATTACGCAAACAAGTCAAATGTTGAAAGTTAATCAAAAAAATCTAATGAAAGCAATTGAAAGACGTAATATCCTTCAATCACTCAATAACACCGATTTTTGGGCATTTTCTGCTAGAGCACCACATAAGGACAAAGATATATCTGATGCTTATAAGAGAAGTTTTATTCAATTTTGGCATGATAACACTAGAGTTTCACCTAATACAAGAGATGTTGTAAAATGAGAGTTGGTTCTACTAATCACGAACCACATCCAAAGCATTTCTTAGATATGACTCAAACTCAATTTTTTCATAAGTTTGAATAGAGCATCTAGAAATTAAAATTAGTCAACGTTTTTTTGAAATGTTGAAACCATTCTATGTGAAAATCAACCACACTCGCACCACTTGTTGTTGTAGGCAACATGTTGAATTTGTGATGCATTATGCTAAATTTTTACGTATTCATTCTGATTTTCATTCTAAAACTATGTTATCGAAATGTGGTGTTCAAGTTCCACCAATATCTTCCAGGATTTCATTCCTATGATATTTTGTGAAAGAGAAGTTGGACAATTTTTTTATAGTCAGGATTGTTTAGATGGAAGTTGTGGTACGTGTGACGGATTACCTAAATTGGAAAGTTACATCCATGAGAAAATTGGAGGTGCAATAGGACATAATTTAGTTGAGTTTGATAAATATAAATCAGTACCATACCAATTGAAAGATGGAAAGGAGTCTAAATGGTGTGAGCTAGTTACAGAACATATGCTTGTTTTTCAATTTATGAGAAAATTTAAGGATGAAATTGTTTATGAGTATGTTAGGCATACACACAGAGCTCGATGGTTGGATGAATAGTTCAAGATATGCAAGGACACATTTCCTATTGGTACTATTGTTTCAGTGGTCGATTTTGTAGAGAATTACACATTACAACCACAAATGGAGGTTCAATCGCAATATTACAACTCAATACAGTTGTCATTTTTGTGCATATAGCATTTATACATTCTCTGATAGTACAAAGAATGATCAAAAAAATTAAGAGAGTACCACTTTTATATCAGTGATGATCGTACTCATTCTACTAATTTTTGTGCAAGGGTGTTTCCAGTTATTTTATGGAAACTTGTCTATAGGGACATCCTTTCAATCAACATTATATATGGTCAGATAATTACACGTCTCAGTTTAAGAATGCATGAATGTTTTATTGGATGAGAGGATGCACGTCAAGATGGGTGTGCAACATATTTGGAGTTTCACTGAGGTTGGACATGGAAAAGGAGAGCATGATGCGGTGCAGGGGCATGTGTGAAAAGAGCTCTTGCAAGAGAAGAGTTGAAGTACAAAGATGGTGCTAAATTGAAAGATGCAAAGAGCATAGTGGAATGGTGTATTGACAACATGGCCCGGTTCTCAAGAAAATTCCACAGTTCACGTAGATATTTTTGGTTGATAGAGGAACAAAAATTGTTAACTACGAGGATTGTATGACACTCACAGGTCCAGTGATATGCACTCATTTTGTAGCTCAAATGCTACTTTGTGGGCCACATGGACAAGAAAGTTGGCATGTTTTTGTGCATCTTGTATCAAATTTGTCATTGTTGAGTGTGATTCACAAGAATGGGTGGATGGATGGATTTGTAGGCCTCTAACTCCACTTCCCAGTTATCAACCTCCACAGGCATTATGACTTGTTTCTCCAGATGAAGTTGCAACATCCAAGGACTTTGATGACATTTTGATTTTGGTGTGACAAGGTAAATGGTTATTTACAATTTTTGTATTGAGTTATGTCCATTGAAATTAATATGTAATTTAAATTTGAGTTGAAACCTTTGTTTTTTTTGTAGGACATGTGTTTGCAGTTATTGTGACAGAAGACAATGAAGAAGGAACAAACTATTTCTTATGTCATTGCATCGAGGAAAGAAAGAAGTTGACTTCTCTTGTTATAGATGGCGAAGATATTGAGTACCCTACAAGGTCAATGGTAGTTACTGGAACTTGGCTTTGATGGTATCCATTAAAAAATTCCTCTTGTTTGGGTGTTTGAAGACTTTGAGACACACAGAAAATACTCTTATATTCGCATCTAGTTCTAGCACAAATATTCAATTGTATAGATATCGAGGAAGGCCTAATAACAAGATTCTTTGGAAGGTTCAAGAGTCAGATCATGAAGCAATCATGTCCACTATTCAGAGTAGATCCGATCCTGATGGTTCATTGGAATGAATTTACATGCTCACGTCTGGTATATATAATTTCTTTGAAGTGTTTAAATTTGTCAACTAGATCTTCAAGTTCATATATTTTATTAAATTTGTGTATTTTGTATATATCTAGTATGGTTTTGATTTAACTTAAATTTCTTTGACTTTAACACTTTTATGCAGGTTAGTGGTACCAAAAAAGCTTCCACCTTCATGACTTGATGGTTCATTGGAATGAATTTAGACATGTTCATCTGGTATATATAATTTCTTTGAAGTGTTTAAATTTGTCAACTAGATCATTCAAGTTCATATATTTTATTAAATTTGTGTATTTTGTATATATCTAGTATATGGTTTTGATTCAACTTAAATTTCTTTGACTAACACTTTTATGTTAGTGGTGCTAGAAAAGCTTCCACTTTCACATCTTGATGGTGAACATTGGAATGAATTTACATGCTCATCTGGTATATATAATTTCTTTGAATTGTTTAAATTTTTCAGTTCTAGATTCAAGTTCATATATTTTATTAAATTTGTGTATTTTGTATATATCTAGTATGGTTTTGATTCAACTTAAATTTCTTTGACTAACACTTTTATGTAGGTTAGTGGTGCCAGAAAATCTTCCACCTTCACGGTTGGCAAACATTAGTAGAGAATTTTATATTCTCGAAGCTAAGAGAAGCTTTCATTGTTTTACAAGAAAAGAGAAGCAACTAACAATGGTTTATGTACATGTGGAGGGGGTTCTTGGCTCAGAGAGTAGCCCAAAGCACCGGAGAGCATAGGGAACTAAAATGACACTCCCCAAGTGTTTAGGCCATCCCTAGGGTGTGTCTTGTCCAAAAGAGAGGTATCCCAAAAGCATATAGGTTTGAGCTTAGGGGATTTCATGCGTTTTGCAAAAAGGGTACCACGAGAAACAAGCTTGATTGAGATGAGACACATGCCTCCCCGAGGTGTAGGATCCAATGTGTCTCTAGGGTGCCAAGAGACCGAGAGTAATCCCTAATGGTTTTTTTGTCTCAGACTCTTAAGGGACTACGCCCAACGAAGTAAGTAGCCCAAAGCAATGACATTTGTTCCACACCAAAAAATGCCTCTTAATGTTTTACCTGCCACAACATGTTGACCCATGCCATGACCCACTTTTTTGCAAAATATAGTGTTTGACAACCTTACATTGGCTCAAACTACACTATTTCATGCGTTTGCAAAAATAGGGGCAGCGAGCACCGATTGGAGATGGAAAAAAATAGACATATATATAGAGGGTCCCTACGCTGAGGTGTAGGATCTAACGAGACATCTCTAGGTGCCACGAGAGACCGAGTAATCACCCGTCAAAGTTGTATGGTTTTTTGGTCTCGGGCTCTTAAGGGACTACGCCCAAACAAAGTAGCCTAGCCACTAAGAAGAATATAACATTGTGACATTGTCACACCAAAAAACACTCCTCTAGCATTTACCTAGCCACCTAGATGTGTTTGGCGGTCCCATTTTTTGGTGCCACGACCCACCATTTGCAAAAATATAGTGTTTAACAACCTTACACTTTGGCTCAAAAGTACACTATTTCACATGCATTTACAAAACAATAGGGCAGCGAGAGCACCAATTGGAGATGGAAAAAAATGAGACATAATATTGTAGAGGGTCCCTACGCCGAGGTGTAGGATCTAACGAGACATCTCTAGGTGCCATGGAGACCAGTAATCACCCATCATCCATTTAATTGAACAATTTTTTTTTGGTCTCAGGGCTCTTAAGGGACTACGCCCAAACGAAGTAGCCGGAAGCAACGACATTGTCCCACACCAAAAAAACCTCTATAGCATTTACTAGCCACCCGGAATGTGTTGGCATGTTGGTTTGGTTTGGTCCACCACGACCCACCGTTTGCAAAATATAGCATTTGAACCTTACATTGCTCAAACTGCACTATTTCACGTGTTTGCAAACAATAGGGCAGCGAGAGCACCGATTGGAGATGGAAAAAAGATATAGATATTGTAGAGGGTCCCTACGCCAGGTGTAGGATCTAAGATGACATCTCTAGGTGCCACGGAGACCAAGTAATCACCCATCAAAGTTGAACGTTTTTTTTTTTGGTCTCAGGGCTCTTAAGGGACTACACCCAACGAAGTAGTAGCCTGAAGCAATGAAATTGTCCCACACAAAAAATGCACTCCTCTATATAGAATTTACCTAGTCACCTAGCCACCAGATGTGTTGGCATAGTCGGTTTGGTGCCACAACCCACCGTTTGCAAAATATAGCATTTGACAACCTTACACTTGGCTCAAACTACACTATTTCACGCGTTTGCAAACAATAGGGCAACAAGAGCACCGATTGGAGATGGAAAAAACTGAGACAAGATATTGTATAGGGTCCCTACATGCTAAGGTGTAGGATCTAACAAGATGTCTCTAGGTGCCACGAGACCGAGTAATCACCCATCAAAGTTGAATGGTTTTTTGGTCTCAGGGCTCTTAAGGGACTACGCCCAAAAAAGTAGCCTGAAGCAATGACATTGTCCCACACAAAATGACACCTCCTCTAGCATTTACCTAGCCACCCAGATGTGTTGGCATATTTTTTTGTGCCATGACCCACCATTTGTAAAATATAGTGTTTGATAGCCTTACACTAGCTCAAACTACACTATTTCACGCGTTTTACAAACAATAGGGCAAGCGAGAGCACCGATTGAGATGGAAAAAAAAGAGATATATTATAGAGGGTCCCTACACCAAGGTGTAGGATCTAATGAGACATCTCTAGGTGCCACGGAGAGACCAAGTAATCACCCATCAAAGTTGAACAATTTTTTGGTCTCAGGGCTCTTAAGGGACTACGCCCAACGAAGTAGCCCAAAGCAACAACATTGTCCCACACCAAAAGATGATGCCTCCTCTAGTTTTACCTACCACCACCTGGATGTGTTGGCATATTGGTTTGGTGCCATGACATGTCCCGAGGCATGAATTCTCACTACTCACCTCCGTTCATTTCCTAGGACTACCTAGAAAAGGTAGTTTGTAAACAATTATGCCACGAAGGCTCAAGGAATGCCACGACCCTAAATTCTTGGGTGTGACTAGAGGCCTCCTTCACTCAAGTTTTGGCTTAGATGGTTCTTGGTTTGGATGACCAAGCACCAAGTTGTGATCATCATAAGTTTCCGCTTGAAAATGTGAATTGGGATTAATAGGGAAGGGGTTCTTGGCTCTGGATCGGGTGGTCTGACTCCAAACCGGGCCTCCTAGAGCCCGCCATAGCACCCAAAGGCATATACCCCCAATCGAGATGTTGGGTGAGTGAATTTTCTCCCATGATGTCTCGGGGCATGACTTCTCACTACTCGGCTCACATCAATGAGATTGCAACAAGGTACACATTACCATGTAAATACTCTAATGATTGTTTGATCTCTTTTTAAAGCATGTAAATACACAATAGAGTGTTAAGAATATTTTTGCATATCTTGTGCCAACTAAACTACAATGTTTATGTATTTTTTAAACAAGTGAATTCAAATTAGGACCTTATTGTTACACACATCAATAACACTTAATTTGGACTAATACTTAACAAATAAATTGTAAGTACACTAAAAACATATAAAATGACTTGTAATAAATCCCTCAAGACCATTTTTAATTGTGTACATTTTTTCCCACTTTGGAGTGTGTTAACCACGTGCTTAAAATAAGAAAATTGATATAAGTCCACACTTGAATCTCTTGAAAAAAATGATCTTGCACCCAAGAACCTTCAAAACCATTATATAACATAACATCATATATCATATATCATAACAATAACATAACATCATATATCATATATATCATATGGATAATGGTCACATAATCGAGGCCATCAAATCAAATCAAACATAGAACTAATATGGTTATGAAAACATACATAGAAGTATATCATGTGTAATGAAATCAAATCAAACATAGAAGTAATATCGTTATGAAAACCAACATGGATATAATGTATCAAACTAAGTGTGCCACGTGTCTCTGAAAATATAAGTTCATAATGTATCAACTAAGTGTGTCATACATATAGGACCACATGCGGTCGCATAAGGCTATATACATGGACTATGAAGAATCATGAACTAGGACCAGATGGCATATATATCTATACATGGGTCCTATGAATCTAATCATGAAACATCTTCCCTCTCTTCGCCCTACTAGAAGAAGCATGTCCATGACCTGTGGATGTAGTGGAGGGAGATGCCACTATGGATTTCATCCATGTGGTCCTAGGCATCTCTAAGAAGGCCTGCAACCTAGCCTACACATTCATAAACATCAAGTTTTTAACACCCAAATTTTTAAAATACATTCAAAATTTAGAAACTTAGAATTTATAATGCATGTGAAATCTTACCGCAATCTCATGATCCCTATCAATTTTCATCGACGCATTTGTAGGTCAATGGTAGACTCACGAGGGGTAGGCTACATACAAATAAATAGTTCAAATTAAATATTTCATGTACAAAATTTGATATTGTAGATAAGTAATAAGAAAAAATTCCTCCAAAATTTAACAAATTTGAAAAATTGTACCTGAGTTAGTGGATCTGCAGATGCTATGGCAACATCTACAACAACCTCCACAGTCTGCATATAGGGAGGAGTCTCTCTGGCAGTCATAAGCTATACAAAAAACATGTAGATCAATATTAATTGAAAACTATCTAGCAATGAGTATTAGCATGAGAAGAGGACTAGTAGCAATAAGGCCTAAAACAGAGTTATGTAAGATTGCAAGTGTACATGACCGAACCAATAGTCTAAACACCTTATGATAAAGTAGAGAAGGATAATTAGTCCTATTTATTTTGCATAATCTCTCTTGACTATTAATATGGAAAGGTCCTACAGGTGATGTAGATCATAGTCATAATTTTTATGTGTCTTGAAATTGCATAATTTGGTTTTTAGAGCAAATTGTAGGCTCTCGGCTCTATCTAGGGATTTGTGTAACTTTTGATTGTACAGGTGAATCTTGCTAGAAATTTCAAATTATCTCTATTTTTGCATGAATTAGAAGACCCCAAGATTTCATGGTGATTGATATAGTGTAGTGAAAGTTATCTAGATAACAATTATTTCAAGCAACCTGGTAAAAGTACAATGTACAAAAATGAAGGAAAAAGTCAGGCTTCTCACTATAATTTGATAAATCATGATCTTAGACTAGGTATGAAGGTGATATCAGGTATGAATGAGATGTTTGAATGATCTTAGGGGTGTAGGAATAAAGAAAATGCCATCAGTTGAATGAAATATGACTATACATGACAATATTAAGTCACAAAAAGGGTTATTAGAGATATTCAAGAAGTAATTCATTAAAGATGTGGAATGTATTTCCAGTATGTAGAACTTGGTTCTAGGAAGGTCACCAAGCTATATCCATTGTGTACATGAGAATGCAAATATAGAGAAACTTGATGAATAACATATATATAATATGAGATTGGGTGTATAGAATTGCATAGGGAGTATTGGTGATAAACATGAACCAAGGGACCCATGATATATTTAGAAGTGTAGGTAACTTATCCCATATTGTCATCTCTTTTTTGTTTAGAGAGAAGAGGGTTAATAAAGAATGCATAGAACTAACAATGTTGGCAAGGTCAGTTATGCATACATCCTAAGAAGCTAAAAGAGATCCTCAGAGGCAAGGGATGATGGAGAAAGCATTAGAGATGGAGTGCTCTAGAAACATGTCTAGCATAGAGGTAAGTGTCCATGATCATGATAAAAGGAGAGTTTGTATATCTAGGAGAGTGTTAAACTTAACCCTTGCATCATAAGAGCTTAATGTTATGATCAAATTATATTGGCTAGAGTTATGGGATTGCAAACTACTAGAGAATTCCACAATTAGAAACAAAGTGTAAAGAGAAACTAACTTGCATAAAAGTCACATGAGGCATGCCAGTAGCCTCAGTGCCCAGAGAAGATGATGACCCACCAGGCTCCTGCGTATAAAAGACAAACATATTAATATGTACATGTACACGTGAAACATTATACACAACATTAAAAATGTGTATTTAATAATAAAAGTGCAATCAAATGAAATTTGAAATGTAAGTAACTTGAAACTTACATCTATAACATGCCCAACTACAATAGCTAGCATGTCGATGTCATGGATGTGTCCTTCACTAGCTCTTGTTGTTTAAAATAAAAAAATATTAGTTTTTACATGTATGTACATGACGTAATCAAATACATATATATTAAAATCTCAAATGAAATAAACTATTGTATATATATATATATATATATATTTGATTTATTTACTATGAAAGACCAAGATCATTTGCACCAGTTCCAAAAACATCCACCATCATCTCATCTAGAGAAAAGAAATCATGTGATCCAGCAAATGATGTCTCACCCATAGTGCATATGACACCACATGATCCACAGTGGTGTGGTGCGCTAGAACTGCACCTCCACCAACATCACCAGATGTAATCTGGCCACTATGTTGGGTCAGAGTGTCAGTGAGCTCCTTAATGCATGTAGTGTGTCAATCTCCACAACCTCCTTCACTATAGGAGGGATAACTAAAGGCAGTGGGGGTTTTGGGGCATGGGGGATCCTTGGTTGACCAACATGTGCACCAGTCTACTCTGTGCAGAGCCACCTCCTCACCCATAAAACTCAAAAAAGTCAAAATAATTTGGGACCTCATTAAGCACAAACTCACAATATAATTTCTTCAAAAAATAGAGAGGAACCTCATTGTTGTTGCATGGTGGATAATCAAAAACCATCCACCATCGGTCCCAAAAAATTTTCTCTTGATTCGGTCATCATGGCACCAATGGATTGGGAACCATTTGCAAGTAGTCATGGGGGGGCATTGGTTCTCGGGTCAGTAAATAATGCACAAATGTGTCTTTTGTAATTTTTTCTTTTACGGCACATGGGATAATTTATCTACATACCACCACCTACAATCAGCTCTAAAGGTATTCCATCTATTTCTATTTGGTTGGTTGCGAGTCGAATTCACCAATCAATGTTTGCAATGTGTTGGCTAAAGTCATGTGGGATGGATTTGTGGCATGATTTTGTCTTATTGTTTGAATAAGGTTCTCAATGGAAATTTTATTTTGTCGATTCTTCCAACGATATCAACTTGTGTTCTTTGGTTCCATGGGGACAGAAGGAGCCACATGAGGTGGATCTACATTTGGAGGAGGGTTTTGAGGAATGTTTGGAGGGTTTTGAGGAATATTTGGATGGTTTGTAGGATTATGAGCTTGTCGAACAACTAAAAAAAAAGAAATTGTATACATAAAAAAAAATTGAAAAACCCATGAAAATCACAAAAAAAAACCTAAAATGCAAGAAATTTGATCAAAATCGAGGGCTTACCTCTTCGTCTTGGTGGCATCATTGAAAATTTCATGATCCAGAAGTCCGAAGAGCAATTTGCAGGGGGTATTCAAAGTGTGAGTGCCAACAATGGAGGAGAAATCATGGTTCACAGGGAAAATGGGGGAAATGAGGGGTTTCTGTACTTTAAGCACCTCGATCTTCCTAAATTCTTCACTAGCGTTTAAAGGAAGGATACAACCGTGCATTTCACTTGGTAGGTCATCCCATTTGTCTTGGCGTGGTCCATATGTCCGGAAGCAACAAAAATTTTACATATGGATATTGAATCAAAACAATACAAAAGATGTTTTTTCTCTTCTCTAGTTGATTGGCCGTCATTCAATCGTGGAGACAAGAATATATCCCCTATAGAAGTAGATGCGTTGTTGGTGTCACACTCACGGTGGCTTAGGCAATAGAGTTTGGGGTATATGGTAAAAATATCAATGTAGTTGTGGTTCCTTAAGAAGGCGCAACCATGGAAAAAGTGTTGCATTCTCATCTTTTATTGAAAGTAATAAAGTTGTGGGCAATATTGTCAACAATACTAGTGAAACCGCTCTGTTCAAATTTTGCGAGGAAGGTCATGAGGAAATTTTTTAAAGAAAATTTGTTTCCTTACACATATTCCAAGTGTGAAAATAAAACATCCAACGACTAGACACCCCTACACTCTTCCTTCTTCAAAGGCCACAAATGTATTTTCAAGCAAATATTGGAATGTTTCAAAGATTCTTAGATACATGTGTATTTGTATTGAGCATTTACAGAGAAAGTTTGAAGACGTCCAACACTGCGTGACCCACAAAAATCGTCTTAGCAAGGAGAGAAACCTGTCATAACACTTGTTGTCTCAAGAAATGCGTTATCACTCCATTAGGATTGAATTGGCTTGGTATGCAGAATCTATATGTTGGAAATCGATTGAGACCGACATTATTTGGCACGATAGAACAAAGAGGAGGAAACAAGACCTCCCAAAACCAATGAACATGAATTTCCATGGATCATATGCAATCTTCCTTACAAAGATATTCGCTAGTGAACGTATATAAGATTAGGAGATGTAGAAATGTTTCTCAAAGGTATATCCACTAATTAAGTAGCATGGTACTAGAGGATGGAGGATACACGGAATGTTGGGGATAATTAGAGTCCTCTCACAACCTACGACAAGGTCACATCATTGCATTGGTGAGGTTTTTGCTAGTGTTTTTGTTGTTGTGTGTGGTGTTATTTTGTTGTGTGCGCTTTGTTTTTCAATAATAAATGCAGAGCATTTTCCAGTTTGGTACCTCCTAAATGAAGAACATTGTGAGGAGAAAAATCACTAAAGTAGTACTTGGTTCTTGTGTAAAGGGTTTGTGGAAATTTGAGAAACCACCGAAGTGTACAATTGAGACCTTCAGTCACCTCCAGGTTCATGGTGAACATGCGCTTTGAAAACCATAAGGGTTCATGTTAATCTAGGGAAACCAAACCACTCATGAGGTGTTCTTAGAGAGATGTACTCATGTCACTTCTAGGTTTGTGGTAATCCTAGTGGGAAAAAATAAGGTGTCACCAAGACCATGAAGCCACAAATATGGCATGCCACCTCAAAGGTGAGCAGGATACATGGAGAGTGTAATAACGTTTACCATGTTTGAAATAAGGGAGGGTCCACTATCTAGAAATATGATGTTTGTAATAAAAATGTATTAAGGGGGGAATGTTAGCATAAATATTAGTTTAATACATTATTTTCTTATTGAATCGACTAGGTCACTTATGCCCTCATGGTATATTCATGCAATCGTTTGATAGTTCTCTCGAACTATTTCCTTTGTGTATTTATTGGCATCGTGTGCAATTGGTAATGCATTCAACTTTTTGCATCCTCTTTGTTCTATCATCGCTAGGCTTATGTAAGTTAGCAACCACTAGGCTTATGTAAGTTAGTGGCCTTGGACTTATGTGGGGAATCCAATAATAACAAAATAGAAATCTTTAAAAATTCAAAAATCATAATTTAGAATTTGGATTCCAATAGTGGCGAAATAGGAATCCAATAATAGCGATATTGGAATCCAATATTGGCAAAATTGGAATCCAATAATAACGAAATTGGAATCCAATAATATTAATAATGGAATCTAGTATAAACAAAAATCGAATCCAATATATCGCAAACACAAAGATAGATTTCTTCTAAAACTTATAATATTGGAGTCCAAATTCACTAGAATATGTCCAGATTTACTGAAATAAGCGTTATCACCATAATATACCCAATTATCACAAATGGTGAATGAAAAACAAGTAAAAATGTGTAGATTAGGGGAAACAATGAAAATCTCAGCAGTACCAGCAAAATCTTCAATCATGTGAGAATAGCTTCCTCCTCATTACGCCTTGGAAAAATCCTATGATCCAGAATTTTGCGTGCATTAATACAGACCTGTAAAAATAAAAATGTAATTGAATACGAGTATTTATTTTGCAACATTTTCCATTGATATTTTGTTTATATTTTTATGCGTCAGTCAACTTGTTCATTTACGACACCATGTATAAATTTTACATGGGGATATTTAACTTTAGGGTCAACTAGCTCGAGTTAAGGAGCCCGGGTAGTTAGCTCGGGGTTACAGTTATGTCGAATGTGTACTCCAAACTATATGTAGAGAAGGGAAATTGGTTGAATCTGACATGCTCGTACATCGACGTAAATTAGACAATGGTAATTCGTGAATGGATTTAATCGCAACCATCCACTAGGTATTGCATCCCCAGATCGAGAGGAATATTAAACACAACATAGGTAGTGCTTTTCCATTGTTGAACGTTATATTTTGATGATGTTGGATTACGAAATATTTTGAACAGAGTTACATGTACAATGCATTAGGAAATAAATCCACCTTTCTCATTTGACCAACTGCATTAAAAAGTGAGAATAAGTATTGTGGTCTTTTATTTTTGGTTTATCTTCTTCTTTGTTTCCCTGGTTTATGCATCCATTCAATTCCCATTTTGAGTAAATTTACATGGATACTAGTAAGAGTAGGTGGTGGCCAGAAATTGATGACTAAGTTTAGCAGTATTTATAGTCAAAGTGATTGTATATTACATATTTTAAGTTTAATGAATGTGGTAAATTAGCAATCGTAAGTGGAATGTATGATGGAAACACCGAAGGGGATTTTTAAAGGTGTTAAATTGGAGGTAGAGAAATAATGAGAGAGGAATAATGGTGAAGAAGAAGGGGTTAGAGTGTGGAGAAGTGTGAGGGTGGGGAAAATGGAAAAAGGAAACAATGTGAAACTCAACAGTCTAACTACCCCAATGTCACGTGAAACTTGTTCAAGACTTTCTTGCAGCTCTCTCGTCGTCCCCTTCCACAAGTACATTTTGTTTCACCAAATCATCACATCCATTTTCTAACTTGTTATATATTTCTTCTTGTACCACAAGTAGATACATTGCAAATAAGGAGTTAGTATCTTGAAAAATATCGCATTTGTAGAGGGTATGCTCTAGAACATGATGACGTACACATGCTCAATATTTGTATACAAAAATAAAAATATTTCCTACAATATAGAGGATAGCACACTTTGTTATCTGGGTGAAGAATGGAGAAAAAAAAGCTGGAGCAGGAGGAATGGTTGTGATAACATGGGGGAGATCGAGGTTAATCCCATGGATGTGAGGATATGCCTTCACTATTTCCCCCAATGCGGTTCCTTTTTCCCCGCCCAAATCTACTACACTCTTGAACTCCTTGAAACCCTCATAAAATTCACAATCTTATCAATCATTGTCATGGTAGTGGATACCAAGCAATTATTGATGACATTATTCGATCTAGATCATCCTTCGCTGGGAATATACTATTTTTTTGCGAGCCTTCTCGAAAGGATGGTAATCCTAGAGCACACATTCATGGAGATGGTGCCATCACACCATTATCACCTTTTAAGTTTCCAATAGAGAAAGTGGTACAAGACTCGAGGAATTATTCTCCATCACGAAGAAAAGCTTAGCAAGTATTAGTGAGGGCATATCAAACTTCATTGCCATCGCCATCGCCCTCCATAAAAATGCCCTTGTAGACAACTATCCGAAAATGCAAGACAAGTTATCCATTTAGAGTTATTTTATGTTGTCTGTTTTCTTTATCATGTTGAATCCACAATTATTTACTTCCATCATGTTCATTTCAAACTTTTCATTCATGTCCTCATCAAAGTATCTCAAAAAAATGAATGTCGCCAATAAAAACCTTTAATTCTAAACTTCGATCGAATTTCCTTTTCCACTTGTCGCTCATATCACCAATCAATGTACACGATCAATTATTAATGAATTTTTATACATCAATTGTTCCTTGCATTTGCTAGAACTCACAACTACAAATACAAGCTACATAGTGCTCTAAGAAGCAAGTATTGTGGTTGGGTTTTGAATGAACAACCTCTTGAATTCCCCATTTTAATTTTGGACCCTTCAAGCGATCACATAATTAGTCCAAGAGAGACCTCAACTATAAAGTCAACCTCATATTTCTTAAGGAGGAATAATATTTTTCGGGAAAAGGCGTGGGCCATGCAACTTTCGTTGTGCAATCAAAATCCTCAACGACCCATACCCGTCCCTTTTGTCATTAATTGTTGAATGTTGATGTCATCACGATTTTTGATGAGGAGAATTGTGCATGACGTCACGACCTTTCAACTCTACTTCTAGTCCACATCTTCTTGTCTCTAAATACAAGGAATAAAACTAGAAACATAAAATTACTTGGGAAATATTCTTCCACCTCTCCTTATGTTCACATACATCTCTATAAGTTGTTCTACATCGTCTTAAACAACACCCCTAGTCTCATCCAAACGATTGACATAAATGTCATTGGGTAGTTGGATGGTTGAGTTTCACATTGTTTCCCCTTTCCATTTTTGTTACCCTCACACTTCTCTACACTCTAATCCCTTCTTTTCACTCCTCTTCCACTCACATTGTTTCGCTACCTCCAATTTGACTCCTTTAAAATATTCACTTTAGCATTTCCATCATACATTTCACGTACAATTGCTAGTATAAACAATCAAATAAAAACTAAAAATATATAAATATTTCAAAAATACATTATTAAAGAAGTTTTAATCTTGTTTATAATTTTATAGAAAATAATAAATTGAATATATCCATTAGAAAATTGGCATATATTATTAATATTAAAATATATATTTTAGAGAAAATAAATTGTAAAATAAATTTTTAATTTCAAATAAAATTTATACAATAAATAATTTGTAACATATATATATATATATACACACACATATATATATATATATATTACTTGAATTAAAAATTGAATAATTTACTATATATTTCTTAAAATTTAAAATAATTATTTAAATTAACCCCTCACCCGCACCCATTTGAAGCGCGCGACTCTCTATTGTTTGTTAACGAAACAATGAATAAAAACCCGAGGCAAATTCATTGGTAACCAAAATTGCCGACGTACCCTCAGGAAGCTAAATTTTGGGTTATAAAAGAGAAACGAACTCCCCACTTGTTCCATACAATGTCTTTAAAACATGGGAAATAATGAAAAGGGTAGAAGATTATGCAATGACAAGAGAATGGGTTCAAGCATCCCCAAATTCTTCTGCTGCCCACTCTCTGGTAAGCTTATGATGGATCCAGTCATTACAGACAGCGGCATCACATATGACTGTACCAACATTCAACAATGGCTTAGCAATGGCAACATCCACTGCTCTCTCACAGGCACAGAAATCTCTCACAACCTCCTCCCTCACACAAAACTTGCCGCTGATATCTGTGAATGGAAAAAACTTTATCCCCAACTGATCAGAGATGCATCTCAAAATGAATTACAGTGGTTGTTGCACAAGATTAAATTCCAAGACTACCGATGTGACACCTTTCTGAACAACATAACTAGGCTTAGAAATCTTGTACGGAAAGAAGGATGGCCTCCACGGGAGCTGCAAAAATTTAGACCCGCTGATATTTTGGCAGATAAGCTTTCTTCCATGAGTGTAAACCATATTGAAGGTGCCTTCAATGAAGCTGCAGAAGAAATAATTTACTTGTTTAAATATGTTGAAATAGATATCACTACGGTACAAAAGATGATGACACCTAATGCACTTACCATGGTTTCTTTTGTTCTGAGAAACAGTAGAGTGAAAAGGAGAATTGAAGCCATGCAGCTGATCAACAGGGTGGCAGTTGGGGAATTCATGTTTGTAGACCAAATTGTGTATGTGGAGAGGGTGATTAAAGGGCTGTTGGAGATTGCAGGTTGTCCACTTGTAGACTGCAATGACAAAGCATCTACCATGGTAACTGTGAGAAAGCTTTGTAGGAGAGGAGATCAGCTTAAATTGAGGTTGAAGGAGCGGGGTTGTCACAAGGATGTGCAGTGATCAGATTATATTGTCCAAAGCTTCTCAGCTTCTCCAGGACCTTCATCAGGATTAGGCATTTGCTTACAGAATTCAATGTAATATAAAAGATTTATTAAAGATTTTTGTCCTTGTTATTTATTAAGTAGTTTGAAAGAATTTGATGTGTTTGCGTGTTCAACTTTTAAAATGAATGACAACTTATAAAATGCAAACTACAACCTGCAATATTTGCCAAAACTAGTTGTACATTTGTTAAGCATCATCGTTTGGATCAATACAACAATTGATATGCTAGGTAGTACAGAAATGCAGAATTAAGAATGTATTGGTGCTCCTCAATTATATGATTTTTCTTTTTTGATGAATAAGATTTTATATTAATTTAATAAGTAAACGGATATAAGATATTTTACAAAAAAATCGGGTTGTATGGAAATATGCCTCAAAACCACGAAAAAAATTAGGCTAAAAATCCTAGGAACAAGGGGAGCAAAAACATCAATACATCAAAAATAAAGAAGATCAAGCCGCCACCGCAAATCTTTGTCTTATAGGGGACAGATCTTAATCGTTCCAACCAGAGCCATGCAAGGCTTTGCCGAGTCCGACACATCCCAGCTCGATCCATGATGGCTTTCTTCTTTAGTATCTTCAACAGGAGCTCGAGAGGCGAGATGGCAAGCGCCAACCTTGGAAACCTGTCCGGTGGTGGAGGAAGGCTCCACCCGTCATGAATGCAAGGCTCAAGCGCAGGGGGTGAGCCCCAACCATGTTGACTAAGAAGTGGGGGATATCCCAACCCCAATGGCGAACTGAAGGCAGGAGAGGGAGGCTCCTCCAGGGAAGTTGGCTATGAGGTGAGCGACAAGTGCAGCTGAATGATGGTCCACAAATCAACCCCCACATAAATGTCGCCATAGAGACACTTTTGCATATACATACTAATTCAAAAATTGCAATCGAATTTATTTGAAGATCTCCTCCAAGAGACAACTTATGAAAATCAACATACAAATTTCTTCGAAGTGAGTAGTTGACCCACAACATTTCTAAAAGTCTAATTTTTTCAAAATTAAGTGGAAATGAAAATTTTCAAGATAACTTCAAAGACATTTCCAAACTAAAAATTTCATAAAAGTTTGTGTCAATTTTGCCACGATTGCTAGCCAATAATTATTCAAGCAATATCTCTTTCCAACTGAAATTTGGCTCTTCAAGACACCGCCATAGCTATTAAGACAACTTTCGAGTCAAAGGTGAAAGATGAAAATTGGCTATGGCATTTTCAATTTGGTCATTTAAATTTCAGAGGTTTGAATTTGTTGAGTAGGAAAAACATTGTAAAAGATTTACCATTGATAGAATTTGTGAAGGGTGCATTATGGGAAAGCAACACTTAGAATCATTCTCGATTGAGAATTCTATCACATAAAAGGCACAATTAGAAATTGTTCACTCCGATTTGTGTGGAAAAATGCAGATGTCCTCAATTAGTGGGTATATATACTTTCTAATGTTTATTGATGATTATAGTAGGAAGACCTAGGTATTTTTTTGAAGCAAAGATACAAAGCTTTTACCTATTTCCGCCACTTTAATGTCCTAGTTGAGAAATAGAGAGTGCATTATATCAAAATTCTAAGAATCGCCAGACGTGGCAAATATATCTCAAAGAATGATTTAATGAAATTTAACAAGGAATGTGGTATTCAAAACCATTCACTACTAAACATACACCTCAACATAATGATGTTGTAGGAAAAAAAAACTATTATGGACATGGCCAAGAGCACATTAAAGGCCAAACATATATCAAATCAATATTGGGTACAAATGCTATAACAATTGGAGTCTACATTAGGATCAAATGTTTGACTAAGAGTGTAAAAATGTGGTTCCACAAGAAGCATAGAGTGGGGAAAACATAATGTTAGATACATGAGAGTTTTCGGATGTGTGGCTTATGTACATGTCCCTATTGAATTAAGAAGGAAATTAGATGATAAAGGAGACACATATGTATTTGTAGGATACGGTGAGGACACTAAATCTTACAAGCTATATAATCCACTTATATGTAAGCTCATCATTGTTAGAATGTCCAATTCATTGAAGAAGCAACAAGAGATGTAAGTGTGGAGAAAACAATCGGTATAGGCATATACTTACCTCATGAAGAATGTGAAGAAATGGCTCTAGTGAGAATTCCTTCTCGAGTACCTCCTTTCCACCCCCGATCAATTTCAACAAGGTGGTTAGCAAGTGACGCCTCTATGGGAAAGCAACACAAAGAATCATTCTCGAATAGCAAACTTCTATCACAAAAAGGCACAAACGGAAATCGTTCACTCCAATTTGTGTGGAAAATGTAGACACTCTTAATTATTGGGTGCATATACTTTCTAATGTTTATTGATGATTATAGTAGGAAGACTGGGTATGTTTCTTGAAGAAAAATATATGAAGCTTTTACCTATTTCTTCCACTTTAATGTCCTAGTTAAGAAACAAAGAGAGAATTATATCAAAATTCTAAGAAGTGACAGAGGTGGTGAATATATCTCTGTAATGATTTTATTATTTTTACAAGTAATGTCATATTCATAAACAATTCAACTAGACATACACCTCAACGAATGGTGTTTGAGAAAAAAGGATAAAACTATTATGGACATGACCAAGAGCATATTAAATTCCAAACATTTATCAAATCAATATTGGGTATAAAGACTATAGCAATTGTAGTCTACATTAGGAACAAATGCCCAACCAAGAGTGTAAGGAATGTGGTTCCATAAGAAGCATGGAGTGGAAGAAAACACAATGTTAGGTCCACATGAGAGTATTTGAATGTGTGGCTTATGCACGTGTCCCAATTGAATTAAGGAGGAGATTAGTTGATAAAGGAGAAAAATATATCTTTATGGAATATAGTGAGGACACCATATCTTACAAGCTATATAATCCACTTATAGACAAGTTCATTAAAGAAGAAACAAGAGATGGAATTTTGGAGGAAAAAATGAGTACATTCGTAGGCTTACCACATAAAGAATGTGAAGAAATGGCTCTAGTAGGAAATCCTTCTCAAGTACCTCCTTCCACATCTAATCAAGTTTAACAAGGTGGTCAACAAGTGACACCTCCATTAATTTTAAGAAGATCCTCACGCATTCAAGAAAGAACACCTTTAATTCAACGAAAAATCCACAAGGCAAAATAGAAGAAATACCTTCAACTAGCATTTACTTGGTGCATGACCATCAAGTCCAAATTCTACAAGATATCCCTCTAGAAACAATTCAAATCCAACAATATCAAGTCTATGAAGGCATGTAAGACAAGAAGTCTGGGATATATGTACAACCTAAATGAAGATGAACATTGAGTTGATTTGTTTTATACATTTTGTGTATAAAAACAATGATCATATTTACTTTGTAGAAACAACAAAAGATACGAATTTGGCACAAGCCGTGGATGAAGAGATAAATGCTATTGAGAAAAATCACACATGGGATCTAGTTGACCTTCGATAAAGAAAGGATGTAATAAGAGTTAAGTGGGTCTACAAGACCAAGCTAAATGTAGATTGAGAAGTGGAAAAACATGAGGCTAGATTGATAGAAAAGGATTTTTCTCATTAACTTGTAGTTTATTAAAATGAAATTTTTTCTCCCATAGCTCAAGTAATTATTGTTATGATAGTATTGGTAATGTGGCTCAAAATAAATGAAAATTTTATCAAATAGATTTCTTGATGAAGAAATATGTGTAGTGATTTAAAGAAATTTAAATATTTATATATCAAAGGGTTCCAATAAAAACATTTGGCCATGGCATTTGATTTAAATGGCATCACCATTTAAGAAGCTAGCAGAGTTCTTCATCTCCCTCTCATCGAACCTAAAAGAGGTGGTGGTGGAGGAGTATCGATAGACTTGGTGTTTGTGCCGGTGGACGTGGCCATTGGGTCCCACCTTCTCAAGAAAATTCCTCTATCTAATTCTTGTTTCTCTATCCATGTAGTCCTATGAAGAAGAAGAGGAAAATGATGGTTAAGATATCATATTTTACACAACGGATCTACTTGGTGTTATGGCTAGGATGAAAATTCATATAGTCTTCATCCTTTTCCTTTAACAACTACCATGTTCATTATTGTTACATAATGTATTTTACATTGATGTTTCTTTTGTTTTTAGTCCTTATTCTTATTTGAAATGTATTTTTGCTAATTATATGTAGTCATTATAATTTTTGGTGATTTAATTTTCTCGAATTTTGGTTAGGTGATGGGAATAGATTGTGAGGTATAAATTCATTCCACCATGTTTTGTATGACTAACATTATTTTATTATGTAATTTAATATATATATATATATATAGTAAAGGATTTTTTTATATAAAAAGGATACTACATTACTGACAAAAAAATCATCTTCCTATGGTGCTTCTTGTTGCTTACCTCCCCATATAGGCTCTTGGAGATAGCCCCTATACTACCATTACTAAACAAGATGTGACCTCGATCGCTTAAAGATCCACTACAATTCTCCCACAACATGCAAGCTATGACATCCTTTATACCTTCCTAGTCATATACTTCCTATGTACTTGTGTCACAATCCCTTTCCAGTGTAACACACTCGTAAGACAATGTTATCACACTTGATCACAAAATTTTTCTTTTTTCTCGTGAACTCTATCCCCCTCTCGAAGATAAGGATTTCATTCAAGAGAAAAGATGACCCTTTCGAATGAGCGATTTCTATCCCGGTAACCAAAGGAAATTTGTCTTTTCTAATAAGTGTTCTACCCTTGAAAATCTTGATGGTGAGGGATCCACCATGTGCCTCAATGTTTCTAAAGGATTATTTATTGTTGTAAGTTCTTACCTTTATTGAATCAACTTTGTTGACATGGGGGTGTGTGGATTCTGTTGGTATCCGTCTGTGGGTTGGGGTTAGGCGGGTACCGGTTGTTTGTCAGATAGGAGTAGTCCGGTATCGTTCCTTGGGTCTGGGGCTAGGGTGTTCCTTGGTTGCCCCCCCTATCTAGTTCTCTATATGCTAGGGCTAGGGTGATGGTTGCGGTAGGGGTAGTGTTAGTTGTTTGGTTCTAACATCGCCCTCGGGGAAACTTGTCTCAATTTATTCAATATGAGAGTGTTATGCTTGCGGGAAGCTAATATTTGGGGTTTCTCCTCTAGTATATCACCTCAACTATTTTTCATGTGTTATTTTCTAGATGAACAATCATGATTCGGGTCATAGGGGATCATCACACTTCTAGAATTAGATTTTTCACATAATGTCGTTTCTTGGGGTTCTCGACCCTACCCATCAAGTGGTATGGATCCTCTTTGATTTTTATGGTTGTATTCTTTTATTAGCTGACCTATTTGCCCCAATGACACCGTCAAATGAACCCTCCTATGAAAATTTCTTAAAATTCTCGTCCTTTTGCCCTTTGGATTTTATGTGGTGATTTTAACATGAAGGAGTTTGATGAAGACAAAGAAGGTCACCTTCCCATGTGGTGGTGTGCGAGAAGAGTGTGAAGTATGGTTTTACATGTTTTGCAACTTTGGCCTCTATGATCTCAACCATTATCATAGAAAATATTATACTAGTATATGATTTACTTGGTCTAGTTTAAGACTTGGTTAGGACAAAGTAGTAAAAATACTACATCATGCCATGTTGACATTCAAGAAAGGTTTTTCTTCGTTTGCCTTGATGTCCACTAGAGCAATTGTGATTGACGATTCCATTTTGTTTGATCATCAACATACAAGCTTATGTATTGAGTGGGTTGTCCCTCCACGCAAGAGAAAAATAATACCCGATTTTATCTTAATGCTACTCATCTTAAGCATGAGAGGACTTTGGGATGTATAAAGAGTGTTTGGAATCGGGTTCTAGACTCATAAGGGCCACTGGTTGGATTAATTGGTGCAATGATGGAATGTTAAGGACTACCACCTTCCTTAGAATATATGGAAAACAATCTGCTATATATTGTAAATATGAATAGATTACAAAGCCTTAATGTTCTTTGCTTTGAGGTGGCCTAGTCTCCTTCTCAAGGCCTTTTGACTTGATATGAGTAGCCTCTTTCCACCCATCTATTTTTGTAAGATCATTATTGTACTATATGTTTTTCTTAATAAAAGTGTACTTTTTAATCAATTTTTTTTTAAAGTAAACGAACGTCTTTATCAACCCACGACTTTCAAATTTTGAGATGAGTTCACATTGGACTCTAAGAGAAAAAATATAAATTAGAACAAAATTTAGGTGAAACCAAATTCACGTGATTGGTTTCATTTATAAACAAGTAACTACAATTATAATCTTAAAAATTATATTGTTTTTCATTTGTTACACTTTGTTTTGTTCATAAATATTGTTATAGAGTTAATCGTTGAAGTCTTGATCGAATCCTATAATCTTAACTACCACAACTTGGTATATGAACCACTCTTTTCAACCACCTTGGCCCAAAATGTTCTCCATCTCGTAGGTAGGGCGCTGCAAAAGAAACCTTGCCTACGATCAACAAAAATAAGACCAGGGAACGTGAGGCCGATGCTACTCGACGCCCTCATCAAAATACAGGGTTGTTTACATACCAATAAACCCAATCTTTGTAAAAGTTTCACAATGAAATTTCTTTTACATATTTGCCTCACGTTTGTTGGCGTGGCTATAGTGCAATAGACCTCCAACGACGACGCTCTCCTGCTTGACCAGCTTCGACCTGCCTGTCATGGTGTAGCCACCCGTCGCGCAGTTGTCATGCTTGGTTTCCACCTGTTTGCCACCTCCTGCTTCAGCTCTCAGTCGGTGGTTGTATCTGTTTGCGCTACCTATCTGCCCAGTTTTTGTTGTTTTGTTTTTCCTGCTCTGCTCTCGATTTCAAAGGTTTGTCTTCTTCTCTGCATTTTTATCCCTGATTTGTGTAAATGCTTCTTTTCTATTTACCATTATACAAACTAAATTTCTGATTTTGCATATGAAATGCAAAGTGCTAGCTAGCAAGAATGTGAAATGTTTGAGCGTAAAGCAGTCCATGCTCAAGGTATTAGACAAGTGTTTGGATCAGACAGTGTTCTATTGTCGACGCTAATTGACGCTTACGCTAAATCTAGTTGTATGGAAAATGCTCGCAAAGTGTTTGACAAAATGCCTCAAAGGAGTGTGGTTTCATGGACTGCGATGATCGGCGGGTATGTATTGTGTGGAAGATTAGATGAGGCGGTAGAATATTTCGAGGCAATGCCCGAACGAGATGTTGTATCATGGAATGCAATGATTGAAGGGTATGCTGGGCAGGGGGAAGGGGAGAAGGCGTTGTTTCTGTATGTGGTCATGCAGAGGGCAGGGTTCAGGCTCTCTGTCTCTACCTTCCCCTCCATTCTTGGCGCATGCTCAGAACTTGCTGCCCTTGAACAAGCCCACCAACTTCATACCCACCTTATCAAATACGGGAACATCACTACGCAGTTGGGCAGTACCCTGGTTGATATGTACGCCAAGTGTGGATGCCTAGAATCGGCGCAGCAGGCATTTGAGGCAATGCTTGTGGGTCAAAGAAATGTCATCTGCTGGACAACCATGATTGATGGATATGGCAAACATGGGTGTGGCATGGAGGCGATGAGGGTGTTTGAAGACATGCAGCATGCAGGGACTGAGCCCACCCAGGTCACCTTCCTTAGCCTTCTTGCTGCCTGCAGCCATGCCGGCATGGTGGATCAAGGTTGGCACTACTTCCTCTCCATGATTGGCATTCATTCTCTCAAGCCAACACAACACCACTATGCATGTATGGTTGATCTTCTTGGCAGAGCTGGGAAATTGGAAGAGGCATACCACTTTATCATCAAAATTCCTCTTCATCCTGGCTCTCATGTCTGGGCTGCCCTGCTCCGCCACCGCAGAATTCATCACAATTTGGAATTGGCAAAACTTGCAGCAATGCACCTTTTCGAAATAAATACCATAAGGCCTGGAGCATATGTTGTTCTTTCCAACATCTATGCCTCGGCTGGCAGGTGGTATGATGCAACAACTATGAGAAAAGAAATGAAAGAGAGGGGTGTGAGCAAGGAGCCAGGGTGTAGTTGGATTGAGGTTGAAAAAATGGTGCATATTTTTCATGTAGAGGATATATCGCATCCTCAAACACCAGAGATATATGCAATGATGGAGTGATTATCCGGTGAGTTGAAAGAAGCAGGGTATCTACCCCATACCAACTCTGTGCTATATGATGTGGATGAAGAAGAGAAACAACACATTCTCTGCAACCATAGTGAGAAGTTAGCTACTGCATTTGGGCTAATTAACACACCACCTACAAGACTTATTTGTATCATGAAAAACCTTCGCATGTGTGTTGACTGCCACACTGCCATAAATTTCATGTCCAAATTAGTTCGGCGAGAAATTGTTATAAGAGATGCAAACAGGTTCCATTATTTTAAGAACGGTTTATGTTCATGTGGCAATTATTGGTGTTGTACAACATGACGCTTAACTTTTTGTCTACTTCAGTCTCTCGAATCATTTGTTTTCATTGCAATTGTTGGCGATTCTCATGGTAAGTGGAAGACAGATGCAAGTATTATTATCTTCATTGTGCTTGGTGGATTTGTTACAGGTCCAATTTCTACTATTGCAATTCTAAATGTATTACGATTTCACATTCTTTCATTTGAAAATAGGAAGGTGTATTGAAAGGATTGTAATCCAATTGGTGTCGACAATACTAAAATGAGGTTTGTCATGCCATCCACCAAGGTACAAATCCCTGGCAGAATGGATACCCCTCAATCCCCGACACTAAACCGAAGGTGGTCCAATAACTACCAGATGCTAAAATCAGCATCCAAATGTTTATTCTTCAATAAAAAATAGGGAGGAGTTGTTGAGAGTGTTATAGAAATTTGATATAAATCCCGACCAACCTATAAATAGTTCTAGCATCTAAACAAGTAGTTATATAACCGGAAAATACAATGACAATATTGAAGGTAATAATTTGCTTTAGGTTTTGATGGGATGAGAGACAAGTGAAAAGGCCAAAGAGAGGCAATAGATGGATGGAACACCTGAACGGTTTGTTCTCAGATGGGGTGATCCTCAACACTTTGTTGGCGGTAGAAAAAAGCAAGGAGGCAAATTAACTCATTGCTAGCTCGGCGCAGCAGGTTTGACGTGTCCTCTTCTTCCCCTATTTTCTAGGTTACGGGTTCTGGTCATGGTAGCATGTTTGGATCTTCCCCTCTTCACCTGGGAGAAAATGTCTAGGAAGATGAAGGTAGCAGATATTTTATAGATTCGGTACATTTACTTGAGTAAACAGAGAAGTTAAAATTGTAATACACAAATTTTGTTGTAGAAGTTAGCATTACTTTTGTGTTGAAAGAACTCAAGATGAAGGGAAGCGTTATTTCATAGGCCCCTGTAATGGTTTTCTTGTAAAAGTGGACAATATCGTTCAGCACAAAACAAATAAGAAAACCTAACCATAGGAACTAGACCACTGATAACAACCAAACAAACCTATATAAACGAACATGAATACAAGGCAAAAGAATCTATATAGACTGTGGGCCTTCTCTAGCTTAAGCTTACTATCCTGACTCGGGTACATTATGTCACAATTAGTTCTATTTTTGTGTTTCCTAGTTTCATTTTTCACTTCAATACGTTACCACCAAAGTGACTGTTTCCACCTGGCTCCTCAGCTTCACCTGCTCCTACTTGAACTGTTTCACATTTTCTTTTTTAATCTGATTAAACTTGCAGTGTATAATAAATTGTAGAAATGTTCATAACATATATGATGATAGTCCCAAAATCTTGAATCTATAAAAAGATTCTTAAATCTATAATGAAGAATAATTAATCACGTCTAGAAAATTACTCTGTTCTTCATACGCTGGTTACATCTATGAAAAATACATATCTTATCATTTACCCTTTGTAGGGCTTATCTACGGTGAGTGTATATTTTGGTTAATGGCCTTATATCTAGGGTTTCTCTGTTGTGAGTGATAAGAGTTTTTAGTAAATGCAGTCTTCAATTTCAAGATTTATAACTTGCATTTTACTCTTTAAAACTGTTTTAATGTGATGCACAGTTCTAATGTTGCAATTTGGGTTTTATATTTTTATCTTTCTTTTGTTTTACTCAAAAGTGCAATTAACACTTATGGTAGTGATATGATATTACAGTTTGGAATGCACTTGGAATGCTCTAACTGTAAGCTTAGTGCACTTGGCAGTATTCCTGTTAGTGTCGATCACCGATCACACATCTGCTGCTGCATAGGCAGCCTCGCTATTCTCCTCCATGAAGGGTATTTTCATGCTTATTTTCAGGTTGAGAAGACTGGCCAGTTATTGGCAAAACCAATAGGTGATTGTAATATATTACATTTGCACCCAAACGAAAAACAAACCACAAAGGAAAGGAAAATTGAAGCTTCATAACAGTCTAAATAGTAAGTAGATATAAACTGATACTTCTAATAGTAAGTAGATGTAAACTGATACTTCAGATGTGCTATTTGTTTGATGATCAATAGCATTTTAGCCATGAACCCTATCACTTAAAAGGCGGTCAATTGTTAAACCTTTGCACCATGTTTTCGTGTAGGCCAGATTATTCGTCTATGTTGTCATTAAAAAACATCCATAGGTTGTCATGCATTTCTTTCTTGTTTGTTGATTTTTTTATATATGCAAACATGTACACATCATTTGAAATAACAACGAAATGAATGATTCAGAGACAGAATGAATGACTCAGAGATGGAATGAATGTCATATCATAGAGATATAATCTCTTGGCTTTTGTAATTAATTCTAGGATTTTTTTTTGGTAACTTGTTTCTGTACTTTTTGGTTCAAGATCTTTGTGGACTCACATTGAGCACTACATTGGTTCTTCTTGTGGAGGCTAATTTTGTCCATATGCCAGCCGCGTATTCTTTGAAAACTGTAACATATAATAAGTGATCAAACTTCTAATTACGGTAAAATAGGCTGGGTTTTCCAGAAGGATTTGATTCATCTTCGTTTTAAGCTTTTCCTGCTAGACTGCGTAGACAAAAACTTCAAATTTCTATTTAATTTATCCTGAAATGATACAACTGATAGAAACAAATACCATAAATTGAATATGCTATAAGTATGCCAAACTCCAAGGTGACTGGTCGGTGATAATCCCCATCTAGGGAGGAAGAGCAAATTTTCTCAAATGCATTAAGAGTGAATATCAGATGTTTGCAGGCATTGGACTGTCCCGTGCAGTTGTGGGCAAAAAAACTGTAAGAATGAACACTGTGTATCTATAGGTTTAATCAACCTTGGAGAGTGCACAACCTAACACATACTAAATTGGGGAATGGAATTCTGTTGCTCAAAGATCTTCCATTGTGCATTTATGGGTCCTTTGAAACTGGGCACGCTATCGTTATGGAGTCATTGGAATTGTGCAACCCTTAAAATCACCTTGGCATAAAGTTTAGGATTACCAGTTTACATATTGTCATACATGAGTTCCACTACTTGGTTTATGTTGTTTGTATTCGGTTGTGCATATCCTTGTGTTGATCAATTAACTCTTTTAGTCTTGAACCCTTTTTGCATGTTATCATGTGTTGACAGAAAAGGAAAAGTACATAAAGTATATTAGGCTAACAGTTATGAAACTACATCATATTGGATTTTACAGGTTGATGAATTGCCAAATGGCTGACCTCTTGGACTAGAAACTCTCAACATTAGAGTAAGAATAATGGTGAGCACAAGAGAAGCAGAGTTAAACTCATGTGTGTATGTACATATAACAACTGAAAGTAACAGACAAAAAACACTCCACTCTGCCCCTCTAATTATTTATGCGACCCAAAGCCTCTTACTGCAGTCTTTTAAGCAACTTCACTTTCCACAATAAAAAATAACACTGAATTGTCTTATTCTGATTACTAATTCTGGATTTAACATGATCTCTATTTATGTCATTTTGTTAAAAATATCTCCTTTCGCCTTTTAGTTGATCTGCAATCTGTCTATCTTTCCCCCTGTTGTTTGCTGAAACGATCACAACATGTATCTGTTTTACATACCATTGAACTGAAATGGGCAATTATGTATAGATATTTAAATAGCAAATGATCCCAATTGTATGTACAAATCTGGAAAAAAATTTGATTTAGTCTCCATAAATTGATTACAAAAGTAGATTGTAGTTTCAAGGGCATGTATTGTCAATTCGTAATTCAATCAAATTACATTAGGTTTATGTCCAAACAATATTACTTGCTAATTTCTTGGGAGAAATCCAGGGGTTTAATTGGTTTGGCTCTCATGTATTGGCTATTACGTAAAAAACATAAATCTAGATGATTTCAGGGCTCCACTTGTTATTTGCACCTCTCGAGGGACCCACACAACTGTGAAACTGCTAACTTTTTCCCCTCCCTAAATATACCCCCCTGATTCAGACAAATCAATATAAGCCACAACATATTCTATCTGCAAAATTTCAACTGGAACCAGTCCTCTTTTCTACTTCTTTTTAGCATTTTACTCCTCTTGCTATGTTGGGATATCTACGACTCTCTCAATGCTACAGACTTAATCTTTTCCCTCTCCTTGTCTAAGATTGGGTTATACACATAATCTTAATCATACACACATATAACTGACCTTGATGCAGAACATTTATAAAAAATTCCACTGCCACATACTACAATTACAATAAAAAAACTACGCACACTAACAAACCAAAAAAACAACCACTACACCAATGAACCACCTAAACTGATATTTCTTCTACATTTTATATTAGGTACTAGAAGTTCCTTCTAGAGTTTGAGTTTTAAAAAGAAAGACACGGTTTGTACAAATAGAATTAGTGTTTCTTCTAATTAACTGTTATCTTAGGAACGGTTATTTCTAAGACATTTAAGAGAGATTATTTATAGTAAACCAACTAGTTAGTGCGTTGAAAACCCTAACCTAAACATATTTTAGGTCTTGTTTTTTATTTTAACAAATGATCGTGTCTTATGATGTGCCTCTCAAACAACTATACGTATGTTTCTCACGTTCAGCTTTCCCAACCCTTATTTTTTTCTCTTATAACCAAAAGGTAATATTAAATTTTATTTTTATTTTTGGTGGTCTAACCTAGACAAGAGACCAATTGAATAATTATGCAAAAATGGGTTCAAAGGGCTTGGAAAGGGAGTTGGTAGAGGTGTTTGAGAAAGTGAAGAAGGCTGCAGACAGAGCAGCTGACTGTAAAGGAGCTGCCAGAGCAGAAGAAGAGAGATGCCTTGATGCCCTAAAAGCCCTTGACAGGGTACCTATTAATTTCAGTATCCTCTCGTCTACAGGGGTTGGTAAGAAACTTAGAGCTATCTCAAGGCATCCAAGAGAGGCTATTAGAACTGCGTCCAAGGAATTGCTTGATGCATGGAAGACTATTGTTGCCTCAGAAATTAATGCAGATAATAAGGAAAATAGAGCCTGCAACTCTCAAGGTAGAGAACCCACTAAAACACCTCCCAAATTTGGAGATAAGATCTCTTCTGAAGATAAAAGATCTCAAGATAGAAGCCCTTGCAAAGATAACAGATCAGAAGAGAAAAGATGTCTTGAATATCAAAATTTCAAGTTTGTTGAAACTGAGAAGGTAGAGCATTCAAAGGTTACCATTGAGAAGAAGCATAATGTAGAAGAAGATGGGATACCAAAATTCCACATGATAGAGCTTTCAAGGACTAAGGTCGAGAATGAAATTAAGGGAGGGCATGAAATGTCCAAAAATATTAAAACTGAAAGAGAGGAGTCTTTAAAAGATAAGGATGAGAAGAAGCATAAGGTGGATGAAATACCCAAAAAGTATGATGAGAGGGCAGAATCTTCAAAAGTTAGGGTTAATAATAGATGCAAGGCAGAAGATCCTATATTACCGAAATATGAGAGCATAGATTTTTCAAAGAGTAAGGTTGATAAGAAATGTACTAAGGCAGTAGAAGATAAAGATAGAATATCCAAATATGAAAAGGTGGAGTCTTCAAAGATTAAGATTGATAAGAAATGTAAAGTAGAAGAAGAAAGATTATCCAATGTCCAGAGGGTAGAGCCTTCCAAAGTTAGGATGCTCGAGAAGAAACAAACATCAAAAGAAAATGACATGGTCAACTTTGTTAAAATTAGTGAGGGGTTGGTGGTAACAGATCCTTAATGGGATCAACTGATAGGTCATTTATGCAGAGACCTTTAACGGACAAGTCATGCATGCAGACCCCTTTCATGGGGTTGACTGAAAGATCAAAGGTGGGAGAGAAGCCAATTGTGAATAATGAGAGTCGAAGTGATGCCCCTATAAATTATGCAAAGTGTAATGATCCTGCAAGAGATAAGTACAGGGAGATTATTGCAATTGCATTAAACAAGGTTTACAATGAAGCTAAGGAGGAGGACTTGGAGAAAGCAAATAAATGTGATCCTGGTAGGGTTGCAGTCGCAGTTGAGACAGCACTTTTCCAAAAATTGGACAACAAAAATGGACCCCAAAAGATGAAGTATAGGTCTATATATTTTAACATTAATGATGATAGAAACCCCGACTTTAGAAGAAAAGTTCTTTTAGGGAGGTTGAGCCTGAAAGACTTCCTAACATATCAACAGATGAAATGGCCAGTGATGAAATGTTATTGAAGAGACAAATGATTAAAAACAAGGCTCTTTTTGATTCTGAACGAGGAATAAGCCAAAGTGCTACAACAGATCAGTTCAAGTGTGGTAAATGTGGGCAGAGGAGGACTACTTATCATCAGATGCAAACAAGGAGTGCGGATGAACCCATGACTACTTTTGTAACTTGTGTAAACTGCAATAACCATTGGAAACTTTGTTAAGCTATATCTATATTATATATGTGTGTATGCAACATTTAAGATTTTAATTTAAGCTATTATTTTTAGTAATGTTTATGCACCCCAAGAATTGACAAGCATCATAGTATTTTCGTGAATATGAAGATGAACATATAATTTATAGGTGGATGGATAAATTTCGTTCACCCGAATGGACCCCACTTTACATCCTTCAAGGTGAATTCCTTCGTTTTTAGCTTCTGAAAGTAAATATCAACCATATCTATGTGACTATGTCCTTTGGTATGATATTGTTTGGATGAGACGAGCAACCCTTTTACTAATGATGATGGCAACAATGATAATGTTATTACTCCCAATTCAAGACATACCTAATGGAGGTGGCGATCTTTATTTGTATGAGTGAAGGTGTATTTAAAAGATCGTAAATGAGTCTCATTCCACATTTAATATTTTTCACATCCAACTAATGATTGAAATAATTAAAACTCACCATTAGCTCATTGTGGGGTCTATGGAAAAGCAAGTGAATCCATCGTATAGATAAAGGTTTACTTAATTGCATAGCAATAATTCCAAAGTATTTAATGGAAGGAGAAGAATTAGGGACCGGAATATTGACAGAGTTAGAGAAAAATCCATGTAATAAGTGGTATTGGTTGTTATGCTCAAGACTTGGATGAAGGATTGTTGCAAAAGCTTTGGTGACAAAATGTGTAATTCATTACAATGAATACCAAGCATGTGCTTTATAATACCCTCCACTTAAGCCACCATTGGGATGTTTTTAATATATTCAATTACTCTACGTCTAATCTAATAGAGAAGAAAAATATTTAGAATGTATAATGATCTTGCTGATCTATAACCATTTATTCCTCTAGTTTCAACATATATCTATGTTTACATTGTCATTCAATACTCCACCTTTATGTATATTTCTCTTGACTTCATTGCAAAACAATCACATACTATTCGAGAACTAATGGTACCGTATAAAAACATTTAACTTATTTTTTATTCTTCATCAAAAGTTGAATATATTCAATTGAAATTTATCAGCAAATAACTCCAAAATTGTATAAAGACAATAAGAGTTACGAGAGAAAAGTATATAGATATTAAAATGTTGTGAATCCAATTTGCATAAAATTATGAGTCTCTTCTCTTTGACTCTTGATAAATTAAACAAACAATGAGATTTAAACTCCTCACCTCAAACTTGAATTGCTCATTTTAATTGAATATGATAAGCTAAGCTTAAGCTCAAATTAGCTTATTTTCAATAGAGCCTAGTTTACCAAAGACTCCAATCATATTGATATTAATCATTTAAAATACCTTATATGTTGGAAACATTTGTTTTTATATACAATTTCATTTGTTTTTATATAAATATTTAAATAATATTTAAATTTCATTGTATTTAAGTTTAATTTATTTTCGTCCATATTATACCTTATCATCGAATTTTACATTCATTTCAAACTCACCAAATGAAGTGTTAGCTCAATGGCATGCATTTGAAATTATTTTGTTTAGAGCAAATAATGAGCAGAATAACTCATGTTTGTATGAATAAAGGTGGTCAATCTCATAATAGTAATAACCTCTTCTTAAATATTTGACAAAAATAAATTTGTACTGAATTTTTTTATTGGCATTCTATTCAAAGGGTAGTTTTGCAATTGAATATTTAACAAAGATTGAATCATTAGAGTGAAAAGAAGTGGTATATAGCTCATCTATAAATGTAATTAAAAAATATTTTTTTCAACTAAACAACACCTTCAAACAATTCAACATATTTCATTTTTAAGATTTGTTTATTGATATATCTACTAGCAATCACATGTGAAATGTACGATGGAAACACCGAAGGGGATCTTTTGAAGGAGTCATATTGGAGGGAGAAAAACAATGGGAGAGGAAGAGGGGTGAAGAAGTGCGAGGTGCTGAAAATGGAAAGGAGAAATAATTTGAAACTCAATCGTACAACAATGACATGAAATTTATGTCAATCATTTGAAGGAGACTAGGGGTGTTATTTAAGATGGAAGTGGAAACAACTTATAGAGATATTTGTGAATATAAGGAGTGGTAGATTTTTTTTGTTGAAGTGAAAATGTGTTTGTAGTTTTAGCCCTCACATTTAGAGACTGGAAGATGTGGAGTGGAAGTAGTATCCAAAGGTGATGACCTCATGTATAGTTCTCTTCATCAACAATTGTGATGGCATCGTCATTCAACAATCACCGACAAAAAAGGGACATGTATGGGTCATTGAAGATTTTTATTAGACATGGGAAAATAATCACCTACATGGGCCACACGCTTCTCTATGGATGAGATTATTTGTCCCAATCTTCTTTCCCGATGGGTTTGAAATCTTGACGTGCCTAATTGTGATTATTTTAGCATGGCAATATTTTGAAGGATTTGGTCATTTCAAGTATTTGAATGATGTTTTTGGATTAGGGTAAAAGGCGGATTTTGAAAGGATTTGTATCCTTGTACAAAGCCCTCAAGGTGAGATTAAACATTAAAGCACTACAACTAAGATGCTCGTAGGCAACAAAATAAGGAAGACCACCAAGGCACACAAGCGAAAACCAACAAAAAGAGAAAAGAAGAATCAACAAGAATTTCAGACAACTCGATAAATTAATCCAAAAGGTTCTCGATCTTGAGATCTTAATCTCATTTTATAAAGAGGCCTTTTCCTTATACGATTTATAACTCGACCAACCATCATTTTTATTAGGATCCAAATTTCATCCTAAAAATATGGAAGTAATCCACTAACTCTTTGGGACCAATAATGGATGGTGATTCCTCCCAAAAAGAGAGTCACTATTTGTTCCACCATTCCCACCTCAATCACGGGATGGGAGATTTGGGTCTCCAGAAGATGTTGAATGATATCATGATCAACACTAACCCTATCCATATCATCCGAGTAGGGATCAACATTTTCTTCAACGATCAATAAGCTAGGATTGGAGTCCTTCCACCAAGAAACTCTTTCCTCGCGATGTTGCCTTAATTTCGAATATCTATAATAAGATGTCCGAGGGAAAAGAACTTCCCCGCACCAAGGGAAAGCCTTCATAATCCGGGGGTTGTGACAAATCCTATTTAGAACTTTGAGATCAATAGAAGTTGAAGGTCCAAAGAGGTATTCGAGATCCACATAAATTCTCACGTGTGTAGTGTGGGTATAGAATTTTGTTTTGATGTCTATGGAAAAGAACTTGTCCAAAGCATTGCCAATATCACCAAGCGTTCCTCTACCCAAAACTTTAGTGAGAGATGAGGTAAGTGCACATAAACTGGTTTGATG
>CM031238.1:3858171-3920703 GCA_018340775.1 Taxus wallichiana var. yunnanensis
CGTAGTTCAAGGAAGCTAGTGTGACAGAAGAAAACACAAACAATCACCTAATAACACCTCGGAGGAGGGTTTGAGGCCATTTATAGAGAACTAGGGCTCCCGGATCTTGCACTGGGTGCACACGGGCATCCTATCCCTCTCTGGCACCCTAGTCCACTCGGGAGCTTCGATATATGATTTCTCGGGCTTACGTGTGATTATTTCCTCCTCATGTTTTCCTGATTTTCTCATGACATAGTCCTCGCACCTTCACAAATCAGATAAGGAATTCTTAACCCTCTCTTGCATATTAGGTTTCATATTTTCTATTTACTTAGTTTCTTGGGTCACTTTATTTATTTATTTAGTTGTTATTTACTGATTTGCATAACATTAGATTAAGCTAGATTTCCCATTTTAGTATAATCATCCCAAAACCTAATTTTACCCCTTTAGGGACCTTTGCATCAAGTTGATCACCATCTCCACCACCTAAATCAAGGGTCACCTGCAGTCATTGTTAACCCTATAAATAAGCCCATACCCCTCTCCTCGGGATGCTTTGAGAATTCAAGTCTTCTTGTGAGTTTTTCTGTGTTTCTTTCTCTTCTTTGGAGATGCAACCATCAACTTGGAACTACTTTGAAGATCTTATATGCCACATTAGGAGATTTAAAGTCTATTTCCTTACTTGGATCCTCATCATAGCTTTATAACCCTTTTGTATTAGTCTTTCGGTTCTGCTAGTGATCTTGGAGATTTGTCATTATTAGCATTTAGTGAGCCTTTTCCCACAATAATTTTCCCATCCATTTAATCCCATCAAACCCTAAATCTACCCTCCCGATTTCCATCAACCTCGCCAAGTTGCTGTTGAATTGATCCACATCAACCCTATTTCGTCCCATGTTGTATTTTTATCTTCCATGTAAATTCCTTTAGCAATAAGAACTCAATGTTTATGTGATCCACTTGTTTAAGAGCCCAAATATTATCTTCACTACACTAGTTACCATTGATCCAGTCTAGTCATTATCGATCCTATTTACATTTATTAGATATGTTAATTTTCTTGCATCCTTTCTGTCTCTCCAACATTCCAACATTAGATCCAAGACCTTCTTAGTGATTCAAATCCTATTGCATATTTGTTTTCTTATTATCTTTTGGTTCACTCTCTACTCACCATCGATTGTACCTTCTAGTATTGGGTCGCCACGACCCGATCAAGTTTGGTTTATTATCAGTTATTATTATCAGATATGCATCTTATCTTATCTAGTACATATTAGATATCTATTTCATTTCAATCATTTACTACATCCTATCCTTTATGTATATCTTTTATGAAATTGGGTTAAAATTCATTCCTAGGAAGTCATCACTTCTCGAGACTGACCTAGTTAGGAAACCCACCATATTATCTACTAATCCCTTTTCATGTTTAGTTTCTCTTTGTTGTGTAGGTTATTGAGGTAGCAACAAAGAGGAAATTTTGCAGCTATATCTTCATCATCATCTTATCAAGAGGTATCCTTAAACCCTCTCATCATTTGGATTTTCCTATTTTCTTGTATTCCTTTCCATTAACTTAAAATAGGAGTGGGAAAATTCAATCAACATTTTGGCACATGCCAGTGGGACCCACCCTTTCTCTTTGGTGAGTTCTTTCTTTATTTCATTTCCATTTTATATTTCTTTATTTCTTTCCACTAACCTCATAAGTGGGAGCTTTGTTTTTTTACGTGCACAGTGGATTACTTACTTGGATAAAAAATGCGTGTGCTTAAAAAAGGAAAATAACATTATCCAAGTATTCCTCATTTTGTCCATATTTTCTCTTTTTTCATTTATCTCCTTCCCTTTTCTCGTGAAAATCATCGAATATAACACTTCATTTTGGGATTAAAAAGAACACCTTCATGCTTGCTTGATAACATAGTCTAAGCTAGGAGGTAATTTGTTGCATTCACGCTTCTTCCACACACAACCAAACTCATAAATAAATCAACACATCTGAAACATCTTCTACCAGGTGGAACTATTGGGATTTCATCACCCAATAGAAAATCCACCATGGTGTTTGGGTCATGTAATATTTTTTGATTATCAGTATAAAGGTTAAGCACTTTACGACACCTTATCACTTGGTGTGTGAGAGGGATAAGATCTAATACTAATCCACATACTAGTAATCATCAATGATTCAAGCCTCACATACCTTTAGATATATCAAGGATGCAAGCAAAAATAACCTGAAACCATCCTTAGATTGGCTACTTCTTAGGTTCCCTTTGAGCCCCTTTCTTTTCTTTTTCACACTTTTCTAATAAACAAGATAATTAAAACTTTGCTGCTTTATTTGCTTGTCATATTTAAAATCAGCACAATTTATTGTTTGTTATTTCATGCTTGTTTTTTATGACTCACTCTCAAGCTGAAAGGATGGATAAAACAACTTCTTCTAACAATATCCCCACTTCTAACAATCTTTCCCAATAAAATTCCACACTTTCCATTGTTTCATCTACACCTATGATCACCACGCCTTTGATTTCCTAACATATTTTTTTACGGTCCCTTCTCATGAGACCCATGTCATCCAAAATAATCCCCATCTTGAAACCAATCCTTTTCTTTATCAACATTCTATTCCCTCTAGACCAACTACACCCCCATTTGTTACATCCTTTAGAGATTCCACTATCCTCGTAGATGTGTAGAGTTTCAAGATATTCTTGACACCAATCCCATTTCCCTTCATGACTATCTCATCTGTAAATCTACCAATCTCCCCATTAATGGACCACCCCTTCAACAAATTTATGCTTATCACTCACAACCCAAATCTACCCAAGTCCTTACTTCTCAACTTGTTGTTTTCTTTCTAAGAGCCATAAAAAAATTAGAAATGGCCCAAAGTGAACATGTCCTCCATGATTCTTCCACCATGATCCCTCAATCCCATAAATCCACTCAATTTGTGGTCCTTATTCCACCAAAATTACCTCACATCAACACCACTCCTATATCTTCTATCCCCATCAATTTTTCATCTAACAAGGCCATAAAAATCCCATTCACTTCTTCCACTTCTGAGCATCATGTTCAAGGCTTGGTGCCCATCTCTAAATCCCAAGTCCATGCCAAAATCATCATCTCACAACCCCACCCTTTGGGGTCTACTCAAATTCATCAACCTCCACTTGAAGGTGTTGTTATCCCAAATTCACCCCTCAAGGTAAATTTGGATAACTTGCATAATTTTTCAGGCTTGAGTGAGTAAAATTGGTCAAAGGCCCAAAAATCAGGTTCTGAGGTCCTTTGGATCTTCTCTAACTTCCCTATCCAAACAAAAATCCAAGAAGTTAGAAAAATTTGAAAAAATCCCAAAAAATGGCCTTTTTTAGTGTAGTGCGAAAAAGTAGAAGTTTTTGTCCCAAGCCACACAGGTTCACGTGGGACAGTTGGGACCCAAAAAAAAACCTAGATGGCCGCATTCTTTTGATGTGTAAAAATCGGAAAAATATGTCCTAGACAGGTTTGTGGGACATCACATCGCTGAAATGGCATGCGCAATTCAAATCAACAAAATCAAATATTTTGTCCCACGCAATCCATAGGACACCGGGACACAAGTATGTGTGGAAGCCGCAAAGGTGAAAAAGCTGATCAACAAAGCAAAGGTCATGGTGAATGCGGAGGTCAACGACCTCACGGCTACACGATGGGACATCATCAAGACCTGATTTTTCCATAAAAGGATGCTTACAGGTGGATCGGATATTTTTGTGCAGGGACAGTTGGGACACAAGGACTTGATATAGCCGAAATTCCTACATACAAAGGAAAACTCAATGCTTGACCCTCCTAAACTTCAAATGGCCATAACTTTTGACTCGAGCTCCCTGATTTTCAAAAATTTAAATTTATAGAATGAGAACGATGTCCTCTATGCTTTATTAATTTTGATGAGGGTAGATATATGAAAATAAAAGAAACATATCCAGCTCTAGTAAAGTAAATTCTCAGTCTCATTAAATGATAGAAATGCCTGGTAGACCCAAAATAGCTACCCGATTTCAGATGGCCATAAATTTGCATTTCTCAGTGAAAACACACAAAATTAGTACCATTGGCATCATGTTTCAAGCCCAACACACATAAATCTAGAAATTTAGAATTTTATTTTGATTTTGTAAAAACGTGGCAGTTCAAACAATGTTTTATTTGGTAGTTGGGATGCATTCAATGAAGCATGGGCTGACATTTCTCACTGTTGTTACAAGTCATGGGATAGTATGGGGAGAATTTTGCAAGCAAAAAAACATCATTTCACTTCATTTACTACATCTTTCAAGTGGTTGAAGGACATATTTTGGGATTTTCATTTTCCCTCTCTCTCTCCCCCTTAGAAATCTATAAATTAGAGTGTTGGGCTCATTATAAAGGGGGATAGTTTTGAGTAGAAAAACTCTATAAAATTGTTTTGTGAAGCCAATGTGCTGTAGGCCCTTATAGTGGAATCCTTGCATGGTGATCTAGGCCCTTATTCTATAATAGATTGGATTGTGCATATCAATGAAGCAATAGATACAAGTTTGTGGATACTTCTTCCCCTGCTGTGTTTGTTTGCATTCTTCTTGCCCTTTCAAACTTATTACAAATATATTGTGTCTATCTTATACTCTTGCAGGATTCATTTTTATTGTGCATGTATGGAATATTGTTGTGAATGCATTTGCTAGATTGTGGAGAATCTGTTATCACCCCTTCTAGTATGCACTTTGCTTCTACTTTCCACACATTGGAAAACTACTCTCACACCCTCCTTTTCTAGTGTATCACCACTTTAGTGTAGGATTTTTTTTCATGCACTCTCTCTCCTTGGTCCCTTGGAAAGTTAGATTAGGACAAGATAGTTTTTCCGCATTAGAGTAGATTGTGGCAGGTAGTTTAGGAGTAAGAACCAACTTTCTCTAGAGGTCTATCTCAAGTAGCAAGTCCCACAACTTGGAGATAGTACCCATGTTATCCAATCACATTGTGAGCTCAAGCACACACACTTGTGCAAACCATAGGGTGTTGTGATTTGGAGATAATATGTGTATTTAAACAAATGCTTCCCAATCAAATTATCCAAACATCTCAACCATCCTACATGCACATCCCAACTCATCCTATGCAAGCTCAATCTAATATCCCCATCTCTCAACAATAATAAAAAACTTACCCATATAATTACATCCCCATCTCTCAACAACATCCTATCTCCCAACCTATTCAATCACAAGCATTCAACTATCTTCCACCTTATCAACCACCCCCACAAAATCCTACTTATCCTCAACAATATCAATCTCATCCATAACCTAACCCATCCACTTCTTACAACCCCCAAGAAATATTTTCTAAGTATAATGGATAACCTTGAAGCCACTACTTTGGGTCCTAAAAGATTATTCACCTATGAAAAAATATGCAATGAACCTATCAACCCATCAATTCCCGTCAAACCTTATCCTACACACTAGGAGCTCCCTAATTTTTATAAGTTTAATAGTAAGGAGGAACCTCAAAACCATCTTCATGCCTTAATGCATGCATGTTATCTTATTTCCCATGACCAAGATCTCATGCTTCACACTTTCCCCACATCATTTTCTAGACTGGATTGGTGGTATAATGACATTCCTCAACATTCCATCTTCTCATTCACCCAACTCATGTAATTATTCTTAGAAAACTTCTCTATTAATATTGCATGCAAAATCACCATTACTGACCTCTACGCCATCAAAAATTTGATGAAGAATCCATCATATATTTCATCGCTAGGTTTCGTGGCATCATCAATCACCGTATTTTTCACTTCCCCAAATTGAACTCATCAAAATCTTCTCTCGATCATGTGTGAAGCATATCTCATCCACTCTTCAAATCCAATATTTTCAAATATTTGAAGAAGCCTTCACCATGGCTTGCAAACTAGAACTTCATGCCCTTGAGCAAGGCCATGTCAAGCTTTGATCTAATAAGCCAAAAATGAATTCACCAAGTCATCTACCCATAATGAAAAATCTAAAAAATATTCAATGTCATCATAGTCAAATCCTCTTCCACATCTACTTCTCATACAAAGCCTCCACAAAGGGCTCCTAGAATAAATCCTAACTATACTCCCCTCGAGAATCCTACAGTTCTATCTTCGACAAAATTATGGCTATAAACCAAATTAAATTTCCACCTATCCGACTCATTGATGATTCCGGTCCCAAACCAACATGGTATCACGATGACCACTATTGCAAGCATCATCGAGTCCATGACCATGATATTGAAAAATGCCACACTTTCAAAGGATTAGTACAATGACTCATATATTATGGGGAATTTCAATTGGAAAATCCCGATGATTCTCCCAACCAAGCATTAGACATCTTTATGCGACACTTCCCTAAACATCCACCAAACAATCAAGATTATCTCCCTACATCTCAAGCACCCAATGCTCATACGATGAATATTTTTGGTCAAGATTTAGCATTGTCACCTACATCTATTCCACCCATGTATAATTTGATATTCACCCCAACATCTATAATTATACCTCCATCCATACCCACTATACTCACATTTATTACATCTACATCTACCATGTTCACATATATCTCTATCCCTATATCTACATCTACTTACTTATCCTCATCCACATCCACAACTACATCCGTTCTTGGATCTACCCCAACATATATCTCCACATCCATACCAGCTTCTACATCTACTCCTTTATCCACATCTATGACTGTATCCATACCCACATCAACATCTAAATCCGTTTCTACATCCATATCATCCATTAATACTTCTATCAAGAAGATATCTCCCCTTAATGTAAAAATAAGAGATGTCCCTACCTCATCCTCACTCCAATAAGTCTAATCACTCCTACAACAACACCTCAAAGACCCACACAATCTACAACTCCTTCCGATCTCATCAAACGTGTTATCCAAAAACCACTTCCATCTTCAATCCCCACATCTAAAATTAAACCTACATCCAAATCATATGATTCTACCTCTAGGGATCCCCCAATCGAAATTATTTTCAATAGGGACGCTAAGCTTCTATTAAGATGTCCCTCTATGAGCTCATCCAAATTTCTCCCAATCATTACAAATCTCTCATTGAATTCTTGTAGCGTATTCCACTTACCAATGATGAGAATTAACCTTTCGTGGCTCTTGTTGAAGCTATCACAGCTTCCACCATCATCTCTTTTGATGACAATTGAAATCCATGACATCTTACCCGAGGACCACAATATTCATTTTTTCATCATTTTCCACGTTAACAACACCTTTATCTACCAATCAATGATTGAAAATGGTGCTAACATCAATATCATCTCATCCCATACCTTTGATCAACTTAAACTTCCCAAATCCATTATCACTCAATAACCTCTAGTTCTTTGAGCCTTTTATGATGTTGTTGCACCTGATTTGGGAACGATTATTCTTCCCATCCGCGGTGGTGAAAAAATCCTCCACGAGATCTTTTACATTTTTGAGTGGATATCTAATATAATGTCTTACTTGGATGTCCATGGATCTGTGCCATGCACTATGTCCCATCTACTCTCCATCGTTGTATCAAGTATTAGCATGAAGGAAAAATCCGTATGCTCCCTATAGATCTACCTTTATTCAAATCATGCCACATGACCTATCGGCCAAATGACATGCTCATCCCTAAGCAAGATTCATCTTTAGAACCATCCACTAGTTCATCCATACATGTATCCAAGTTTCCTACCGATGAATCTATGGATACCATGATGCAACATCTTTCATTAGGGAGTATAAAATCCTCACCCTTAATTCTCTCTCCACACCCAATCAATTCAGTAGACCCGATAAATATCCTATATATCAACCTAACGTTAGGGATTTACTTTCTTTGGTCAACCACATCTGAAAACCAACCTCATCTAATTTGGAATTGATCACCCTTCTTCTCATGTAGATGGTCAACCCCACACTAAGCCATACACCAATGGATTCAATTTCCTCTACAACAAAGCCTTCACTTACACCTACCTCCATCACCATGCATGGAAGGGATTCGGTCTTGGGTGTTATGAACAAGGCATGCATGATTTTATCATTGACCAATCCCATAAGCCTCATGAGAAGTTTGGGCTTGGTTTCAAAGAACAACCCACCAACCCTCTCACACCTACTTCTTCTACATCTCCCATACACATCAATCCATTACCCAATGCTTCTCCACACAATGACCCCATGTATATGGATGAAACCATGTACCTTTATTCTATCTTTTTTTAAAAAATCTCACCATCACTTACCAGCCGAGGGTGAAACTAGGTCCCTTCCTCTCATATTTCTTGATATGGTAGCAGAATATTCCCTTCTATTGATGTCCTTCAATGGAGTGATGATGAATCCATCCTTTTCTACATTGGGGTAGAATATTACCATTTTCATAAGTCCTTACCTCCTAATACATCCACCCTTCTCAACAAATTTACCATTGATATCAATATAGGGACTCCGTAAGAGCCCCATCCCCAAATTCAGTTAATCTCTTAAACCCCAAGAGCTAGAATCCTTCACATCCTTTCTTTCTAAGCACATCCAAGCCTTTTCATGGTCATATGCTGACATACCATTCCTTGATACCAACATCATTGTCTCTGATGTCATCACCATCCCCAATGATAAGGCGGTTAAGCATAAGATGTGCCACATGCACCCTCATGTTGTCCTCCTTATCAAAGATGAGTTGCAATGTATTTTTCTACCAAATTAATTCAACCTATCAACTATCCATAATGGGTTTCTGATATTGTGTATGTTGTCAAAGCCTCTGGAAATTTCCACATCTATACAAAATTTTGAGACCTAAATCTCACTTGACCTAAAGATGAATTTCCTCTTCCCAACATTGATCACTCGTTGATCTCACCACTAGTTAGGATATGCTTTCTCTTATGGATGGATTTTCTAGTTATAATCATATTATCATCACACTAGAAGACCAACATAAGACTTCTTTCATCACTCCTTGGGAACCTTCTGCTATCGTGTCATGCCCTTTGGTTTGAAAAATGTAGGGGCCACCTATCAACGCATTATGACCTACATATTCCATAACCTTATCCATAAAATAATAGAGGATTATGTTGATGACCTCTTGGATAAATCCAAGTGTTGACAAGATCATCTTTCCATCCTTGAAATACTCTTTGTGCATCTTATCCATTTCTTCCTTTATCTCAATCCCACCAAGTGTGTGTTTGGAGTTTTAATTGAAAAATCCTTGGCTTCATCATTTCTATTAGGGGTATTGAAGTTGATCCTACCAAGATCAAATCCATCCTTGAGATGACCCCTCCTTATAATCTTAAGAAATTTTTCACTCTTCAAGGCCAACTATAATCAATTCGCTATTTCATCTTGTAACTTTTAGACCATTGCAAACCTTTTCATCATCTCCTTCACAAAGACACTCACTTCAAGTGGGATGCCAACTACCAAAATTCCTTTTATGTTATCAAGAATTATCTTCTATCACCATTTGTGCTTACCCCTCCACATGAGGGGGAGCCTTTATATCTTTACATATCTGCCACCAATCATGCTCTGTTTGCGGTGTTGGCACACTACGATGAGTAGGGTAGAGAGTGAGCCATCTATTACATCTACCACATTCTCCATGATTATGAAACCCACTACATTGAAGCTAAAAATATGTGTTACAATCTTTTATTTTCCACCTCTAAGATTTTCCACTATATTCTCAATCATAAAACCTATGTCATCACTAGCTTCAATCCTCTCAAAACCATGCATTCTAAGCCTTACCACAATGATCACATCACTCAATGGATCATGCTCATGACTGAGTTTGACCTAGAGTTCATATCTCAAAAATCAATCAAGGGCCAGGTTATCGATAACCAATTTTTTTGAAGCCCTCTTCTTGACAATCAAATTCCTCACAAATGATTTCTCGATGAGTCTATTCATACCATTATTCACGAATATTCTCCTTTCAAAATGACACTTTTATTTGATGTATCTAAGTGTTGGTAAGGGGAGGTGATGACATCATCATCATTCCTCCTTGGGAAACTCCTATCCCCATGGCTTACAAACTTAACTTTGAATGCACTAATAACATGGTTAAATATGAAGCCCTCATCTTAGGTATTCAAATTGTTATCATGATTGACATCTAAATCCTCAATATATATGGTGATTCTCAACTCATCATTAATCAAATCAAGGGAATCTATCAGTGTAAAAATGAATTCCTTCAAAAATACAAGGACATTGTCAACTTTATTCTTAAAGCCTTTGATCAATATACCATCCAAACCATTCCTTGCTCATCCAATCATTTTGCAGAAACTATGACATCTCTCACACCTCTCATCCCATGGACAATGGAAGAATCCAAACTCTTTGTTGTTTTCCATCGTATTGATCAACCATATCATACCCATGATCTCCTCGCATTAATCTTGTCGACTCCAATCAATCTAACATCTGGTACACTCATATATTTGACTATCTCTCTCAATCCAAAATTCCCTTTGACCTATCCAAAAATAGTAGGAGGTCATTTCTTCAACGTTCCAAATGCTATGTCATTCTTGGTGGAATACTTTACAAATGTGGTTTTGATGGCATTTTTTATCGATGCCTTAAATATCATGAATCTATCCATGTTATCCAATAAGTACATGAAGGCATTTGTGGTGGACACTTTAGCAATTTGTTCGTCACCAAGTGCATTCTTTAGATGGGATATTATTGTCCTACCCTCAATTAAGACGGTTGTGAATATGTTTAAAGATTCACCAAATGTTAACATAATTCCAATCTCATTTGTATTCCTAGCCAGGCCTTACAACTGACTCAAGATTTATGCCCTTTCTCACAAGTGGGGACTCAATCTCATTAGCCTCATCAATCCATGCTCTTCTCGGTGTCATGATTCTATCCTAACCAATACCGAATACATCACCAAGTTGGTGGAAGGCATTCCACTCGTGTCTAATAAAGATAATAAAATTGTCGACTTTGTCTATCAACACATCATCTGTCACTTCAGCGTTCCTCATAAAATCATCACAGAAAACATAAATTACTTAAAAACTAAGACCTTAGGAATCTCTCTGTGACTCTTTCAACACAAATCTTATATTCTCATCTCCATATTATCCTCAAGCTAACAAAAAACAAAATCCACTAATAAGACTATCCATAATATCCTTGCCAAAAATGTTGATAAAGCAGGTCAAAATTGGCATCTTCATATCCCCTTCAATCTTTGGGCTTATCAAATAACATCTACACCTCTATAAGCATTATTACTTTCTATTTTGTCTCTAATTATGAATCATTTCTTCCTCTTGAATTTAAAATCCCATCCTAGCGCAATTATTTTCACAACTTCATCTATGATGAGGAATATCATCAAGAGAATCTTGTTGGAAGCATATTGGGTCGAGGGGGTGAATCACCCTTACAAACTTAAATTAAATTTCATATCACTCACATGAACCATTAATAAATTAAAAATATATATTTTTCACAACAATATATAACATACATTCAATTTACAATGAACAAGATAAGCAACACCATAACACAAGATATAAGTGGGAAACCATTAAGGGAAAGAAAACCCACATAAACTTCTGATTATATTACTCAAATCAAAAGTGTTTAGTGAAGAAAAAAATTCAAAAGGAGAACCAAACCCTAGTTTAGTATAGCACCAACCCCTAGTTTTGTGAAGCACCAACTCCACAAGGAGGCTACAACCCCCTAAGATGATAAAGAACCCACTCAATCACCTTTGAAGAAGATATCTACTATCTTTGTTACTACCACAATTTATAGAGATCACTGATTCAACTCAATCACATTAAAGCCCTTATTCAAACCCTATATTTTCAAAAATTCTCTATACTTCACTTCTCTTTGCTTCAAACCCTTGCGTAGATACTTGAAAACATTCTTCAACTCGTCATGCACACTTTCGATCACAACATATGCCTTGGTACCTAAAATTCACTCTTACATAAGTAGCACTTTTTGAACAAAAGATAATAGTCAAAATTTGCACCCAAAACATCACTTTTATATGCTCTTCATGATTCAAATTAAAACTAAGTTGGTTTCCCTCCTTTGGTTCGACCAAGCTACCCTCTTGTTACTTCCTCCTGAGCATACAAGTGTTGATATGTGATTTCTTTTGTAAAAAGGATGTGTTCCTTTGATTGAGAAGTCATGCTTGATATGGACTGTATCTTCTTTGAAATTGCAGATCTTTGACTGAGTCAGAATATAATTGGACTCTTTTAATTCTTTCATTTTACGCCTGAGTTTAATCTGATCTCGGAATGAATTATGGAGTTATCCATCTATAAGACCTAGCCTTGGATCAGTGGTATTGATCCAAGTGATGCTTTAAGTTTATTCGGGATGAATTAAAATTATAGACCTTACGCAGGTTGCAAGGTCTGGATGCATTGAATAAGCTAGTCCGGAGTCTAACTCAGGCTGATCGTGTTAAATGAATTGGTTCCCGATATCGTAATATCAGGAAGGTCTTGATCGTGGACTAGGTAATAATTCAGTTACATTTTAATTCACTAGCCTATTGGCAGTACAGGAGTGAACCCTGTTCGTGAATGTATGTTGTAGATTCTTTTTCTGAGCATTTGAAATGTTAGACCTAACTGGATTTATTAAGGTTAGTAACCTAAAACTAAACTATGATCTATGGGTTAGATTAGTGTTAATCTAACCTAGGCCTAAGCTATAATCTAAATGTTCTAAGTTAGTAACTTGTGCTATGGAGGTTAGACTAAGTCGCATCTTAAATCCTAACCTATGTTACTAACCTAACTATTGAACAAGGAAGAAAGGGGACCTATGGAAGGGTGCGAACCATGGGCGGCAGTTTCTATGGCATTAAATGGATGGATAAGCATGGAGGACAGGTAATTTGGTAGAAGTTTTAACGGCTAGCAAGAGCCGACGTGGCGAGTCACCAAAGTTAGAAATGGTCTTTGAATTTCATTTGTCCATCGCCAACTATGGCGGTCGGTGGCAATGGAGATTGAGCGGGAAATTTGGAGTAAATGCAATTAATGAGCTCGGTCTTCGAGCTCGGGTTTCACGGGAAGGCATGCAAAATGGAAAATTAGTAGTTTGTTTGGTTTTTCATGCGCTCTGGTTTTCCCTCTGTCTGATCACTGGTTCTTCGCACCAGTCTTCTTGGAGTTGCATGGAAAATATGAGTGTAACTCACTCTTTTCTCTGGCAAGGAAAATTTATAAGTCATGGAAATAACAAATTTTTGTTGGTGAATCTAACTTGGAAAAAGAGGAGAAGGCTCGAGCTCTTTCAGTGGTCTTCTTCGGATTTTTAAGCAAATAACCAGGCATGTTAGGCCTTAACCTTTAAAAATCTTGCTTTCTTTCAAATGATTTCATTAGAACAACTCTGTTCAGATGATTTATGGGTTCAGATGGTTTTTATGGTAGCTTTGTGTGATTTTGTTACTGTATCTTCTTACTGGTTCGATTTTTCAATTTAACCCTTGACGGGTGTGCATTGTGTTTCGAACTGTTGCTCTATTTAGTTGTGTTTTGCATTCCGGCTAAAGTTTGTGAAATGCATGCAAGAAAGTATACTAAACCTGCTCTTTGGGAGCCCATGAATTGTTTCCTTTTTGGGGTTCAGCTACAATTGATACTTGTTGTTGATACTTGTCGGAAAGGATACTGATGGACTTTTGTTTGAATGTTCAGTTTAATTGGACTTCTTTGTAAGTTCTGTCGTGGTTATTATAGGTGGTGGTTACTGAATCTTGTTGGGTTTCGCTATGATACTTAGGTTATGTTGAACGGATAACTGGCTGTGTTTACAGTATTTAATGTGACCCTGTAGAAGTTGTTTTTCCCCCCTTGTGTTGCAATTACGGGATTTAACCCGTTGATGGTTTGCATTATATTTATTTATTTACAAGATGACTCTGTGGAGTCCTTGGATTGGTTCGTATATTATGGACTACTGTATAAGTCATGTATGTGAATACTGGTAGCATGATTCTGTCGGAGTCCTGGAGGGGTAACTAGTAATACGACTTCTGTTATCTTGTAATGAATACCTTCGTTTAAGTAATGAATTTTTGGTACAGACTCAGTTGGTGTACTTTTTACGTTTCCTATCTGTGTAAGCTTGAGCGAATAATGTTGTAGAGGCTCAGTTGGATTCCTTGTTACGAAATCAGTATTTAGCTTTTGTATAAGCCTGATTTTGAATATTTACCATTGTTGGCACGGTTGGAATCATTAACTAATATTTATCTTGTATATCGGCTTCTGTAGAAGCTTTATCGTGTATACTGTTGTTCGGATTCAGTTGAAATCCTTGATAGGTAACCAGGTATCTGCCTCTATATAAGCCTGATTTTGTACACTTGTTGTTTTTGGCTCTGTTGGGTTCCTTAAGTATAGATAGATATCATGTATCTTGGCTTCTGTAAAAGTGGGTCGTGATTACCATACTTTTCAACCTCTGAATGAGTTCAGATGTGAATACGGTATGTTATGTTTCCTTTCTAATAATTGCAGTTAATTGAGGTTGTGCATGCTGCGTGGATTTCATATGAATATCTCTGCATAGTCTTAGGGAAACATCATTTGCTTTAATGTTAACGAGTCTCTTGTTGACTGAGATAAAAGGGAAGTTCTTTTGATTTCGACCTTGGATCTAAAACCTTACAGTGTTTAGTAGGGATTAGAATGAGTTGTATGTTGCTGAGAGGGATTGTTGTCGTGTTTGAGCATGATTACGTCTTCTGTTGCATGGATATCTAGTCTTGAGCTTGACTGAACTAAGGAGTTGTCGACTGCACCTCGACAGTGATGGCATTGAATATCTTCTTGTTTGTCACTTCGTGTGGAAGGTCATGTGGAGTCTGTTTGGTTGATATTCATCACTGTTTTGGCGTGAGAGCTACTGTACTGCTAGTAAGCTACAGGAGTTTTGTTATATTTAATTTTAACAAAACTGTGGTTCTTCTTGTGGCTCGTCTGACTTATTCGTATGCATATAAGGTGAATGCTTTACTTTCGAGGAGACGGTACAGTCATGAGCTTGTTTGAAAGGAAATATGAATGACTTGTTTTCTTTCTCTTCTGTTGTAAAGTATATGTTGATATTTTTATCTAACCATTGGAACTGTTTTTAACATATTGATGGAATCATGATTTGTTATGATATTCCTTTTATTATGTTGAATGTAATGATCTGTCTGATGTTAGTCTGTCCTTGGGATTCAGATGGATAGTTGTTTTGGATACTTTCGTTCTTCTTGATCCCTAATATTTTGATGAAATATTTGAGAAGTATCTAGGACTATTCAGTAACGATAATTTGAGTTACGCGTTTATAGTCATGTTTGTATTACAAAAGCATAGTCTGAAATATGTTTACTTGTTTGGTGAAATGATCTCATTTAAACAGGTTGTTTAATGAAAACAGCTGGTGGATTGCAATTGTTTTAAGAGTTAGTGCTTATCATGCTCGGTTCCATCGAATCGACCCATGTTGACAATTTTTGTAGATGGTTGCCGTAAGTGGTAAAAGCACGCAGATCTGATAGGATGTTCAGATTGTTTAATTTGGTTTTATGATGAATTTCAGCTTGATTCTCTAAATGTACTATATGAGGAAAGATGTTCTTTTTCCGTTGAGTATTGTATCAAGTAAGTTTGAAGCATAAAATGTATTTGATTAGCCCAAGGGAATAAAGTGAGATATTTGTTACTTATGTGTTTGTATTCTTATCTGGATAGTTTGACCTTCTTCGGATCAAATGATCTTGAGAGCTTGTTATTATTGTTTAAATTGGAGACTTTTGTGATTATCAATGTAAGCTTGCAAGAATATGTGAATGAATACTTATGATTGTTTAGCAGTTCTAGTATGTTCTATCTAAAGCTAAATTGAAATTTAGATCACTGTCTTTCTGGAAGCTAGGGTAAAAATAAACCTAAGCAAGACGCTAAACAAGTTGGATTAAATTATTAATTCCTAGTCTTGATTAAGCCAGGACAACGTTTAATTGGATTCTTAATCATTATATCTTGATACTAATAAGTAAGATATAAATTCAGTTATGAGAACTGATATAAACCAAAAAAGGGTTTGGTTAGCAATCTCATGTGAAGGATGGGAGTAATTGTCCAATTTCGTTGATTTAGAATTATGTATATTCTATGAACTCCTTGATGGGACCTCTAGTCTTAATAACTTCTCTTGTGTATTGGGTTTTATTAAGAAGGGTCATTCTAAGGTGAGGAACCCAGGGATTGGGAAAGACTACCCTTAAAGGGAGCGTCTTATGGAATAATTTAACTCAACGTATGTAACACTTTTTAATAAGTAGATCTTTTCGAGGCGGATTTAAAGGTTGACGGACACAAGTCAACTGACAGGTTGTACCTCCGAGAAGATTAGGATCTCCTCGAAGATACAACAATGCAGGTGACTTATGACGACACCCTTTGCATTGATCGTTAAGATTTACACCTTAAACTCGAACAAGTTACTCTGGGACCGATTAGGAATGTGGTCACGTTATAAGGCTGCCTAGAGACTGGGGCATCTTGACACACTTTGTTTAACTAGGGTTGACCCAGTATGTCATCGTATCCCTAGTCCTCGGGAGCATCCATATAACGTTGTCACCATACTAATCCGTTTCCGAGTGAATAACTTGGGATAGGAGGGACTGACAGAAGTCAGTATAAGACATTCTACATAACATAGGAATGGGGTGAAGGACGTATTCCAGATTGACGAGTATGCCGTTAAGGAATACGAGACATAAGCAGTATGTTTCAAATCTTTGGCCAAAGTATCACAAGCTGCTGATTGCATTGTCCTAAGTCACCTGGTCTAAGGGATGAGATGCCGATGAATAATGGTAACAATTATTCAGATAGGTTCCTTAGATAGAGCATTCTGAATCCCAGAATAGGGAAGAGAACCGCAAGAGTGGTGTGTTAAATAAAAACGCCAACTCTTATTACTCATGAATAGATCGGTAGATTACCGAGTCATGGAATGAATAGATCGGAGGTACTCCGAGTCATTACAGCTGCATATGGTTATCTGTTATAAGAATGGTTATTTGATTTGTGAGTTCTAAATTATGTATTTAGAACCAGGAAGCATTTATCAAAAAAAAAATTTTTTTGACTTGTTCTAATGTATAAAATGAGGATGTTACATCTTGGTATCAGAGCTGAAGGTTGCAGCTCTTGGACCTATTGTGTCCATAATCTGATGAGAACCTGAATTTTCTTGTAACAGAAAATGGTTAGAACAAGGGGGAACGTTGCGAATAATGCTCCACCTGATGGAGGGGCGGCAACAACCCAGAAACTTGATGAGATCCTTGCTGCCCTGTTGGACACAAGAGATCGTTTAGCTGTACTTGAATAGCAGGTGATGGGAAATGAGGAGGATGAAGAAGCTGGTAATGACAATCAGCCACCTCCTGAGGACAACCCCGATATGGGTGTTGATGTTAATGCTGGGAATGCACCGGTCCAACCAGAAAACAAAAAGGCCAGGTTGGCAGCAGAACTCACTAATGATATAAAAAGGATAAGTCCACCTAAGTATGATGGCACCACATTAGGAGATGGAGCTGAGAACTGCTCAATGGGAGAAGTACTTTGCAATAAGAAACTTCTCAGAGGAAACCAAAGCTATTTGGGGAGCCTATCAGCTTTCCCACGAAGCATCTTCGTGGTGGGATAGCCGTAAAGCTGAACTAAATATTGATGAGACCAATATTACTTGGGATCAATTTAAAGGCTATTTTAGGCAACGTTGGCTGCCACAACTTTTCTATGATTAGAAAATGACAGAATTCCAGAACTTAGCTCAAGGGAAGCTAACGGTAACTGAATACTGGGAGCGGTTTACAAAACTCCTCAAGTATGTACCACAGTATCAAACTGACGAGAAGTTCAGAATACGGAAATTCATCATGGGATTGAATCCCGTGATAGGGGGAGAGGTCGATGTTCACAGTCCAACCACTATGGAAGGAGTTGTTGAAAAGGCCATAAGGCAAGAACAGAAATTAAAGGCTATTTCTACTCATAAAGAGGAAGTGCGGAAGAAGACTGCAAACCCTTCTTCAACCTCTCTTGCACCCAAAAAGGGACCATGGAAAAAGTTTGGAAACAAAAGTAAGTTTCTAGGGGATAATAGTAAGAAAGCAGTGGTAACTAAGCCTGCTGGAAATGTAAGGGATAATTTTGCCAAAAATTATAACAATGGGCAGAAGCCCTATGGAGGACAACGTGACAATTACAAGGCTGGAGGCAATTTTGAGCCTAAAAAGGGACCTGTAGGAGGCTGCTACAATTGTGGCAAAGACCACTACGCAAATCAGTGCCCTTTGAAGAAGGATGATCGTAATCAGCAGCATAAGATACATGCTGCAGTAGCAGACAAGCAAGCTGAAAAGCAAGTGACACCTATAGAAGTTCCGGGTAAGTTATTTGGCATACCTGTCACTATTCTTTTTGATACAGGAGCTACTGAATGTTTCATTTCTAATAAACTTGCTTCTAAACTTAAGAGAAAAGCTGGAAAAATGGATAAATCTTGGACTGTACAATATGGTAATAACTCTGTTCATACAGTGAGTATGTGTCTTTTTGGGGCAGTCCTTGACTTACCTAATTTCTCCATGGAAGTTGACCTCTATGTTACACCTTTGGGATCGTATGACATTGTTATCGGTGTCAATTGGTTAGCTGACCATAAAGCAAAGGTAGACTGCTATGAAAAGAACATAAAATGTTTAGATGATCAGCTAGAAACAGCAGAGATTCAAGGTGTGAAACGGGAAATTTCAGTTAGAAAACTGTCAGCTATGCAGCTTAAAAAGGCTAAAAATAAAGGATGTACCCTTTATGCAGTAAAGATATCTGAATTTTCAGAAGAAGATGGTGATTACATGAAGTGATTTCCTCTGTTACAAAGTTTCAGGGATGTTTTTCCCGAGGAATTACCAGGGTTACCACCTAAGAGGGAATTTGACTTCACCATCGAAATCAAACCAGGAACAAAACCTATTTCCAAAGCACCTTATCGGATGACTACTACAGAGTTAGTCGAGCTTAAGGCACAGTTGCAAGAAATTTTTCTAAAGGTTTGATTAGACCAAGTGTTTCACCTTGGGGAGCACCCGTAATATTTGTGAAAAAGAAGGATGGGACACTTAGGTCAGTGTATCGATTATCGGATGTCAACAAAGCAACAATCAAGAATAGATATCCACTTCCAAGGATCGACGATCTATTTGATCAGATGCGTGGGGCAGCGGTTTATTCTAAGATAGATCTTCGATCTGGTTATCATCAGTTAAGGATTAGAGAAGAAGATATTCATAAAACAGCTTTCCGAACAAGGTACAGACATTATGAATTCACGGTTCTACCCTTTGGATTAACTAATGCACCCACAAGCCTTTATGAACTTAATGAACAATATTTTTCAAGAATATCTGGACAAGTTTGTACTTGTATTCTTGGATGATATTCTCATTTATTCTAAAAGCGTTGAGGAGCACAATGAGCATTTGAAGATAGTTTTGGGAATTTTGAGAAAAAGAAAGTTGTATGGTAAGTTATCCAAATGTTCTTTCTTTGATTCAGAAGTTCACTATTTGGGTCATGTCATAAGTAAAGAAGGAATTGCTGTAGATCCTTCAAAAATAGTGGCAATAACTGAGTGGCCTGCACCAAAGAATGTGCACGAAGTAAGAAGCTTCATGGGTCTTGCTGGTTACTATAGAAAATTTGTTAAGGATTTTTCTAAAGTAGCTGCACCAATAACTTCATTACAAAAGAAGGATAAGAAATTCATATGGAATGATAAGTGCGAAGCGGCTTTCAAAAGTCTGAAAGACCAGTTGACTTCTGCACCTATATTAGCTGTACCAGACCCTAATGGGAGTTTTACTGTTGTAACAGATGCTTCTGGGGAAGGCCTTGGAGGTGTTTTGCTACAAAATGATCAAGTCATAGCATATGAAAGTAGAAAACTTAAATTACATGAGCTGAATTATGCTCCTCATGATTTGGAGCTTGCTGCCATTGTTCATGCACTTCAAGTCTGGAGACACTATTTACTTGGGAAACCTTTTGAGTTGAAAACTGATCACTTAGGACTGAAATATATTTTCACTCAGCCTAATCTTAATGCTAGACAGAGAAGGTGGTTAGAATTTTTATCACAATATGATTTTGATATTAGCTATATCAAAGGGAAGGAGAATAGAGTAGCTGATGCTCTAAGTCATAGGAGGCACATTTCTACTCTTATAACATTAAGAACTCAGTTTAAGGATGAGGTAAAAAGTGCCTCAGAATCTGATATTTACTTTCAACGAAGTAAAAGCAGGCTGCGCAGTAACCTAATGATGAAAGGTATAAAGGTTTTCATTTTGATTATGAAGGAATCTTGCGTTATGAAAACAGAGTATATGTACCTATGCTTAATGATTTGAGAAAGAAGTTGTTAGTTGAATTTCATAATTCACCTTTCTCTGGACACCCGGGTATCACAAAAATGCTTGCTGATATGAAACAACAATACTTTTGGAAAGGTATGAAAAAGGATGTCATTAATTTTGTGACTCATTGTTTGGAGTGTCGGCCGGGTTAAGGCGAAACATATGCACCTATTTGGATCATATCCTCATAGCATACCGCAGTACAAATGGCAAGTAATAACCATGGACTTTGTACAAGGATTACCTATGTCCAGGAATAAACATGATGTTATCCTGGTAGTTGTAGATAAACTGACTAAGGTAGCTCATTTCATCGCTGGAAATCTAAAGGATGATTCACCAGTGCTTGCCAAAAGATTCGTACATGAAATTTTCAGATTGCATGGTGTACCAGAATTGATTATATCTAACAGGGATCCAAGAATGACGTCAAGATTTTGGCAAACGCTTAACACAGCTCTTGGAACGAAACTAAACTTCAGTTCTGCATATCATCCGAAACAGATGGACAAACTGAGAGGGTAAATCAAGTGTTGGAGGACATGTTGTGAATGTATTGCATGGATCAACAGTATAAATGGGAAGAGTATCTTCCATTAGTTGAGTTCGCATACAACAACACTTATCACTCATCTCTTAAAATGGCACCATTTGAAGCACTTTATGGAAGAAAGTGCAGAACTCCTGTTAGCTGGGATAGTGTTGAGGATAGAGTGGTAATTGGACCAGAGATTCTCACAGAAATGGAACAACAAGTTAAGCTGATTCGTGAATGATTAAAGGAAGCAGCGGATAGGCAGAAGAGCTATGCTAACCTTAAGTGGGTTGATCGAAGGTTTGAGCTTGGTGAGAAGGTTTTTCTTCATGTTAAACCCAGAAAGAGTTCTATAACTTTTGGCAAGGCTGCCAAGTTGTCACCTCGATTCGTGGGACCTTTCGAAATTGTCGAGATAATCAATCTTGTAGCTTATCGTTTAGCATTACCACCTGCTTTATCTCGCATGCATGATGTTTTCCATATTTCTTTGCTTAAGAAATACGTTTCAGATCTGTCACATGTTTTAAATTGGAATTCCTTGCAGGTCCAAGACCCAGGAATAATCGTGGTTAAACCCACACGAGTGCTGGAAACTCACCAATTGCATTTGAGAAATCGTGAAATATAATAATGTAAGGTCCAGTGGGACCAGTTTAACGAAGAAAGTGCAACTTGGGAAAATCTGGAAGAGATGAAAATTGCTTTTCCTTCTCTTTTTCAACAGAATGAAATCTGTTGACAAAACATTTCTTTTATGAACTTATTTTTTTCAAGTTTATATGAAAGCCAGATGGAGGCAAACATTATTCAGGTTGAATAAAATGTGTTGTGACATTGATTTCTGGAACTATTTAAGTTGGAAAATAGTCGCATTGTTTTGTGAACTAATAAATTGGTTGACCTGAAGGTTAATCGAATATGTAATCATCGGGATGATGAATCTTTTAGGAGGGAAGCATGTAACACCCTGAACTGTTGTTACTTCCTCCTGAGCATACAAGTGTTGATATGTGATTTCTTTTGTAAAAGGATGTGTTCCTTTGATTGAGAAGTCATGCTTGATATGGACTGTATCTTCTTTGAAATTACAGATCTTTGACTGAGTCGGAATATAATTGGACTCTTTTAATTCTTTCATTTTACACCTGAGTTTAATCTGATCTCGGAATGAATTATGGAGTTATCCATCTATAAGACCTAGCCTTGGATCAGTGGTATTGATCCAAGTGATGCTTTAAGTTTATTCGGGATGAATTAAAATTATAGACCTTACGCAGGTTGCAAGGTCTGGATGCATTGAATAAGCTAGTCCGGAGTCTAACTCAGGCTGATCGTGTTAAATGAATTGGTTCCCGATATCGTAATATCAGGAAGGTCTTGATCGTGGACCAGGTAATAATTCAGATACATTTAATTCACTAGCCTATTGGCAGTGCAGGAGTGAATCCTGTTCATGAATGTATGTTGTAGGTTCTTTTTCTGAGCATTTGAAATGTTAGACCTAAACTGGATTTATTAAGGTTAGTAACCTAAAACTAAACTATGATCTATGGGTTAGATTAGTGTTAATCTAACCTAGGCCTAAGCTATAATCTAAATGTTCTAAGTTAGTAACTTGTGCTATGGAGGTTAGACTAAGTCGCATCTTAAATCCTAACCTATGTTACTAACCTAACTATTGAACAAGGAAGAAAGGGGACCTATGGAAGGGTGCGAACCATGGGCGGCAGTTTCTATGGCATTAAATGGATGGATAAGCATGGAGGACGGGTAATTTGGTAGAAGTTTTAACGGCTAGCAAGAGCCGACGTGGCGAGTCGCCAAAGTTAGAAATGGTCTTTGAATTTCATTTGTCCATCGCCAACTATGGCGGTCGGTGGCAATGGAGATTGAGCGGGAAATTTGGAGTAAATGCAATTAATGAGCTCGGTCTTCGAGCTCGGGTTTCACGGGAAGGCATGCAAAATGGAAAATTAGTAGTTTGTTTGGTTTTTCATGCACTCCAATTTTCCTCTGTCGATCACCGGTTCTTCGCACTTTGCCTTCTTGAGTTGCATGGAAAATATGAGTGTAACTCACTCTTTTCTCTCGGAAAGGAAAATTTATAAGTCATGGAAATAACAAATTTTTGTTGGTGAATCTAACTTGGAAAAAGAGGAGAAGGCTCGAGCTCTTTTCAGTGGTCTTCTTCGATTTTTAAGCAAATAACCAGGCATGTTAGGCTTAACCTTTAAAAATCTTGCTTTCTTTCAAATGATTTCATTAGAACAACTCTGTTCGATGATTTATGGTTCGAGATGGTTTTTATGGTAGCTTTGTGTGATTTTGTTATCAGATCTTCTTACGGGTTCGATTTTTCAATTTAACCCTTGACGGTGTGCATTGTGTTTCGAATCATTGCTCTATTTAGTTGTGTTTTGCATTCCGGATAAAGTTTGTGAAATGCATGCAAGAAAGTATACTAAACCTGCTCTTTGGGAGCCCATGAATTGTTTCCTTTTTGGGGTTCAGGCTACAATTGATACTTGTTGTTGATACTTGTCGGAAAGGATACTGATGGACTTTTGTTTGAATGTTCAGTTTAATTGGACTTCTTTGTAAGTTCTGTCATGGTTATTATAGGTGGTGGTTACTGAATCTTGTTGGGTTTCGCTATGATACTTAGGTTATGTTGAACGGATAACTGGCTGTGTTACAGTATTTAATGCGACCCTGTAGAAGTTGTTTTTCCCTCCCTTGTGTTGCAATTACGGGATTTAACCCATTGATGGTTTGCATTATATTTATTTATTTACAAGATGACTCTGTGGAGTCCTTGGATTGGTTCGTATATTATGGACTACTGTATAAGTCATGTATGTGAATACTGGTAGCATGATTCTGTCGGAGTCCTGGAGGGGTAACTAGTAATACGACTTCAGTTATCTTGTAATGAATACCTTCGTTTAAGTAATGAATTTTTGGTACAGACTCAGTTGGTGTACTTTTTACGTTTCCTATCTGTGTAAGCTTGAGCGAATAATGTTGTAGAGGCTCAGTTGGATTCCTTGTTACAAAATCAGTATTTAGCTTCTGTATAAGCCTGATTTTGAATATTTACCATTGTTGGCACGGTTGGAATCATTAACTAATATTTATCTTGTATATCAGCTTCTGTAGAAGCTTTATCGTGTATACTATTGTTCGGATTCAGTTGAAATCCTTGATAGGTAACCAGTGTATCTGCCTCTATATAAGCCTGATTATGAACACTTATTGTTTTTGGCTCTATTGGGTTCCTTAAGTATAGATAGATATCTTGTATCTTGGCCTCTGTAAAAGTGGGTCATGATTACCATACTTTTCAACCTCTGAATGAGTTCAGATGTGAATACGGTATGTTATGTTTCCTTTCTGAATAATTGCAGTTAATTGAGGCTGTGCATGCTGCATGGATTTCGTATGAATATCTCTGCATAGTCTTAGGGAAACATCATTTGCTTTAATGTTAATGAGTCTCTTGTTGACTGAGATAAAAAGGGGAAGTTCTTTTGATTTCAACCTTGGATCTAAAACCTTACAGTGTTTAGTAGGGATTAGAATGAGTTGTATGTTGCTGAGAGGGATTGTTGTCGTGTTTGAGCATGATTACGTCTTCTGTTGCATGGATATCTAGTCTTGAGCTTGACTGAACTAAGGAGCTGTCGACTGCACCTCGACAGGTGATGGCATTGAATATCTTCTTGTTTGTCGCTTCGTGTGGAAGGTCATGTGGAGTCTGTTTGGTTGATATTCATCACTGTTTTGGTGTGAGAGCTACTGTACTGCTAGTAAGCTACAGGAGTTTTGTTATATTTAATTTTAACAAAACTGTGGTTCTTCTTGTGGCTCGTCTGACTTATTCGTATGCATATAAGGTGAATGCTTTACTTTCGAGGAGACGGTACAGTCATGAGCTTGTTTGAAGGGAAATATGAATGACTTGTTTTCTTTCTCTTACTGTAAAGTATATGTTGATATTTTTATCTAACCGTTGGAACTGTTTTTAACATATTGATGGAATCATGATTTGTTATGATATTCCTTTTATTATGTTGAATGTAATGATCTGTCTGATGTTTGCTGATCTTGGGATTCAAATGGATAGTTGTTTTGGATACTTTCGTTCTTCTTGATCCCTAATATTTTGATGAAATATTTGAGAAGTATCTAGGACTATTCAGTAACGATAATTTGAGTTACGCGTTTATAGTCATGTTTGTATTACAAAAGCATAGTCTGAAATATGTTTACTTGTTTGGTGAAATGATCTCATTTAAACAGGTTGTTTAATGAAAACAGTTGGTGGATTGCAATTGTTTTAAGAGTTAGTGCTTATCATGCTCAGTTCATCGAACTGACCCATGTTGACAATTTTTGCAGATGGTTTCCGTAAGTGGTAAAAGCACGCAGATCTGATAGGATGTTCAGATTGTTTAATTTGGTTTTATGATGAATTTCAGCTTGATTCTCTAAATGTACTATATGAGGAAAGATGTTCTTTTTCCGTTGAGTATTGTATCAAGTAAGCTGAAAGCATAAAATGTATTTGATTAGCCTGAAGGGAATAAAGTGAGATATTTGTTACTTATGTGTTTGTATTCTTATCTGGATAGTTTGACCTTCTTCGGATCAAATGATCTTGAGAGCTTGTTATTATTGTTTAAATTGGAGACTTTTGTGATTATCAATGTAAGCTTGCAAGAATATGTGAATGAATACTTATGATTGTTTAGCAGTTCTAGTATGTTCTATCTAAAGCTAAATTGAAATTTAGATCACTGTCTTTCTGGAAGCTAGGGTAAAAATAAACCTAAGCAAGACGCTAAACAAGCTGGATTAAATTATTAATTCCTAGTCTTGATTAAGCCAGGACAACGTTTAATTGGATTCTTAATCATTATATCTTGATACTAATAAGTAAGATATAAATTCAGTTATGAGAACTGATATAAACCAAAAAGGGTTTGGTTAGCAATCTCATGTGAAGGATGGGAGTAATTGTCCAATTTCATTGATTTAGAATTATGTATATTCTATGAACTCCTTGATGGGACCTCTAGTCTTAATAACTTCTCTTGTGTATTGGGTTTTATTAAGAAGGGTCATTCTAAGGTGAGGAACCCAGGGATTGGGAAAGACTACCCTTAAAGGGAGCGTCTTATGGAATAATTTAACTCAACGTATGTAACACTTTTTAATAAGTAGATCTTTTTGAGGCAGATTTAAAGGTTGACGGCACAAGTCAACTGCAGGGTTGTACCTCCGAGAAGATTAGGATCTCCTCAAAGATACAACAATGCAGGTGACTTATGATGACACCCTTTGCATTGATCGTTAAGATTTACACCTTAAACTCGAACAAGTTACTCTGGGACCGATTAGGAATGTGGTCACGTTATAAGGCTGCCTAGGAGACTCGGGGCATCTTGACACACTGGTTTAACTAGGGTTGACCCAGTATGTCATCGTATCCCTAGTCCTCGGAGCATCCATATAACGTTGTCACCATACTAATCCATTTCCGAGTGAATAACTTGGGATAGGAGGACCTCATTGTGAGAAGTCGGATAAGACATTCTACATAACATAGGAATGGGGTGAAGGATGTATTCCAGATTGACGAGTATGTCGTTAAGGAATACGAGACATAAGCAGTATGTTTCAAATCTTTGGCCAAAGTATCGTAAGCTGCTGATTGCGTTGTCCTAAGTCACCTAGTCTAAGGGATGAGATGCCGATGAATAATGGTAACAATTATTCAGATAGGTTCCTTAGATAGAGCATTCGAATCCCGAGAATAGGGAGAGAACCACAAGAGTGGTGTTTTAAATAAAAACCAACTCTTATTACTCATGAATAGATCGGTAGATTACCGAGTCATGGAATGAATAGATCGGAGGTACTCCAAGTCATTACAGCTGCATATGGTTATCTCTTTATAAGAATGGTTATTTGATTTGTGAGTTCTAAATTATGTATTTAGAACTGAAGCATTTATCAAAAAAAAAAATTTTTGACTTGTTCTAATGTATAAAATTCACAAAAATATTTAATATAACATTTACACATCATCCATGGTCACAGTTTACTTGTTCAATCAAATATTTCATAACATGGGAAAAAAGGTTCATATCATTCACTAAATAGGGGTTTCCACCACCCCGAATTCACCTTTGAACCTCACGACCCCGCAATATGAAGTCAAATATCACATATAACCACTTAATATAATAAAAGGACACGTAGAACACATAAATTCATATTATATCTCATTAAATATCCATGTGTTCAAACCACATCTACTTTACTCTTCTCCAAATCATGTCGCCTAGAAACTTGTTTTGCAAACTCAACTAGTTATCACTATTTCAGCCAATTTAAAGAAATAAAATTCCTTCAATAGAAATTTTTTCATACCTATTTACTATAAATTTTATATCAATCATCAAATCATCCATCTCATGCTTCAACAAACTCATTATTTTAGCCTTGAGTAGTCTTGTTCTAAAAATCAAGAAACCATCATCTCCGAAATTAAACTAGATGACCCATCAAATATCATCATCACGAGACAAAATTTATACCACTAGAAATAAATCTTAATCCTATTTCCATAACATATTGGAAATCCTTCCAAATCTAAGTGGAAGGCCTTTAACCAAGCTCATCTCTATAAACTTCCTAAAACTACCCCAAAACTACCCTTTGACTAGTCTTCACAAATAGGGAACACTTGACCATTTAACTACATAATCATGACCCAAATCCATCATGGAAATCAATATAAAATCACATACTCAACATAATGTCCATTTAGTTTGCAACTCCTTTGGACAACCTTGTCCCAATAAGAAATTCTTTATATGCAAGCCTATTTTAGTGGGGTCCATTCATCACTAGAAGATTACAATACCTTTATGGAAACTTGGAGTAATCCTATATATCATAAAATCATCATATATGCACTATAAATAAATTATTTCTACTTAGGTGCAATTTCTCTCTTACCAATTTCAAGCTAGGGTTTCAAGCACACAAAAAGTAGTTTACCTTCTTAATATTTGTTCATAAAAACCTGATGATGAAATGACCTAATTTTTTTGTGAAACATTATAGATTCAATGTAGAAACATAATTAAAATCCAAAAGGTCCCATGCAAAGCACACAATTTAGGGTGAGCATCAAAAGGTGCAATTCGAAAGCTAGAAAACACCCTTTCTTGGACCCTGTTTCACCTAAAACACCATAACTTGCAAAATACGTTTTAAAATGACTAATTTTTTTCATCAAATCTCTAGTAAACCTTTTTCATAATATAAAATCATTAGCATGTCAAAAATATCTATCCATCTTTCCAGCTCATCTCATTTTCATGGCTAGCCCTTAGGGTTTTACATAGTCTAGGCTAGGGTCAATGAAACAACTTCATAAATCACCATGAAAACTCTCCAAAAGGTCCTAGAATTCATAATACACCATATAGGAAATCCTTTTATGATTCCATGAGCTCACATGCCTCCTAACACCTAGACCTGGTTTAGATGAACACTTGAAACTTGGTCTCCAACATGTATATGCACCCTAAAACTCATGTGAGTGTCTAAAAACTCCCCAAAAATTCTCTCTATTCTATCAAAATTCTCCTCAAGTTGCCAAGAAGCTCCAACCACCATGAACCATCATTTGGGATAGGTAGGTCACCCGACTAGGCTTGCTGAACAAGTAATTCTCACCGAAACAACTCGTGTGACCATGAACATACCTAAAAATCCATGTCACCATCACAATAAGAATCCTTTGACTCCACTTCATCATCCTATTTTTCATTAATGGGATTTTACATCAATGACAACACCTAAATCACAACATGCCAACAATCTCCCCTTTGTCATTAATGAAAACCTCCGAATGTCTCCCCTTTTTACACTAATGACAAACCATACCTGAGAATGCATGATATTCACCTTTCTCAACTTCATAGGATCACCAATTGTCTATAAAATCAACAAAAGTCTTCATTGTAGATCACAAACTTGAAATTTCTCTCTAAAGCTGATTTTGCTTTCTTTTTAAGCATAGAAATAAAATACTTCCCAGGGAAAAGAATATATAACACCCATATACACAATTAATAATGAAATAAAACTAATTTTACCTTTACTTAGAGCAAGCAAATCATCACCCACCATACAAGCATGCAAAAACTTGTCATTTCACACTAAAGCTCTATTTTTTCCTTCACACTTCACCAAGAAACCATCAGAAGACCCATAGCTAATGAATATCATTCAAAATCATGCCAAAAATGATGACATACATATGTAAACATATCTCTTGAGTGAAAACATCTCACAACCTCCTTATTTTGGCTCAGGAGCATGTTTACATCACCTTATACCTTTTTTAACCTTTTCATGACTTGGAGAGCATTGAAAGTCTTAGACTTCAAGCATATATTGTAGAAGTGCCACGGATTTACTTGGTTTGAAGAATGCATAGGTGAATGATGTGAGACATGAATTTTTCCAATACAAAATAATGTAAGCATACAGACTGCAAATTATGAAAATATAAGAGAGATAATTATAATAACATAGAAATAGCTCTAACTCAATACGATCAAATAGAATAATGCAAGATATGTACATATAGGAGGTGAATGTGTAACCTCCTCCTAGAATCATGGAAATATCCACCTAGAATAGTGGTAACCAACAACTAGAATGGTGTAGTCAAGTGGTGACTAACACCTAGAATAGTGTAGTCAAGTGGTAACCAACACCTAGAATAGTGTAGTCAAGTGTACACCTAAGAAAGCATATCCCATAAGTGTAGGGAAACTCCAAGTGAGGTGGAATATCCCGAGTAGGATAATACAAATAAAGCGAGGAAAATAAATCCTACACTAACACCCCCCATAAGCACAACTTAGGTGGGTAGTGAAAAATGAAAGTGGGTCCCGACAATAAGGCCTGATGAGGTACCCATACAATGTAATATCTCATAAGATAGAGTAAAAAGAGAAAACCCAGTGGGAAAAACTCCCCCAAAAGAGAGATAAAGAAGAGAAGGTAGGACTAGAAATCCCCACTCGAAGCTACAACTTCTTGTAGCCATCCAATATCCTACAAAACAACCTCCTAGAGTGAATATGGCTCAAAAATAGATGCAATGAAGAGTGGATCACCATGGAAAAGTGAAGGTAGGTGAAGTGTCTGATGGATCTCCAACCAAGGTGTTGTTCCTATCCAAGGAAATATGCTCCTCATACATGGTAGAAGTGCCAACTACTCCATGAAGGAATGATGTATCTGATGTAGAAGTGAAGAAAGAATGTGGAGGGTCTTATAATTGAGTAGAAGACTATGTGATGTCTCGATGAATCGTAGAAATTAAGATGCTTGCTCCTTGAAAATTCTGAGGTGGACCAAAAGTAGGTGGATCAAGAAATAACTCCTCTAAAAATGGAAGGTGACAAGGAGATGGTGGAGGTGGGTCCCCATCACTACTGTAGTCATCTGTGCTAGAAGAGAAGTTCTCATCAGAAATGTGCTCAAGCTCAAAAGTTTCATCAAGTACATGTGAATCTGGTGAAGAATATGAAGGAGGAACAAAGTGAGAGAAGGAATATAGCTGAGTTTGATGATCAACTACACCCACTACAATGATAGTGTCACTGTGTAGCTCTTTGACATAGACTAAATCTGAGTGAACTCAACCCACATGCCTTGACTAAGGTGAGTAATCTGTAGATTGATAAGAGATTAGTTGATAGTGAAGGAATACTAAGAACATTATTGAATGTTCCTCCATCCACTTCAACAGACCCTCTCCCAAAAACCATGAAGAACTGTTATCACCCAATCGTATAGTAGACATGTCACATGGCTCTAATGAAGTGAACTCCATGTGTGAAGAATCCATATGATGTGAAGCACTAGAATCAATAACCCATGTAGGAGGTGGTGGTACAATTGCAACTAGGGATCTCCCTTTTTTCCTTTCTTGATTCTTTCTCTTTCCCTTTTCCATTGGTATTTGTATTGGAGGATTCATTGGTTGATGAATACTGTTTGGAAGACTCGGGTTCACCTATCTTGTTCTTCTCAAGAAGACTTGTGAGGTGGTCAATTTGCTTCTTCAAACATTTTCTTTCATCATGTATTCCTTTACAATACCCACATTTAATCCTTTCTTTCTTGGACTTATCACTAGAAGAGGAAGTTTCAGAGTTTGGTGTAGAGGTGGAAGAATGTTGATCTTTCTTTCTTTCTTGATCCTTGTTACTCTATTTATACTCTTTGTCTAATGAGGCTTTCTGTTTTCCATTCTTGGCAATGAGAGCTTGAGGTTTGGATGACTTCAAGGTACCCATTTGAATTAACTTGTCTTTCTCCTTAGTCAAATCAGAAATGAAGTCATCTAAGGATGACATAGACCATGTGGCTCTAAGAGCCCTCTTGGTAGCATAAAATGTAGAAACAAAGATAGAGTAGTCGGACTAGTTTGGAAAGCACAAAAAGAAAATTTTTCTCATCCTTATTTTTTTCCACATTCTTTTAACTGCAATCATAAGGACTTGAGCTTAGTAAATAAATATTCCAAGGTGTCAAATTTGCTAGGACTTAAGTTGATAAGTTCTATTTCTAGCTCATGACCCTCATAGTGTCAACTTTTCCAAATAATTTTTCTAAGGTTTTCCACACCTCATTGGGATATTTGGTTGACTCTATGTGAAAGAGGAGTTTAGGAGACACTGAAAGACACAAAATACCAAATGCTTCATCACACTTATTAAACCAATTTTTTTACATCTGTACTAGGCTCTGGTTCTAACCCCATTGTGATATGGTACAACCCTTTACTCCTTAGTGTAATGAACATTTTTGATTTCCATTCATGGTAGTTAAAAGGTGTAAGTGGGTTAATTGTACTTAGATCCATTACAGCAAAAAGAAAATTTGAGGTATTTGTTGCATAAAACAATGAAATGTGTGGAAAGAAAGAAGTTTCGAACAAGAGAGGAAACACACTATACACCCCCAGAAACTATATCAAGAATCCCCCACATTTTGGAACTTTATAACTTAGTGCGTTTTAAAAAATAAACAGGTCGAATGCTTTAGGAAATGAAAAATATTTAACTTTTTGCAAAAAATGGAACTCGATATCGAGCTACCAATCAAAAGTTTTACAATAATTATTTCCCGTAAATAATCCCTATTTAAATGAATTTACACTAAACTTGAAATGCACTTTTTTACTTGAAGATATTTTTATCAAAGATTTTTTTGAGTTTACACAGTTTATAACCATGTTTGATTAATAAGATCTTCGCTACAACCCTTAAATTGCTACAGATATATGAGTGTAACAAACAACACCGTAAGGAGACTAAAAAATGACCAAATATGGATCTACAATGAATGTATGGGCTGTTGGAAATTTTTTACAGGTCTAAAAATGCCTCTTGATTAGGAAAAAAATTCCCTTTTCAAGTCTGAACATGCATAGAAAGCACTACCATAGTGAAAAATCCCTTCATAGGTTTCAAAATGCCTAGATCTAGATAAATCTTCTAGGGATCCTGTAATGATGATTTAGGGCTTGCAAAAAAGTAATCTCCAAAACTGTATATGCACTATGCGGGCCTATAAACCTAAAAAGCATACAAATAGGCTATATACCCACAAAATAGGAAAAACCAACACCAAAAAAACCCAAATAATGTCCTAAAATGAAATTAAATTTGTAGAATATTAACCAGAAAAGATCAATACCAGATCGGATTTAATACCATATTAGAGAAGCACTATAGATCTAATCATTTGAAGAATGCACATGTGAATGATGTGAGACGTGAATTATTCTAAGACAAAACAATGTAAGCATACAAGACTGCAAATTATGAAAAATACAAGAGAGATAATTGTAATAACACATAAATAGCTCCAACTCAATACGATCAAATAGAATAATGCAAGAGATGTACATATAGGAGGTGAATGTGTAACCTCCTCCTAGAATCATGGAAATCTCTACCTAGAATAGTGGTAACCAACAACTAGAATGTTGTAGTCAAGTGGTGACTAACACCTAGAATAGTGTAGTCAAGTGGTAATTGTTATCTATTTTTAGCCCCTCCTGGTAAAATACACAACTTGGGAGGATGGTTTTGAGCACTTTGGAAAATGATTAATTAAGAAATATGGAATGAAATAACTAATATCTCAATTTTGGGAAGAATTACAAGTGATTAAGGGAAGTTTTAAAGGTTTTGGGGCCATCCATCAGAAGCGATTTCGTGCCTTAAGGAGCATTCAACGTGAAAGAGGACATGAGCTTCAACAAAAGATTCTAATATCCATGTGAGGAATTATAAGTCCAAAAAGTTCCTATGGAATTCATTTTCCATGCCCTATATGGTGGAAAATACGAGACATCTTGAAGCATCATACACTTCCCAAGGCAGTTCATTCTTCTGGTGCACAACCGAAAATCCTGAGAAATAAGGATCCATTTAGAGGTGATAAATTCAAAATTATATCTTGAGACCACCACCATTGGATTCAAGGGTTTTTTTCATACGAAATCATATAAAATTTCACCCCAAAACTCATTCGGAGCTCAAGATATCGCCTTCGAAGTTGGCCTCTCGGGGTTGGTCGGATGGGTTGGTTGGCTAGGTTGATCGGATAGGTTGGATGCCCGGGTTGGTCACCTAGGTTGGTCGATTAGGTTAGTTAACCGGGTTGGTTGGGTTGGTCAATTTGGGTTGGTTAGCAAACACCGGGTTAGATGCACTTGGGTTGGTTAGTCGGGTCACATTTTTCTACATGTACAAATAGTTGTAGATGCCCATCACACCCTTCACATTTACACGACACAAAAGTTGGTTAGATCACTAAGTTGGTCATTCCAATAGTCGTATGGACATCAATTTGGATAGGTCACCAAAGTTGGATGGGTACTAAGATTGGTCGGGTAGCTCATTATATGAGATAGAAATAGACGGCCGCCCAACCCTCCTTAGGTTGGACGACCACGATGTAGAGATGGTGATCGAGGTTGGTCGGTGACCACAATAATGTATGGCCCACATAGTTGGATGAAGTCCAACCCCGGGGTTGGATGGTTGAATTCGAGTGATGCATGGATGGATGGGTCACATGGTTGGGTGGCTCACGAGTCCCAGGTGAGGCGCAAGTAGGTGAACGAATAATGCTAAAAAACCCAGATTAATGCAGTATGGTGCCCATGTCTTTTTGAAAAAAGTACCCTCGGGAAGCAAAATTGTATGGGTTCCCATACCTCTTTAATGAGGGTGGGTGAAAATTGGCTATAAAATAACTTGAACCCCTCATTTTTGAAGAGACATTCTGGGAGATGGGGAAACTCTTACAAAATTTTCCTCAAATTCATTTAAGCTGTAAGCCTTCTCTTGCACTGAAATCATATTCATACCTTTGAGAATCAATGTAATGGTCTATAGACCTTATAGAGCAATAAAATCACATTTCGTGGTGTTTTCAACCCTTTCTCATGATTTGTTGTTTCTTTGTGCCTCTCCATTTCATGTTTGTTTCATGTGCATGTATTTTACATTTGTAGGTGTAAGATGTTGTGTTTCATGGAGTGCAGATGGCGAGATGGAACTTGGGTCTATGTCACTATTGTTATGACCTGGCCCACCTCTATTTTTCCTCTTCTTCCTCATTTAACAAATATCTTGCCCCCCTCTTTTACTCGGTGCTATCACTCCATTAGTGTAGGATTTCCCATTTCATGCACTCTCTCTCTCTCTCTCTCTCTCTCTTCTCCTTGGCATTGTTAGGATAGGTTTAGTTAGGAATATTTTCTGCATTAGGATTAGTTTAACATTAATATTACCTAGAGGAGATAGCCTTCTCTAGAGATCCATCTCGTTTTGCAAGTCCCACAACTTGAGAGGTGGATCCATGTTAGAAAATTACACTAGATGCCCCATTCACAATCAGGCCATTCGGGGGGTGTTGTAATTTTGCATTAACAATTTTGGAAAGCTCGGTGGGACATGTTTGAAGCACCTTACCACTTCACTTCATCAATTTTGATGTGATCTTGGTGAAGGTTTCAACCTTTAGAGGCACTCTCAAGCATATCTAGCGACTCCAATGATTCAAGCAACCCATCATCTCTGGTTGCAGACTTGTTTTTAATGTTTCCTCTCCAGTCATGGCTCTCCAAGGAGATTTTCCATTCCCTCATTTCAGTTCCAGTCCTCTTCACTTGCAGCAGTGGGATGTTATCCCCAAGGTGGCCCTTGAATAATTTTCTCTCTTTCATGGAAATGGAGATCAATCCCCTATTGATCACATTTAGGATGTTGCCAACCATTGTGCCATTCATACCATCATGAAGGAGAATGTTTTCCTTAGAATTATAGTTTCATCTCTCAAAGGAAAAATAAAAATTGGTACAACAGTTTGGCACCACAATCCATTTCCACATGGAATCAGCTGGGAGAACAACTTCACAACCGGTTCAAGGAGGATGCAGATGTTATTTGCCTCATAGAACATCTTAGAAAAATATAATGGGATCTGATGGAGTTCATCTTAGACTTCAACCTCAGATTCACAAGGACTTGTGCCAAATCCATCAGGGAATACAGACCCTCGTAAGGTATGGAATTCTTATATTATTTGAGGTCCTTTGATGCTGACTTAGTTGTATTGATTCAATCTCTAGGGGAAACAATCTTCCTTTGGCTTTCTCCATTGCATTACAAGATGAGAAGATTCTCATTTAGGCCGGCAAAAAAATCCATCCATATTTCTGCAGTCCCTCCCTCACCACCTCAAGTTCTTCCTTCTCCTTGTGCAAATATTGAAAAATCCATCATTCCTTGCCAAAATAAGGAAGCCCCTTTGCTTCCTTACCCTTCATTTGATGTCTCACAGTGTGTCATTCCCATAGCATTCCCCAAGCTGCACCAAGATCCCTCCCATCTCCACCCAATGCACTACCCAACTTCCCTAACTCATACACCAATGTCCCTAGGAGTTGTGGTATTTCATATGTTGTCCCTACCTTCTCTACCCAAATTATCCTACAAGGATGGTAGAGAGGGAAACATGTTATGTTAGAGAAAGGGATATGGCCATGCAATTCCCTAAATAGGAATGCTTTATGCGAGATCATACAATGTTTGAGGAAACATATCAACAGAGTAGGGGTTATGTTTTGGAGGGTCATTTGGCCTCCCCAAGTGATCAATTCAGATTTGTTGAGCATCAAGCACCTCTATCTAAGCAAGAGATAATGCAGCAGATTCCTTCTTACACCTCTCCCTCAACTAGTCTCACCGAAGATGGAAATTTTGTATCGATAGGAGACTGGTCTGATTCAGATTGGGAGGATGAGGAAATTAAAGATATGCCAAAGAAGGAGCTGAATCAAAGAACAAAGTAGGTAGGTGAGAAGGAGGCTCAGATTGGAAAGTTTGGGGAGGAGAAAGTGTTTTTAAACACTACTGGCACCCAAAGCCTCGAGGAGGAACAATTACAAAGTGAGCAAGATGTTTTTACAGAGTGTAATGATCCTCATTGCTCTGCTTGTCTAGAACTTGTTGCACTTTTGGCGGAAGAGAAACATGAGATAGAGGATGAAGAGACCCAAGGAATTCCAATGACCATCAAAGTGGAAATAGAGCTATTTGAAGAGGCACAAGAAAGCATGGATCAACCTATAAACAACCATATTTAGGAAGAAGGTCTGCATGAGAGCCCTAGTTGTGGGGACAAGCAACAAATGAGTGGGAAAATCAAAAGAATTAGGCCTTGCCCAATCAAATACCTAGCTTCATTGGAGTAGGGGCTAGAGTTTCCATTGATCATGCTCACTTTAGAGCATGAGGATGATTTTCAATGCACCAAGGGTCAACAACAACACCTCCAACCAAATACAGATCATCGAGGGAGGTATTTTCTTTGTTTGTTGATACCTTGGCCGGATGGGTGGAGGATTTCCCCTATGTCATTCTTTCATCCATGACCATGCCCATTGTCAAATCAGTTGCATGGTCTATAATGTTGAGGAAAGGAAGCTACTTTTCCTTGCCAGTGTCGGGTTCGTGTGAAGTTTCCCATCCCTCTGGTTAGAATAGAATAGGTAGGATTGCTTTCAATAGAAGAAGTGCGTATGCACACTCTACATGTTCCACTTGGGGCATGTATGATCTTTGTATTTATACATATTTTTTGTGTGGTTTTTGCTCTTGCACAAAGTACATCATATTTATGGGGAAAAATGTGTCATAGTAAAGGGTTCAAAGTGATAGGAAATAGTTACGAGTCTTCAAGTAATTCCAAATGCAGAGCAACTAAATCAGATTGAGGGATAGTTTCCAATGTTTTCATCTCTATGTCTCTCTAGGTCAGTCACAGTTGAGCTCTTATGCCTCTATTTGCATCAGGAAATTGATTGTAGGGGCATTTATATCTTTGGCATTTTATCCAGGGTGTGTTCATGATTAGATAAAACATGAGGTCCCAAGTACTTCCCAGATCAAATTGCAAAAGAAAGAGAATTCCAGGTTCAAGACAATTTTCCACTCTCACAAAACCTTAATTCAGATAATTTTGTAAATGAGAGGAAAATATGAGCAATGGCAGGTAGTTCTAGGTTCAAGCATCAGTGTTTTAATGGCTCAGGGTAGAATTCAGATTTTAGGATCACTTTGTAGGTGTACCAATACTGAATCCATGCCTAATGGACACTTCAAGTAACTGGTCACACATCTAGCAGAGATATGTCCTTAAGAGGTCACTAAAAATGTTGTCTATTTTACCCCTAGTAAAATAGACAACTTGGGAGGATGGTTTTGAGCATTGGAAAATGATTCATGGAGCAATATTGAATGATATAACTGAGATCTCAAGTTTGGGAAGAATTATAAGTGATTCAGGGAAGTTTTAGAGGTCTTGGGGCCATCCATCAGAAGTAAGATTTCAAGCCTTAAGGAGCATATAATGTGAAAGAAGACTTGAGCTTCAATAGAAGATTCTGATATCTGTGTGAGGAATTATAAGTGGAAAAGAAAAGACATCTTAAAGCATCATACACTTCCCAAGGTAGTTCATTCTTCTGGTGCACAACTGAAATCCTCCGAGAAATAAGGAGCCATTTCAAGGTGATAAATTCAAAATTGTATCTTGAGACCACCACCATTGGATTCAATGGGTTTTTTCATATGAAATCATATAAAATTTCACCCCAAAACTCATATGGAACTCAAGATATCACCTTCGGAAGTTGGCCTCTTGGGGTTGGTCACCGGGTTGGTTGGTTGGTCAGGAAGCCTAGGTTGATGCTTGGGTTGGTCTTTGAGGTTGTTCGGATGGATTGGATGCTTGGGTTTGACACTGGATTGGTCGGGTTAGTTGGTTGGTTTACATTTTTGATGCGTACATACATTTTTAGACACTTGTCGCACCCCTCACATTTACACACACATAAGTTGGTCGATTTCCGGGTTGGTCATCCCAATAGTTTAAAGACACACCCAGTTAGATGGGTACTAAGGCTGGTTAGCCCACTAGATGGTTGACCATCGGGTTGGTTGGGTGGCTCATTGTACAAACAGAAACATATAGGCTGTCCAACCCCACTTGGGTTAGGGATGACCCATGATGTAGAGATGGCAACCGAGGTTGGTGAACAACCACAATAATGTATGCCTCACATATTTGGACAATGTCCAACCCCCCAGTGGTTGGATGGTCGAAGTCGAGATGATAGATGGATGGACGGGTCATATGGTTGGGTGGCTCACTAGTCCTAGGTAGGTAGGTGAGCAAATGACAACTAAAAACCAATATTAATACAAAGATATGGTGCCCATGTATTTTCTTACAAAATTACCCTCAGGAAGTGAAATATTATGTGTTCCCATACCTATTTAATGAGGTTGGGTAAAAATTGGCTATAAAAGAACTTGAACCCCTCATTTTTGAAGAGACATTCTGAGAGCTGGGGAAACTCTTACAAAATTTTCCCTCAAATTCATTTGAGCTGTAAGCCTTCTCCTATGCCTGACAATTGTATTCATGCCTTTGAGCATCAATTTAATGGTTTGTGTACCTTATAGAGTAATAAAATCACATTTCGTGGTGTTTTTAACCTTTCTCATGATTTTTTTGTTTCTTTGTGCCTCTTCATTTCGTGTTTGTTTCCTATGCATGTATTTTACATTTATAGGTGTAGGAAGTTGTGTTTCATGGAGTACAGATGGCGGATGGAACTTGGGTCTATGTCACTATTGTTCTGACCTTACCTAGCTCTATTTTTCCTCTTCTTCCTCCCTCAGTAGAATATATCGCCCCCTCTTTTCTGGTGCTATCACCCCATTAGTGTAGGATTTCCCATTTCATGCTCTCTCTCTCTCTCTCTCTCTCTCTCTCTCCCTCTCTCCCTCTGTCTCCTTGGAATTGTTAGGATAGGTGTAGTTAGGCATATTTTCTACATTAGGAGTAGTTTAGCATTAGGATTAGGTAGAGGATCCGGCCTTCTCTGGAGGTCCATCTCGGTTTTGCAAGTCCCACAACTTGAGAGGTGGATCCATGTTAGATAATTATTCTGGATGCCCCATTCACAATTAGGCCATATGGGGGTGCAATTTTGCATTAACAATAACCAACACCTAGAATAGTGTTGTCAAGTGTACACCTAAGAAATTATATCCCATAAGTGTAGGGAAACTCTAAGTGAGGTGGAATATCCCGAGTAGGATAATACAAATAAAGTGAGGAAAATAAATCCTACACGAACAATATACACCTTGTGATCATGTAAAAATGCTAAATAAAATACTAAAAATTCATACCTACCTCCTTCATGTTTTTTCTAAACTTTTTTTTCTCAATAAGGACCTCAAAACTTCCTTGTTTTTAAATTTTGTACAACTTTGAAACTAAGGCACCTAAACCAACTCTTTAGTGTATTCACGAAAAGGCTTGATAAACTCTAGAACAATATATACACCATGACACAACCCCTTATGACTCCGCCTAGACTCATAGTCTCCTATTCTTATAGAAGACCAAAAAAATTGCTTCTCACCTTGATTACTTGACTTAGAGGATTGAAAAATAGTTTAGCACATCCCTAAAGCACTTTTTCGATCTTTTATATTCTTCTTTGGATTGGATTGTGCAAATAAAATCAAACACTTACTTCCCTTCAGAATTAGACTTGAATGTGATGAAACACCATGCTTCACATGTGTTGTATTCATCTAGTTCACCTTATAGAAGTGAAAAGCATGCTCCTCTGTTATGAAGATACTTCACTAACATGTAGCGTGTAATTTTGCTCTTCAAACCATACTCAGCATTTTAAGAACCATTGACCTTACCTTTATATTGATGATAGTCCTTAGTCTTTCTTCTTGAGAAGAGTATATCTATGTATCATTTCATGGAGGAATTAAAATCATTAACACCCGACCTTATGAATATAACACTTGTATATGTTCATGAATTACTAATATGCACAATGTACCTTAAATAAAAATCATCAAGAAACTTTTTCAAAATCATACTAGCTCATTCATCCTTTATTAACAATCAATAATTCATGGTAGAAGCTTATGAATGTCTCCCCATAACCCATTAGAATCACATAAACATGTGAACATCATGAGTTGATACAAAAATTATCTAGAGTACTGAGGAGGAAATTTTGAGACAAGATAGTCATCTATAATTATAACAAAAATGAACTTACTTCTCTTAGATACCATATCAAGGTATGTATTACTCATTTAGCATTCTATTCTCAAGAAGGAGGTTATTCAATCATGAGTAAAAATATATTATTACTAGTCCTTTCATTCACCTACTAAGACAAAACATATAAAATCTGATAACATAAGTGTTTTCAACCAATAATATTCATAAATTAGATGATTTCTTGCACAAAATATTTTCATGATTACTTTCAAAATCTTAAAAGTGTCAAGAAACCTTGGTATTCATCCCATACACTTGATTAGTGACCTAATATGTTTTCCTTATCTCAAGATACTATTCACATTTGTAGAAGCTCATATTAAAATATGAGTTCAAAGTGTTCTTCTTTTCACAACCTTGAGCAATTTTTACAAGACCCCATTACTTTTACACACCTATGACACTCTTTAGAGAGTATTTAAACCTTCTAGATCAACTGAAACCTTTCATAATATCTTGAGGATTCATTAGGACCTTTCCATACATGTAGCCTTCTCTTTCTCTATGCCTTAGTCATAATGATGATCATTCTTAGCACACCAACCACTCTATAGAATTTATTTTCAAAACCTTCTTATTCACCATCATGATGAAAGGAATTGAATATCATTATTCATATCACATTAGATTTTAGAATCATCAAAATAACCATTATATCATCTTCACTTCACCGATTTACACACACAGTCTACTAGCCCTAGATGAATGAAAAAACACACCTAGATTTTAATGCATTCAATTTCATAATAAAACCATATATACTATGAGTACCCATTTGGCCACATTAATACCTCCATGAACCTTGAATACTTATACTAAGGAAATTTTACCAGGTTTACAATTCATTATTTGCCAATTAGGTCTCCTACATTCTTCACTTTGTCAATTCTAGAAATTGTCACAAATTCTATCCAATTGAGATATTATTAGGGAATAAAAATTATTGAATCATGATGCATACTTAGTCTAGATTAGTTATTTCAAATATTGGATATATATTCTATCATTTACACCATCAAACTTAGCTTTTTCTTCATACCGCTTGATATGAACTATTAGGACCCAGTTTTGGATAAAAACCACTCAAATTGCACAAAATTTGGATTTAAGGTCTCTAATTTTTCCATCACCACTGTATCAACATCTTCTAGTGCCTTGATAATTCTTGAAATGATTAAGAGACATGAGCATCACTTACTTGCTTGAATTTTTCTTGGTTTTCCCTCATCAATCTTTAAGAACTATGCCAAATAACTCCTTAAGAAGATGGTCTGATCAAGTCATCATACTTGATGAGTCATTTATTCTAAAATCCTTCTTCATGAAACATTAGAACATTTAAAACCATTATTAACACTTCATAAAGACATGTAACCTAAAACATTTTGACTTTGAGAAACTATAGATGACCAAAATAGACCTCTAGAAGATCATGAATGATTTGAGAGACATGGATCACATTTTTAGAATTTTGAATCCATATATAGGTTCAAATACATCATTCACCTTAGAACATATAAGACATATAATTTATGGCTCATGATAGACCTCTCAAGATGAAACATATCCTTATTCCTGCCACCAACATCATACACTTCGACTCGGACCAAGAAGAGACTTCTACACATATATGTCATGAATCAACACACTCCTTTTTTAGATACCAATATGACCTTAAAAAAAACTAATTCATTATAAACTGACACCACATCATGAAAGAAGAGACACAACCTTGAGAACAAAGTCACTCCTACTTAGAGACCTCTAGACAATGAAATAGACATTTTCAATCTTTGAATAACCAAGCTAATCCTAAAAACATGCTTAGAAGCTTAAGAAAACATACCTTGATTTAATGGAGTAGACACTCATGATCCTAGACATATTTCCCTCACTCTAATGCTTCATATATGAGATACTATAGCTCTAATAAGCCTACTAAAGGCATATGAACACCAAGATCAACTAAAATAAGGTCTTGAAGAGGTCTCAAGCCCTCTTATATACCTAGAAAACTCCTTGTTTTGGATCTGATATAAGATTCATGATTTTCTTTTCATTAATACCTGCTCTTGATGAGACACCATTATCCCTCCTAGGCTCCAAAATCCTTCCTTAATCAAGTATCATGCATCTTATACCTCTGAAAGATTCCTTCTTGCACCTTAGGACCTTGAAACCTTTGGTCTTTCCTTGAGTAGCCATGATATAAATTTCTAGCAACATGACCAACTTCATTACAATTGTAACACACCACTAAAATCTTTCCTTTGACACCTTCAATTTGACTAGGTAGATCATACAATTTTTTTTTTTAGCAACATGACCTCTCTCATTACAATTGTAGCATACCACACTCTTAACTTTCTCACTCCTACTATCTCTCCATGGATTATCATCTCTAGTAGACCCCTACAATATTTTTCCATATGACCAAATCCACCACAAGTATAACAATAACTATTGAAATACATTTAATACCTTGAGGCATTAGGTTGCATAATAGACCTGGTAATCACATTCTCCTTGATGAATACAAATTTATTTCCATCATTGGTACTTGGTTCATTTTCTTCCTTGTTATGATTTCAATTTTATTGCTTCATCTCTTTGTCTGCAAAATTCAAATTTGAAGCCCAAACTAGTTCTATCACCTACTAATTTCTGATTGCTTAAGATATCATCAAGAGCCTTGGAACTCTCCTCAAATTTCTGATATGATTTTTCCTTACTTGTTGCATCTGATAGCTCTCTCTTAAGAATGGTCACTTCTTCTTCCTTATATTGTAAGATAAGAGTCATGGTACTCATTTACATCTCTAAATTTCTCACAATTTCATCAATATTTTCTGTAATAGCCAAATGCTTCTCTTATAGGTCTTAAATCCTTGCTTCATATTCCTTGACTTGTGATTTCAATTTCTCATTGTTTCTTTCGATGCGTATCAATTCATATTGAACACTAACCAATTTAGTATTAATGGAATGTTCTTCTTCTTCTTCGAATCTTTACAAGATCCCGATATAAACTCACCCAACAACATGAGCCTCCATTTGTGGATCTCATGGAATATTTTATCATGAAAAGGACCTCATCACCTACATCTTTGTGATCAGATTCAGACTCAAAATTTGAACCATCATTCTCACTACTTGCTTTAGGGAATAAGGATATTCCTTAGTGTAAAAAATATTCTTACCTTTCTTCTTATGATCAAACATTTTTTCTTTATTATACCTTTGATTTTTTTTTTCATGACCACCTTCATGATCATCATTATCTCTCTTTTCATGTCTATGAGGACACTTAGCACAAAGTGACCTACTTTACCACAATTAAAGCATTTAAAAGGAATTTTTTCCTTCACTTAATAGTTCTTACATTCAACCTTATAACAACCATTATAGATAGCTCTTTATCACCTAGCTCATGAATAACATCATTAAATTAAGTATTTTTCTCCTTTGAAATCTTCTCAACCTTGACATATATATCTTTCTTAGCTGGTTTAGAATAAACAATCCTCATTTCATATGCAGTCAAAGTCCCATGTAATTCATCCATCTTCAACTTAGTCAAATCCTTGGCCTCTTCAATAACAGACACTTTAGAATAAAACTTAGAAGTTAGGGATATCAAAACCTTTTGAACAACTACTTCTTCCTTCACATATTCTCCTAATCCTTTCATGTTGTTAATAATCTTGTCAAATATAAGGAAATATGATGATATAGACTCATCATCATTCATCTTAAGACTCTCAAATTGATTTCTAAAAGTCTGAAGCTTAGAAATTCTTACCTTGGAGTCACCTTCATATAGAACTTGAAGTTTCTCCCATGCTTATTTTGCTGACTTGCAATGCATTACCTTTCCCATCTTAAATTCTCCTAGACCATATGATAACATTAAAAGCCTTTGAATTGTCACTACATGCCTTCTTATCTGCAACACTAGTTGGTGGAGTAGTACGAGAAGTATATTCATTCTCCACAAATTTCTAGATATCAAACCATAGAGACATGATATGAGTATTCATAATAAAAATAAAAATATCATAATTCACATGATAAAACAAAGGTACTTTTCTTGTAACATCCTCATTTTTAACTTTAGAACAAGTGAATTTTTTTTTTTTTGATAATTGCATACCTGGTTCTAAATACATAATTTAGAACTCACAATTCAAATAACCATTCATATAACAAGCAACCATATTTGCATTTGTAATGACTCTGAGTACTTCCGATCTATTCATTCCATGACTCCTAAGTAATCTACCGATCTATTCATGAGTAATAAGAGTCGGTGTTTTATTTAACACATCACTTTGCGGTTCTCTTCCCTAACTGGGAATTCAGAATGCTCATCATCCAAGGAATCTAATCAATAATCGTTACCATTATTCATCGGCATCTCATCCCTTAGACTAGGTGAATCAGACAACGCAATCAAGAGCTTCGCGATACTTTGGCCAAAGATTTGAAACATACTGTTTCATGTCTCGTATTCCTTAACGGCATACTCGCCAACTGAATACGCCCTTCACCCCATTCATATGTTATATAGAATGTCTTATACTGACATTTGCTCTTATCAGTTTCTTTCTTTCACAATCGAATCACTGGAGGCAGATTAACAAGGTGATAATGTTATATGGATGCCTACGAGGATTAGGGATATGATGACATACTGGTTCAACCTTGCAGTTCAACCAGTGTGTCATGACACCCCAAATCTTCGAGGCAGTCATATAACATGACCACGTTCTTAATCGGTCCCTGGGTAACTCGTGCGAAATCAAGTGTAAATCTCAACGATCAATGCAAGGGGTGTCGCCATAAGTCACTCGCATTGTTGTAACTTCAAGAAGATCCTAATCTTCTCGGAGGTACAGCCCTGCAGTCGACTTTATGCCGTCAACCTTTAGATCCGCCTCGAGAAGATCTACCCAAAACAAGCGTTACGCACTATAGTTTAAATTACTTTTTAAGACTTTTCCCTAAGGTTAGCCTTTGCAAATCCCTGGATTCATTTTCTTAAGACGACCCTCCTCTATTATTCCATTACTTGGTAGAGGTATTATGGTCTAGTTTCTATCAAGGAGTCATTAGAATACATCTGATTCTAAGCAACAGATTCAGACAATATCTCATAACCTATGCTTGAGATTGCCACCTGAAACTCCATTGATTGCCTATCAGTTCTCTTAACTGAATTCATATCATACCTTTCATTTTAAAGCTATGAATGATTAAGAATCCAATCTACTATTGTCCTATTATACTTAGGACTAGGGATTAGTAATTCAATCCAACTTGTTTAGCGTTATCTTTTAGGCTCAATTTTTAACCTATCTTCTAGAGAGACAATATTTAAGTTAAAATATTGCATTATCCAGATCAAATTAGAACTACTAAATACTCATAAGAATTTAGTCTAATTACTTACAAGCTTTCATTGTCAATCACAAAAGCATCCATATTATACAAAGATAACTATGCCTCTTTGTTACGTAAACCAAGAAGTTCATCATTCATAATAGAATACAACACATAAGTATCAAACACTTATTTTCATTCCTTTCGAAACTCGTACAATTACATTTTATGCAACAGCATACTTGATATAATGCTAACGGAAAAGAAACATCTTTTCTCATATAGTACATCCATAAAATCAAGCTGTAATTCATAATAAATCAAATAAACTATCGATCGGATCGCCAGATCTGCATTGTATTTACCTCTTACTGCAACCATCTCGCAAAATAGTCAACATGAGTCAGTTCAATGAACTGAGCATGATAAGCACTAACTTTTAAAACAATTGCAATCCATCAATTGTTTCCATTAAACACCCTGTTTAAATGAGATCAAATATCCAAATAAGAAAACATATTCAAAGCTATGTCCTCGTAATACTAAATGATTACAAACATGTAACTCTATCATTGTTACAGAATAGTCTTAAACACTTTCTAATTTTTCATCAGATATTAAAGAAACAAGAACGAAGGCATATAAACAATCATTGAATCCAAATCACGACACTGGTCAGATTGTTGCATTCTTTCAAAAAAGGAAATAACATAACAATTTGGAATCCTACCAAAACGTTACCAAATTAATTTCCTACTGATAGTTCATTATCAATAATATTAAATAAAGGAAGAGAAAGAATCAATCCATTCTTACTTCCCTTTTTACATAAGTTCATCACTGTACTGCCTTCACTTATGAGAACAAATAACCAAGATATAAATGAACAAGTTAGACAAAAGCCAAATCAAGATCAATGCTCTAAATCACGAAAATAGAAACCAAAGAAATCTCTCAGACAAAGAACTAACACATCAACTATCCATAAATCAATCGATGTCCAAAACTAGTTTCACCTAAACACAGTAAGGCTTTCGAACCAAGTTCGAAAGCAAGAGCTTCAAGCGTATTGCTGTAACCAACAACTCTATAACATTAAGCCTTTTAAGGTTTCCGAGAAACTATGCTATGGTGACCACACATTGATTCCAATTCATGATCAGTCAGTCGAATTGAACAAACAGAAAGGAACTTAGCATACTTATACTTTCTCAGTCTATCGGGCTGAACAAACGGAAAGGAACACCATCAATCGATCCCTACCTTGGTGCATGCAAATCCCTAGTGCAACTCACCCAAACAGGGCCAGAACACGAAAACAGTCATCAATGACGCATATAAAAATCAGACAAACAATCAAGCTCTTATTTCAACCAAGAAACCCGACTGTACTCTGCCAATAATTTAGCACAAATAGAACAGGTTGAATATGTAGTTGATCACCTAAGGAATCTGTACCACCAAAGCAACATGCAACACAAAGTACTCCAAGAAAATACAGAGGTCTTCAGTACAGATTTTCCCTTCAAGTCACTGGATCAACACTTAACAACTGTATATACACATTTTAACTTGAACGGTGACCAAAATAGAAATAGAACATTGAAACGTCTCCTCACAGTCGTTCGGAATTCAATCCTAATAAATCCACTAATTCACACTACATACTGATAACGGATTTGCGCCCATAATCACAAACCCAACAACAGTATAAAAATAGAATTAATTGATAAATCCTTCCATGCCATTCAAGACAAACATTCCGAATGAAACAGTATAAGCAATTCAATATACTCATTCCAAAACAATGAAATAAACGAAAATCAGCTTCTTAAACCTTCAACAATTTTCGCAAGGAAAGGCAATACATCCACAAAAGTCAATACTCAAGATTTACTACAATAACCGTAGCCACAAAACCTCGTCTTTTCCACAAGGCTTCCACGACAATATAATAACAAAACTCAAGATGAATCTACATTCACAACAAGAGATTATCAGAAAGCGATTCAATCATGAAATCCACTGAGTCGTTAAAGACTACGGTAACTCAACAAACGCCTATTCCAAGCCGTAAATTGGAAAACAATGAAACCCACAAAGTATCATTAGTATGTTAACAAAACCACGACAGAGCTTCAAAATCTTCAAAAGCACGTAACAATCAAATGGTACACTAAGATTATTCCCTCGTCTCACAACAAAGATTGACGATCGAAAGTCGACAAAGAAAACAAAGGATCTATACCCTTCACAAGTATATTCGACGGCTCTCGCCAAACAAAGCCGAGCATTCAAACCTTTATAAATATAAATCTCTCATATTTAAACCAAGAAGAATACACAACAAACAGAGTTGAAGTTCGATTTCAACAAACACCCAACAAGCTTTAAATTGCCAAAAATCGAACTAAGAGATACAGAGCCAAAATCAATTAAATCTTCATAGAAAATTTATCTAATCTTCACAAACAAATGAACAGAGTTGTTTTAATGAAGACATTTGAAAGACAAAGAAAATATTTAAAGGATAGGGCCTAACATGCCTCGTATTTTGATCGAATTTCCGAAGAAGACAACAGAAGAGCTCAAACTTCCTTTTCTTTTTTCCCAAATACAAATACCAACAAAATTTCGCTTTTGTCCCGCTTTTCAATATATCCTCCACAGGCAGAGAAAGAGCCGAGAAATTCATTCTCGCCATGCAACTCAAAGAGAATCAAAAGCGAAGAACCAAGAAACTAGCAGAGAGAGAGAGAGTAGACCAAAATCGCGATACACCAACAAACCTTCCAACTTCGCTTGCATGCCGCTTACGAGCTCCGACTCGACTCCCTAAACAATAAATGCCATTAAACCAATTTTCCCGCCTAATCTCTACTCCCACCGACCGCCAAAATTGGCGGATAGCCAACAAAATCTCAAGTTCATTTCAAAACTTAGTAATTGCCAAGTCTCCGCCAAGGTTAGCCACCGCCTAAGCCTCCGCCATCTCGCCTCGTCCCTCATCCTTATCCTTCCCATTTATCACATAGAGAATAGCGCCCATGGTTCGCCACCCTTCAAAGGCCCCTTCCCATAAACTCTTAGTTAGCTAGGTTAGTATCTTAGGTTAGAGTTTTAGGGTAAGAACCATGCTAACCATTTTGCACTTAGTTATTATTTTAGGATCATAACACATAGCCTAGGTCTAGGTTAGACTAACAATAATCTAACCCCTAGGTTAGGTTATTGTTTTAGGTTACTAACCCTTAGTAATTCAGTTTGGTCCTTCTCCTGAAAACTCGGAGAGACCTGCATCATACTTTCTAGAACAGAGCCACTCCTGTTCTTATTACAGAATTGTATGTCAATGAATTATTACCTGGTCTTTAATCGAGACCTTCCAGATATACCAGATATCGGGAACTGCTTTCGCTTTCTCAAGATCAGCTGAGTCATACTCCCACCAGCTTACCAAATGCTTCCATACCTCAGCAACCTGCTCAAGGTTCTGGGATATAATTTTATCACTTCACAAAATTAAAGCATTACTTGGATCAATTCCTCCGGTCCAAGTCTAGATATTATTGATGAATACTGTATAATTTCATTCCGTGATCGATTAATATTCGGTCCACAAGATGAAATAAATAAAAGAGTCTATTAATATTTTGACTCGACCAAGATCTCGCAACTGCAAGAAATTTAATACATATCAAGCATGATTCCCGAATCGAGGTACACAATCCATTTACTAGAAATCACATATCAACACTTGAATGCTTAGGAGAAAGTAACAACAGTTCAGGGTGTTACATGCTTCCCTCCTAAAAGGATTCATCGTCCCGATGAATTACATATTAAACTTAACCTTCCGGTCAATCAATTTATTAGTACACAAACAATGTGTTTACTTCCATATTTAATAGTTTCAGAAATCAATGTCACCTCACTTTTATTCAACTAATAAAGTCTCGCATTCGAATCGTGCTTTCATAAATACTTAAAAACAATCGGGTTCATAAAGTATTTCATCAACAGATTTCATCTCGTTGCAAAAAGAGAAGGAAAAGCAAGCTTTTCATCTCTTCCAGTTTTCCCAAGTTGCACTTTCTTTCGCTAAACTCGGTCCCACTGACCTTACATTGCTGAATATTTCGATTCCTTAAATGCAATCAAGAAGTTTCCAAAGCACCCTTGTGGGTTTAACCACGATTATTCCCGGTCCTGACTGCAAGGAATTCCAATTTAAAACATGTGATGAGATCTGAAACGTATTTCTTAAGCAAAGAAATATGGAAAACATCATGCATACGAGATAGAGCAGAGGCAATGCTAAACGATAAGCTACATGATTGATTATCTCGACAATTTCAAAAGGTCCCACATATCGTGGTGACAACTCGGCAGCCTTGCCAAAAGTTATAGAACTCTTTTCTCGGGTTTAACACGCAAAAACCTTATCACCAAGCTCAAACTTTCTATCAACCCGCTTTAAGGTCAGCATAGCTCTTCCGTCTATCCGCTTGCTTCCTTTAATCGCTTCACGAATCAGCTTAACTTGCTGTTCCATCTCTCGTGAGAATCTTCTCGTCCAATTACCACTCTATCCTCTACACTGTCCCAACTTACTTACGGGGTTCTCGCTTTCTTCCATAAAGTGCTTCAAAAGGTGCCATCTTAAGAGATGAGTGATAAGTGTTGTTGTATGCGAACTCAACTAATGGGAGATACTCTTCCCACTTATACTGTTGATCCATGCAATACATTCGCAACATGTCCTCCAACACTTGATTTACCTCTCGGGCCATTTGCCCATCCGTTTCGGATGATATGCGTAATCGAAGTTTAGTTTCGCTCTGGGCTGCGTTAAGCGCTTGCCAAAACCTTGACGTCATTCTAGGATCCTGCCGGGGGCAAATAATCAGTTCCTGTGGTACACCATGCAATCTGAAAATTTCGTACGTCACGAACCTCTTGGCTAGCAAGACGGAGAATCATCCTTTAGATTTCCAGCGATGAAATGAGCTACCTTAGTTAGCTTATCTCACAACTACCAGATAACATCATGTTTATTCTCGGACATGGGTAGTCCTTGTACAAAATCCATGGTTATTACTTGCCATTTGTACTTTTGCGGTATGCTATGAGGATACAACAATCCAAAGCAGATGCATATGCTCGCTTTCACCCGGCCGACATTCCGCATAATGAGTCACAAAATTTATCACATCCTTTTTCATACCTTTCCGTATATTGCTGTTTCAAATCAGCTAACATTTTTGTGATACCCGGGTGTCCAGAGAAAGGTGAATTATGAAATTCAACTAACAACTTCTTTCTCAAATCATCCAAAGACAGAACATATACCCTATTTTCATAACGCAAAGATTCCTTCATTATCTAAATGAAAACCTTCATACCTTTTATCTTTAGGTTCCAGCCAAGCGCTTTGCTTTACTTGAAAATATGTATCTCGATTCTGAGGCACTTTTACCTCGTCTTTAAACCGAGTTCTTAATGTTATAAGAGCAGAAATGTGCCTCCTACGACTTAGAGCATCATTACTCTATTCTCCTTTCCTTTGATATAACTGATATCAAAGTCATATTGTGATAGAAATTCTAACCACCTTCTTTGTCGGCATTCTGATTGGGCTGAGTAAAAATATATTTCAGTCCCAAGTGATCGGTTTTTTCACTCAAAAGGTTTCCTAGTAAGTAGTGTCTCCAGGACTTGAAGTGCGTGAACAATGGCAGCAAGCTCCGGATCATGAGGGCATAATTCAGCTCATGAATCTTAAGTTTACTGCTAGGTCCTAAGTTACTCTTTTCTTGGTTTCACCACAATTGTAAACTCAAACTCTTGAAACAACAAGACCCATTGACATATGCACCCTTGTAAAATGGGCTTGTTCACCAAGTACTTCAATGCCATGTGGTCCATGTAGAATATGAAGGGTGTTGCCAAAATATATTTCTTGAATTTGTGCAACATGTAGATCATGGACAAAGTGCTTCGCACTCAGTAGTAGTATAGTTTTGTTTTGCTAGTGTCAACTTCCTACTAGCAAAACACAAGGGGTGGTCAATAATTCCTTCTCCAGGTTGTGCTAAGATTTCCCCAATCGCCATCCCCAAAGCATCAACATGTACATGGAATGGCTTATCCTAAGAAGGAAAGCATAATATGGGTGCAATGATAAGCTTATTCTTCAATGTATCAAATGCCATCTGCTGACGCCTCTCCCCAGTGAAATGGAATTTTTCTATTTGAGTAACTCTTCCAACAAAGCAGTGGCAATCCTGGCATACCCTTAATAAATTTCCAAGTAATACCCCATATGCCCAAGGAATCCACACACTTTGCGCTCTGGATGGTAGGTTCCCTTAATCCCATAATAATGAAAACTTTGGTAGGATCCACCAACAAACCTTCCGACATATGATCTGCCCTTATAAGGGGTCCAAATGGAGTAGCAAAAACATATTTCTTAATGTTGAGGATATTCTCAATTGCCAAAATCTTTCAAACATCAGCTTCGATTGTCACAATGATCCCTTACTAATTTATATACCATCCAATCATCAAGGTAGACTTAAAGAAACTTATGGATGAAGTATTGAAATGCTCCGAACCACAATGCATGAAAACACAATAGGCACATTCTTTATTCCAAAAGGCATGATTGTGTAGGAAAAACTTCCCCATTTAGTGGCAAAAGTTGTCTTTTCTTGGTCTTCCTTTGCAATTCTAACCTGATGATACCCTGAGAATCTATCTATGAAAGAATAGATATCGTGAGCACGCACTGGAAACTCCTAGAATCTCCTCGGTGAAGGGGGTTTGGAAAGGGATCAATGACACATACCACATTCAAATACCTATAATCAACATAGATCCTTATCCTCCCATTATTTTTAATGCTAATGACCATTGGGTGTAGACACTAAATTCGTGTCTTACGACCCTCATGTGACCCACATCCCATTTCGCAACCTAACCTCATTACCTAAACTTTACACAATTATTTATTAATTACCTTGTAATTGATAAATCCCCATCACCTCACCCGCCACCTCATTTTGCCACCTCATCATGACCTAGCCCTAATCCTAAACTAACCTAATTAAAACCTAAAACTTGGTCTACACCTACACCCATAACTAATGACCCCTTTCGCACTTCCAAAAACCGACCTTCTAGTCACTTGACCAAGCCCGCAATCGATCTCTCGAGAAAAGCAGGGAAGGTGGGTGATTTTACTAAAAATAGCCTACTTTTTCCTTCTGCGATGCTTGGTTCTACTCGACCGCCGTCGGTTATGCAACCGCCATCGGTTCCCCTATAAATGGGCTCCCAAACCAAAACAATGGATCGAATTTCATTTTGGAGATCGGTCGAAGGATTTCTAGATCAACAGAGATTATTGGGAGCAAGCGAACAGAGTCCAGATCTTCACTTGACCAAGCAGACGAGTGGAAATACCGAAGTGTTTACAAAGGAGATCAGCTTGCATCTTGGTCAAAACCAAGAAGTCACATCTTGCATGTCCTCTGTTATAACATTTCTTATGTTTCTTGAATCTCGGTCCTCCTAAATCCGTTTCGAGTCCACTACCCAACGTGCTATTGCATCTAACTATTATTCTTTACCTCTCATCATCTCATTTCCTAATATCATCCATAAACCAGCCTTTTTACAAACACCATATAGCTACCAAGAAGATCCTATAACCCACCGGTATCGGTTATCATGAATCAAGCATCGGTTATCGATGAACGGCATTGGTTCCTTCGATCAAAACCCGGAAAAACAACCTTTTCCCTACCTAGCTTCAACGAAACAACTTAATTGATATTTTACAGTTTTGTGTTAATTCATATTAGCAGAAACCGACCACCTTCAAAGGAAGTTTTATATTTCCCTGCCCAAGGCGCTTCCCTCATTTATTGTTTAATCAAAATCTTGTGGTCTTGTGTTCTTATTTGCAGTAGTCCTTCCAAGAAAAAAGGAGTTCTTCGCAGCTCGACCGATCTTACTCGTACGCGCGCACACCATCTCGACATTCTACATGGTATTCCTCCTAACCCTAACCTTATCTGTTTCTAAAAGGAACGAAACATTTCCGAGGGAAACATTTTGCACACCAAAGGGACCCATTTTGGGTTTTTCTTTATTTCGCTTGCTTTCACATAGGAGCATACTTACATTTTCTTCTTCTAAAGATATTCACAAGGTATTTTATTATTCGTAAAAGAACTTGCTTTGTTTTCAGCATCTTGCATTAGTGAAAGTCATCTCTTTTGCTTCATCGAATATCACTTTCGATTTGGGTTTAAAACACATGCATTGCATTCTGCTGTTGTTTTTTTCAATTCTAGTGAACATAGATTAAGTAACAGTCGTACACGTGGGGTGATATCACGGTATTGACAAGAAATTAATCTTACATTCACTACACAACACATACCGAATCACTTCACATTAACACAACACTCAAACATCCCCCTTTTTCTGCGGTATTCCTCCGCTCGATTGAGGTAACCTTATAAGCCAAAACAACTTCACATTTCCCTAAGTCTCTTGTTTAGGATTCGACATCATCTCTCTACGCCTAAAGGCATAAGCCCACGATAATTAAAATTAACCCTAGGGTTAATCTGGATTTGCGTGTGCATCTTGCTTGTTTTTAGTTCTGCTTGTTTTCTTTGTCATACTCATCTTACATCGTGATCAATAATTGGACAAGTATACTAAACGCGTTGTTAAAAATCAAATTAGAAGCCTTTTTATATATTGTTAGCCTGGACTTCTTACACCGACATCGGTTACCCGACCGACATCATTATAGTATAACCGACATCGATTCTTGGCACCGAGCATTTGCAAGTCGATCGGTTTTTCCAATTCGACAAACCAACAACCCTACCAATTTTACTAGTCTCGAGTTTGTTTCTATTCTGATAGATTAAAACCCTACGTGAACTTGTCCATGGTTGTTATCACTCGAAAACAAGCCGCCACCATGGTTTCACATGCTTTCTCTGTTCTTTGCCTTAATCACCCCCTTCACCTTCTGTGGGGAATCCTACGATACTGGGCGAGGTTCCTAAAATTCTGTGGGAGATAAGGACTTTGCCAAGTTTCGGATGCCAATTCCAGCTACATGCATAATACTATTTGTCTCATACCCACTGACCGTACACCGATGGTCAGCTCGTAGGTATGCCTTTGAGTATAGCTGCTTCATTTAGCTCCCCACTCCACTTTGATAATACTGGCCTTGCTTCCTGCATCTCTAGCCCGTCTCCCAATCCGGCTGTTGCCGCAGAGATTCATACGACCCCGATTAGCTTTCCTTTTGTTAATCTTGGACCCCACATATCATTACCACCGACCGCCTACCTCATCTCTCTCTGATCGCTCCATTCATGACTTGCTCTCGCCACCTATCCACATGAGCTTTCCTTCTCAAGCTCCGCCTACCTTTTCATTCCCATACACGTATCCAGTGACCTCAACATCCTATATGGGACATCCCTATTCGGTCGCCTCAACATATTCATCCTCCACACCTTATCAACACTTAACCCCACCGGTGTCTAGCGGTGGTCCTTGGTCCAATTTGCCTCCGTTTACCACAACCACACCATCATCTCATCCAACTACTGATCTAATTAAACAAATGATGGACAAAATGCAAAACCTGGAGGCTTCTGTTTCAGGAAGTCGTAGCGCCTTGACATACGAGCAAGTTTGTCGGGAGCCCATTCACCCTTCTGTCCCCCTTCATTCATATCCTCCTCAATGGGAGTTGCCAAAATTTACTCGTTTTAACAGTAAAGAGGATCCTCAACAACACTTGCGATCATTTAGACACGCTTGTTATTTGATTGCTCATGATGATGCCTTGTTACTCCGCACCTTTCCCATGTCCTTATCGGGACTGCTGCTTGTGGTAGTGCTGAAGTAGGCTTTAACCCAAAGCATTCAATCTTCTCTTTTAACTAACTAGCCCAATCTTTCTTGGATCATTTCTCCATTAACATTGCCAAGAAAGTATCTATCACTTTGACCTCTATGCCATCCACAACCAAGATTGAAATCTATCATGATTTCGTTGGACGATGGCGGGCCTTATCAACGAACTTACGTATGCCTTGCCTCAAACTAAACTTATCGAATCAAGTGATTTCGGCGGGCTGCCATTAAGCTTCTCATCTCCCCCTACCCTCCAAATTCAAACTTTCCGTACATTCGACGAGGGCCTTTACTATGGCTCAAAATTAGAAGTTCGAGCCTTGGGGAAGAGAAGATTATGCGGTTGCGCAACAAAAACTCCACTTTTCAGAACTCCACGATTCTACCAATAAACCAAATACCACCACTCCTCACGCGTCCACGTCTTCTAAATCAAAAGGAGCTGTCCACGCAGATAGTGATGGTCAAATCCCAACCAGCACGTCCCAATACTCACCAAAACCACTTATAAGTATAAAGCGAGAGCCCATCAACTACACTCCTTGGGAGAAACATATGGTGTGATATTGGAAAAATTACTCAAAAGCGAGCCATTACCTTGCCTCCCGTTAAACCTCATTCCGGTTTGATTCCACTCGCGCCATACCTTCCCGTGCAAAGAAAATGACTTCCTTAACTTCCACTGCGTGAAGGGACACAGTCATGAAAACTACAAGATGTTGAAAAACATAGTGCAGAAATGGTTGGCCGGGGGATATAGCTCTCGATAATCCTAACGCCCTAACTGCTTAGAAATTTAAAAATATTCAACAAGCCATTCCCGAATCACTGCGTCCAACATAACGTAAACCAGGATATTTTAACCGGAGAGTGTTCATGAGATCCATTACGGTGATTCGATACCCGGCCAAAAGCCTCTGTCGAGAAAATTTTGAATCAAGCCTCTTCACTAACACAGAGCAGAACCTCCTTTACCACCATCAAGCTTGCGAAATCGTTCCTTTACCCATAAAAGAGTTAAGCCGCGCCAGACTTCTCTTCCCATCAATGAGGTCTTCTTATACCACATCCCTACCAAGATATGCGAATAGATGTTATCTAATTTATCTATTTCCCAAACGTCCCTTCTACCGCTCTTCTTTACACCTGAGGAAGGCTCTTCACTCCTTTTACATCCTTGAAGAGAAATCTCCTACACCAACATCACCAAATTATTTAACCATAACAAATCCTCTCAAACACACCTCCTACCTATTAGTCCCTCATCACCTAAATCTTTTCAACGACCAGTCGACCTCTTAACATCTATGGATCTGATGCCTCATCTACCCCTTCGTATCACACCTACGGTGGATCGAATCACAACCCGTCTTTCTTCCTTCCTGTAATACAAAGTTCATATTCACACGTGGAGGACTTTCATTCCACGAGGAGATGTGACAGCCTCTATGGGAACATTTGAGTAGGCCATATTCTGCTCAAATGCAAATGACAATCTTCGATGCCTCCACCATATACCCGAAGTGCTTGAAGCTTAAAATGCCCATGTTCTCACCTTCACCCCCTCACCTCTACCAAATGCCCCGTCCCACTTCTATTAACTTGGCCAAATCTTCCCTATGCTTGGGACCTCACCAATTCCAGATCTAACACACCAGCCTTGGAAGCGACTCGATTTATCCAAAATAAACCCACCCCGCCACCTAGAGACAAACTCAATCCGTGCCTCTATCCATGAATCAAAACCCTCGTACACCCACCTTCCATATTGGGACCTCATCCCTACACCTTACATCAATATATCATACCTCCTGCGTTTTCTTCAAAAGCGACCTACGCCTTCTACACCTATACAGAGATCAAAGGGTATAACAACATCGTTCCCGCATTATCCTGTCCACCTATCAACCCTAAACCAATCCCATCATCAAAGGATTTATTTTCTGTCACCCTTTCTCAGTGGTTGTTTCCCACTACCACGTCATCTGTAACCTCATCATCTAACCAAATGATAGCGGATGTAACTTCTGCGCCTAAAAAACCATGTTTAGTGAAAACACGTATCAACACCCCTCAATTAAAACCACCACCAAGTACGAACCAACCACGCCCCGAACATTGCCAAAACCCGCATAACAATACCCTCATCCTCCTCTGATTTTGACCCACTCGAAGGGATCTTACGCCAAAATCCTTGCTATGTTGGTGGAGAATGCTACCATTTCCTACCCCCACTTAGACCTTATGACCCGTCTAAACCTCGACCCATAGGTTATGATGAGTCTAAAATCTGCGCTTATCACACACACTAGGACATGACGTGAGGGATGCGAAAGCTTGTTGAAATTCATGCCAAATCAGTCACCTCTCTTAGATAGAAAGGTTAAGAAAGACAACTTACAAAGGGAGAGACCTTTAGCTTCAATTCCCTCTACTATATCATCTGTCCCGCCTCACCAAGATCTATCATTATTACTGACCCCACCTCTTAAAGACCAGGGAGTTATCCTAACCATCTTCCTCATCTCAGGGTCTCACGAGATTAAAATGATTAGTGTCATTTACTAGGGCAGAAAAACAATGGGAAAGCTTAAAGAAAACACACTGCGGCATCTCTTTCTCCTTCAACCATCCCGATGCACCACCACCTAAAGTGGTTATTCGCGGGCCCACCTATCCGTCTCTAATGGAGTTGCCCACCGAACTATGATCAAACGGCCTTCCATCGATCACCCATAAAAATGACACTATATGATCTCATTTACTTCGAATCTCATCGACAAGCTCTCGTTGAAATTCTTCAAGGGATCGAGGTCTTACCTAATGAAACCACGCCCGTTGCCTCCATTCTAACACCCAATCACGTTGCCTCTCACCAAAAACAATCCATCTCCCCACCACTTCTATCTCTAACGTACAACAAGCCGCTCCACGCTTAGTTTCTCGGAGAAGATGAAATTGTTGACTTTGTACGGCGAAGACCCTAACCACTGCCTCTTTTCATCTCCGCTTACGTCGGGATATCCGGTACGCACGTTATGATTGACGGGCAAGTGCAATAGCCAAACATCATCTCTTGAAAAGCCTTCCAAGAAATGAATATCCCTTCTAGTTGCATGTGTGCTGAACCCCATCATGTTGTGGTCATTCAACGACGCTATTTACTTACTACCTTAGGCACCGTGATCCTCAACATTCATGTAGGACCGCATACTTTACCCGAACTCTTCTATGTCCTTGAGCGAGAGTTCCAATATAATATATTCTTTGGTCGTCCTTGGATCTGCGGCCATGGGATGCGTTCCCTCAACATTACATAGATGCATAAAGTTTGAGTACGAGGAAGTCCTACACCATAAAAAAAGCTGATCCTCCTCCTTTTTAAACCTGGCAATATGTTATACCGCCTAACGATGTGCTTATACCAATCAAGACACCCATACATTCAACCTGTAACCATCCTCTTCAAATGTACCTCAACCATCCACCTCATATTGCGCACCTACGCCTTGGCAATCGATGAAACCACCGCGTAAAACCACTTCCCTTCCTACAAAATGCTAACATCCCAACCTCAGGCCCTTAGTAGATGTTTTTCAACACCTTACTGCTGGGGAGTACCGCCACTTATATAACGTTAGTTCTTTCCCTACCCGGAGAGTACGGACAATTACATTCACATCCCACTCTACGCACTGTCGTGTGGGGAAGTAATCTCTTACGGACCACCCTTCATTGCACTCGCACTAACCTAACATATGTGCGTGTTGACGCATCTTCCATTACCCCGAACCTCCTCTTGGTGTGGTTCCCTTCAATCCGATTTTCAATACATTACAAATCGTCGTCCCTCACCTTCGATCACGCTGTCTTGGAAAGGCTTTGGTTTTGGTCTTGGCGAACAAGTGCCGATATACGCTCATCCCCATCACCACACGCGAAACATAATGATCGCAGTGGTCTCGGTTTTCTGAAACACCTACACAGGAGACACCTCGTGTTAGCCGTATTCTGGAAGAAGACAACGTCACCCCTACCAGAACCATCATCACCCACTTTACCATCATCACCCATAATCGATGGACCACCTAATCTATCCCTCCTAACTTTTTTTTTTTCATAAATGCCATCTTCATAGGTCCTCTCTCACTTATCAACGCGATAATGAGGACCCATCTTCTCTCCCATCACGTATCTCGGACATGATCGAAGAGGATTCACCTTCGATTAATGTTGTTGAGTGCCGGGATGACGCATTTACTCCATCCTCACTTACATGGGCGGATGACTCCTATCTTCAACGCGCCTTACCATCCAAACTCAAACCATGTTGAGCGAGTCTACTATTGAAATCAACATCCACACAGGGAGGATCTCACATTGTGAAGATTGGACAATCCCTTAACACATCGAGAACAAGCTACCTTCTTACCTTTCTCCGTACCCACACCAAGCTTTGTCCAGTCAGTCCTACGCTGTGAGACATGCCAGAATCGATCCTACCATTGCCATCCATAACATCACCCTAAACCCCGATTCCAAACCGGGTCAAACGAGTAAATTGAGAAAAATGCATCCACGCATTGCCCTCTTGGTCAAAGAGGAGCTCAGCGAATCCTTTCTATTTCCTTCATTTTGCCTATCGATTATCCTCAATGGATTTCTAACATCGTGCTGTCCACACGCAAGCTGACAGGGACTTCGGATATGCACGGATTTCCGGGATCTTAACCTTGCTTTCCTAAGGATGACTTTCCCTACCCGGTAAGATTGATCAACTTGTTGATCTCATCTGCGCGAGCCATGAAATGCTTTCTCTCATGGATGGCTTTTGAGGATACAACCAAATTTTGAGGTCGCACTCCGCCGATCAACATAAGACCGCAGCTTTCATAACTCCTTGGGAACCTTCTTCGCGATCATCATGTCATGCCATTTAGCCTTAAGAATGCTGGTGAACTCTATCTGGAGCAAGCATGACCTACATTTTTCATGACATTATGCACACTATCCTTGAAGATTACGTGGCCGATCTTCTTGGCAAGTCTAAACATCGCGGAAGAACATCTCGATGTTTTAACCATTATTTTCGATCGCTTTGCTGCAATATTAATCATTCTTGAACCAAAGAAATGTGTCTTTGTGTCCTTTTCAGGAAAACTTCTTGGTTTTATCGTCTCTTTGCGTGGCATTGAGGTTCGATCCATCTAAAGTTAAAGCTATCCTAGAAATGCCCCTACCCAGAACCTCAAACAATTGCGTAGTTTACAGGGTAAACTTTAATCCATCCGGCGTTTCATCTCCCAACTCTCGGATCGATGTCACCCTTTTCATCACCTTAAAAAAGGACATTGCCTTTCAATGGAGTGAGGAGTGTCACCAAGCCTTCGAAGCTCTAAAACTTATCTCTTACAACCACCCGTGTTATCCCACCCAGACGACGTACGCCCTTTCTACCTTTATCTTTTAGCCATCGACCATGCATAGGAGCTATGCTCGCACATCGGGACTCGGCACTCCAAGAATAAGGCCGTTTATTATATAATTCGTACCCTCGTGAGTACGAGACTAGGTATACACATGTAGAAAAATTGTGCCTAGCATCTATCATTCGTAGCCACCAAACTCCGACATTACCTCCCGAATCACAAAACTTTTGTCATCACCAACATGGACCCCATTCATTATATGTGACGCCTAAACCAAATCTAAACCAACGCATCGCTCGATGGCTCATGCTCCTCGCTGACCTTGACCTTGAGTTTATACAACAGAAGTCAATCAAAGGACAAACTCTTGCGGGTACCAACTTCATGGAGGCCCCTTTACCCGGGAACAATTTACCAATTTTACATTCCCCGACGAACTCATCACCACTCTTTCACTTGGGAAGAGTCGTATCAAATGACCCTCTTCTTCGATGTATCTAAATGCCAAAGACGGCGGAGGAGCCGCATTGTTCTCATCCTCTTGATGCTGTCAACCTATGCCTCTTTTCATTCCAAACTTGATTTCCCTGCACTAATAATACAACGGAATACGAGGCCCTTGTTACAGGTCTCCCAAGTTGTGATACACTTAGGCATCAAATCTATCAATATCTTTGTGACTCTCATTGGTAAATAATCAAGTTATGGGCATCTGCCAATGTAAAAATGAGGAACTTCAGAAGTACAAACACCACCTGAGTCACTTCTAGCCTTATTTACACA
>CM031238.1:3920803-3990112 GCA_018340775.1 Taxus wallichiana var. yunnanensis
TGCACACCATTGATGGATAGATAAGCGGGGCATGTATAAAAGCATGAACACCGAGGTGATGAAGGCGAGTCCAACATCAAATGCTTTGAGCATGGCCAAAATGAAGTGTCACTTGATCCCGTTATAAGCTTTTTTAAATCAATTTTAACAAACAAGGCTTTCTATTTTGACTACTCGAGCCCATTCCATACCTTCCTAAACAACAATACTACCATCAAAAATGTATTTGCTTCGATAAACCATGTTTACTATGTTCTAACTATTGTGGGTAATAGGTTGTGGATGCACAAGGACCGGGCTTTGGCGATAATTTTATATGAGACATTAAGCAAAGTAATCATCCTCCAATTAGAAATGAGCTCCGAATGAATTTGATGTGCCCTTGGTTGATGAAATGACCAAGTGAATTGGAATGAAAGGCTTCCAAATAGACTTGAAAAAGGTCATTACCAACCACATCCCAAAGGGTTTTATAAAATTCACAAGGGAAGCCATCGTGCCCTAGGGCTTATCATTAGCCATTGGGATAGTGCCTTATAAATATATGTGACCGTTAACATTCTATTACAATCAATCCTCTGTGATCGAGAGATATTACAAGGGACAACAACTATGCACTAATCAAGAGCCACCTATCGTAAAGGAGATAGCTCTTGAGCTTTGAAAACTTGTTGGTAATGGCGAACAAAATCTTGTACCATCTCTAACACTTCGCATGACAAAGCGAGTCATCCTGGATGGCTTTGATTTGTTGGTGTGCATGTTTGGATTTGAGAGAGACATAATTCCTTGGAAGCCCGATCACCCACTTTGAGCCAATGCAATCTAGCTTTGATTTGAGCTCGTCAGGCAATGTAGGCATTAGCAATTTGGATACGATGCTTTAGATTTGCCACATGTCGTTGCAAAAGGTTCATAACAAATGAAGTTTTCTTCAGAGCAACTCGGCTTGGAGGTGGTGGCAGAGTATGCGATTCACAAAATTTGGGCAAGTTGTCATCCAAAGTAGCATAAAAACACGTCAACTACGAATAACATTTGTCCACCATGCAATCCACCCCATTTTTCCAGCTAGGTGTGCCACGAGCCCCCCTCTTAATGTGGAGAAGGGTGGGCGCGCAATGTAAACGAGTGGTATTAAGAGAAAACTACATGGTGTGAACACGTGGCCATCAGAAGTTCCATTCGAGCCAAAAGGGGATATGACAGTGGTTAGAAAGTACCATATCCGTCAAAACTTCGACCGATAACTGAAAATCACCAATGAAGAAAAAAAGGTTGCTACCCGATAGCATGACATGATTGAGGTGCTTAAATACACAATTGGATCCTTGGTGGAAATTAGACAAAGCGTACCAAACAATGGAGTTTGAATGACAAGAAACATTGTGGTCATAAAACCCAAATTTAGTGCGCATATACATCTAGGTCATTGATTTGCCTGCAATCCATTGCATGGGTAGATGACCAATCTTATCAAAAGGCATCTCAACCATATTAAAGTCTCCACACAACACCCAATGAACATCGGGAGCTCGTCGACAATCTATCGCCAAATCAAAGCATCGTCCTTTCAATTGTGTCATTGGATGCATAAACAATAATTACTCCAAAAGAACGATTATCAATGTTGAATAATACCCATAGGACACGATTTGTCCGGTCATATCCATGAATAATATAATGGGGCCACCATTTAGGGGTGATAAAGGTCATAATTTCTTTGCATGCCGGGCTCATGATTACATATTAGAGCTAAACTATATGACCAGATAACTTTAGTGATCGTGGATAACAAAAATCTACCACCTTAACATCTTGCAAACAAAGAATATCATTACCTAGAAACCGGTTCCTAAAGTCTCGCACAATGTACTTGTGAGCAAAGTTTGTTAGACCCCTAACATTCTAGGAGAAGTAATTCATTGAAAATGAGCGTCCATAGACATATCATTCGAATTCTATCCCAAAAGGGCATCATAATTATTCTACAAAAACCGTTGTTGGTTAGAAAACAAAAATTCACTAGACTCGCTTTTTGTTTGGTAGGAGGTGTAAACTCGCCTTCCTCGATGTGGTGAGAAGGGCTCTAAGAGCGTCGTGATCCTGTTTTACGGGAGAAACTAGAAGATGAGACATATAAGGAAGACTACCCTTACCCTGTAAAACAATTTGACACCTCATTAACCCCATGGAAGCCACAAAAGGAGGAGAAGGTTGTAGCACCATGGTAGACGTCGTTGCTTGAGAAGGCAAGGTAGAAGCCAAAGAAATAAGGCTTCGAGATAGTGGCTCCAATGAGCTTAAGAAGGGTTTGCACAACTAGCAATTGGCTAGCTTGTGGTTTAATGGCCTTGGAAGCTCCAAGAGCAGGGTGGAGAACTCGGGGCTTTATTACAGCTATTCTTGCAACCCGCAATGGTCCAACCATCTTTCCCGCAGAGGCCTAAGAGGGCGCTACATTGGGTTTTGACACATTCTTGTTATGCCCAACCAACAAAGGATAGTCTTGAATCTTATGGTCCACAAATTGGCATCAAAAACATGTGTTGGGGAGGTTAATGCAGATCACTCTTTGAGTGTATCGAGAGTCACTCACCTAGATATCAATGGTTTCTTTGAGCTCCCAAGAAAGGTCAACCTCAACACGGATGTGTCGATGTGGTCTAACAACATAGAACCGAAGTGGTTCTTTGGTTATGCCCCCGCCTATTGAGGAAGCAATGAGGTCCAAAAATCATAATAGGGCATGGGCAGCCCTGGATACTCCACCCAAACCGAACCTTAAGAATTGTACATGCTCGAAAACCACAAAACTCATGAGTCCATGGGGAAACAACGAGTAGGAACTTCGTACATACTAGGTGGAGGATTTATGCAAAGACGGTAACCACATTGGCTGGGTCAACAATTCAAAAAAAAAAAAAAAACTTTGGTTGTATTCTTGATGGAGTCCACTTTGATGCTAAACTAGGACCAATCTCTTTGAACCCAAGTGCGAAGCATCTTTTCATAAGGAACCCTTCCAACAAAATAGTATATCATGTAAAACTACTCAAGCCAATGACATGCAAAATTAAATTCATCAATCGTAATAAGATATCGGCGGCAGTGACATTACCTCGTGGATCACTTTGACCACAAACTTTCTTTGTTGCTTCCCTAGAGTCACCATCATTGTCTTTCATGTTGAAATAACCAAACTATGTGAGTGGTAGGCCATTTATAAAAGAGTCATTTGAAGGTAGGGATGCCTAAAAAACCAAAGTAAATGTAAGCCGATGTGGAAAAAATATTCTCAGGAGGCGATATGACAAGGGCCGAACACCGAGTGGTGGCAGCTGTACTAAGCACAAAACCCTAGAAGAGCGAAAAACATACTATAACATATGACATACTCTTAATAAGTTAACATGAACTGAAGCATAATTAAATTTTGCAGACCGATGAATTATTTGGAAATTGTTGGAATGTAGATGACTTTTTCTGAACATAAATGAATCCCATACAACTTATGCCAAAGTAATGTCAAAAGTCATCAAAAGACTTTCTTGCCAAGAAGAACTTATCTTTCTTACAGTGAAAGAAAATCCTTCCTACAGATATCCTTGGGCACTGGTATGTATGTTTGTCAAGAATAGCTTTATTTTACCTATCAACAGACCAAATTCTCTCTACGAATGCCACAAACTAGGATTGATTTGAAACAAAATGAACAAAAAATTAAATAAGAAGATTGAATCAGAAATAAACACAAACACAACAGATACGAAAAAATGGGAGACAGTATCCGGAGCTGTAACACATGCATATCCCATCTCAGGGAGAAAAAAAATGATTCTGTTGATATAAAGACATTACTACCAGAGCTTTTGGAGGGCAAAGACTTATAGAAGAAAATGAGTCTTTGTACACATTAAGAAGGTGGAATTGAAACTTTCTGAAGTTCCACTACATATTCAAGGTGGCTTCTGGTGGTATCAGAATATCACCATCCAAATCAGCACCTGTCTTTCCGAATCCAAGTTCTGGTGGGATTACAGCTTTTCTTTTTCCACCAGTTTTCATTGTTTTTATAACATATTCAAGTCCCTCACATATGCCTTTAGTGTAAGGTCTAATACCAAACAGAAAGGCCAGAGAGCTCTTTCGGCCGGAGAATGTGTCCACAAACACATTTCCAGTGCTTTTAACTTTCCCTTGTAAACCAATCACAACCAAATCCCCTGTTTTTGGTGAAGAACCTCCACCTACACGGAGATCCACATACTTGATCCCATTGGAAAGTACGACTTCTTGGGTGTTCTCCACATCTCTGAAAATTGATAAAACTGTTATCAGTGATGCATGAAACCATGAATGCAAACCATTTTAATGTAGCCACATTAAGTCTTGGAAGCACTGATTTTACATTTTCAACCTAGGTATCCAGTACCAAAATGATATAAAATATTAAAATATATAAGACATTTAATGCTTTCACAGTTTATAGACGGATATGGAATTTTTGGGTAGAAAACTGTGTAAAATATATTTTGTTTTTCTTTAACATGAAACATAAACAAAAAGATTTTTATACAGTTTTCTATCTAAACATTCTGTGTCCATAAATTATATAATCAAATAACCAAAATTAACCATATAATATTGATAGAGTAAACAAAATAAGCTAAATAACTACAAAACATACTGATAATTCAATGACAAATGTCATGATATTCATTGCTTGAATTTAGAACAAGTACATTGTGCAAATGTTATGATGCATACACAAAAATCAACACAAATAAGCATATCGCTGTATTAGCAAAAGAATGGAGTTCAGTTCTAAACAACTGCAAATCTGACGGTGAAAGAACAAATGTACAATGAGGAAATTATGCAATGTGAGATAAATGTAGTGATGTTTAAAAAGAGTTTGGGAGTGTCTTTTAGAGTTTTAAGTTTTTTTAGTATTTTAAAAGTCTTATTTGACTTTTATTTGTGCGGGTATATTGTGGGTTTGCATTCGGTATGGCAGGACATAAGATATACCCGGTATGCCCTCACATACCCTGTGTGACAAAGCCAGTGATATAGCTGAACAGGGTACACACCATACCCATAATTAAGGTAGCAACTTTCGTATGGAGAGTATTAAGTGATGGTTTTCAAATATGGAAAAAGACGGTCAGTCAAAAAATACGATAAATATGGAAAGAAATACAGTCTCATTAATCTTCCTCGAACTGCTGAAAGCCTTCTAAACAATACTGAAAAATGAAAATCCTTTTAACTGTTGACTATAAAATCTTGAAGGTGTTCATGATTTAAACATTTATTTTATAAAATAATATACATTTTCTAGATCCTATATTTTAAGATTTTACAACTGAAAAATAAGAAATTTTATACAGTTCAATAAAAAATACGAAAAATATGAAAATCTTTATGATTTTACCGTATTTAATAACATAATTACAGGCCTGTACAGGCATACCTAGTTACGTAATTTTCAACTAGAAGGAACTGTCTTAGGCCAACTTGATGGTGGAAGTTTATGCCCAGTTACATCCCCCTTAAGTAATGGATCCATTGATGATCCTTCTTGGACAAGTATCATGGCAGTATGAAATTTCTACTAGTTAACACTAGACCAAATTCAGCTCACTGGACCTCTTCATGTGAGTGCAAAATTTGGTGAGCAATGTCTCAACTTTTGTCACCCAATGCAAACATAAAACTAAAGTATATGCATCCTGAGGCCACTTTACATAGCTATAAAAATTAGGGCAAATTCAAGTAACAATCTAGAACCTAATGTTAAATCAAAAGCCCTTGAATAGGACATTCTTTATATGCATCTTGAGGCCACTTCACAGAGCTATATAAATTAGGGCAAATTCAAGGAAGAATCTATAATCTATTCCACTGTGGATTCCATTAAGAAGATTTTCTAATGGTAAATCAAAAGCCCTTGAATAGCACATTCTTTGCACTTAATCTATTCCACTGTGGATTCCATTAAGAAGATTTTCTAATGGTAAATCAAAAGCCCTTGAATAGCACATTCTTTGCACTGACCAAACAGAAACACACTTGCCAGAGCTGAATTTTCATCTCTGGATGCCTTCAATAGGGCAAATTGTCATATGGGTAAAATGTATTCTAAGCTTTAAGGTTATCTGAGAATAGTCCTAGCACTCCTGTAGGCTGTAATGTCATCCGAAGAATATGGGGCCAATAGGATTTTGAGATTCCAGATGGGATTCCTCCTATTCTCGGTTTGGGAAACCAAGAATAAGTTAAAATTGGGAACAAATTATAAGAAAGACAAGAAGGCACCTGATATTTTGTTGTTCCTGAGAAACCTCAAGGCGCGTCTTAATTTGCTCAGAGATAACACCAAAGGCTAGAAAAGCGAACCAAGCAAGCCCTGCACCAATGCCAAACCTCCTTGTTAGAGAAGAGGCAATCCAGTCTGTGGAGTCTGCTTGCATTCTTCGCCTGCTCTCTTTCCTCTCCGCATTGTTATTTGTCTTCTCTTCTTGCTGCTGCTCTGATTGGGTTTCGGATTGAGATTGATTGCGCTCTGCACAACATTTTTGGGATGTGAACTTGACAAGAATGGCATTCTGGGAAGAAATGTATCTTTTCCTCGTCGAATAAGGAAGAAATACTTGCAGATGATTTAATTGCATCGCCATACCCATTTCAAATCAATATTATCCATGTCCTTGCATTTCTACTGGAAACGTTAAGAAAAGGCTGATGGATAAACCCTACACGGTAAAGCCAAGCACCACATGGATAATCTTTTGTTATTTTTGAAGCATTTGGGGTTAGAGGCACCCTTGCTTGATGTACCATGTTAAGACTCTAGAGAGGTTCTTTTATGTGGGATTATATATATTGTGTGTGTACACAAGATTATTTGGAAGTGTCTCCTCTTAGAGATGTCTTTTAGAAAACATATTGATATTTGTGGGATTTTATTTTATATTTTAAGTACTATTTAAATGAATTATATGCGAAGTATCATTCCAACAATATATTCTTTTATATTTTTATTAAGAACATGATTTTGCTTACCTAAAAATTATAGAGGGATTTGTCTTGTGTCGAGTTTCGTGCCTCTAAGATACAACCATAGTTTTCTTTAGCCATTTTTATTTATACACACTTTTGACAATAATTATAAGGTATAGAGACCTACTTAAAATATGCAAACACTAAGTTAGAAGAATAACGAATGTATATACCACTTTTAACTTTAGTGTTATATTTTAAAAATTAATCAAATATTTTATTTTATCATGGTATTGTAACCTCTAGTTATGCTGACATGCGTTCTTTATAGTGGATGGAGGCAGGTTGGTACTGTAGCTTGTAGTCAACAATCCAATGGTGGGAAAAGCACAACAACATAATTGAATGGTCTAACTTTGTATTTATTTGCATTTATCAAAATTGTTGATGCCTGACCCAAATAACACCAAATTTCCTGAAGTTTTTTTTTATCAACCATATGTCCCACCCTACCCAATGAAACAGGCAGAGGACAACATGGCCAATGTCCTCATAGTGCATTACAAGAAGCAACCTCGTTGTAATGACTCATCGATTACTAAAGCAACATGTGAGAAGGAATTTGAGTCATTCTCTAATGAGTTTGTAAAGTGGCACGAGCTAACATGAAAGCAAACAACAAGCTTACTTGAGAATTGTAGACTTTAGAGACTTGAATGAAATGAGAAGCAGTTGGATGGCTTATGTTGTCCAAAATTATACCGCATGTAATTTTGAACAACCCATCAAAGGAATTTCAACCATTTTTGTGCTCTAGAAAATCCGTGAGAGACTAATTTGGTTTACCGCGAAATGTAGGAACTTAGTGTTCCATAGGTTTTCCCAAACCCGCATAACAAAGGAATGAGTGGTGCGGGGACTTAGGTAGGATTTGGTAAAATTAGTGTTACACGACATCTTTTCAACATTTGTGACACTAAGAAAATTAAGTCCCTTATGGGTTGAAGTCGAGGACAGTACTGCAGAGTTCCATATCTGGGTAGTTAAGAAATTGGCTAAGTTCCAAAGCTTGCAAAACATGAACCTAGTGTTCTGCGGGTTCACTAATTTGTAACATTTCATAGGTTTCATCAAACCCGCAAAACTAAGGAAACAATCAAGATATATCAAAAGACGGGAAAATGCCAAAGTCGCGTCGATCTCCGAACCAGAGAGCCAACCACCCCAACCACCAGAATTTAATGAAGTATGGCGTCATTCCGTGTAGTTTGATGGTGTGCGATATACTCGAAGGGTCATGTTGTGGTTGTTGGCATATATCTAGGGTGATCATGCATGTATTATAAGAAAACTTTGTAAGAAACCATGGTGCCCATGCTCATTTAGCACATCTTCGGGGGACAAATTCTAGCTCGCGACCCTTTCTCATTTCTCCTCCTCTTTCTCCATTCCACAATTTGTATACATATAAGTACTTGCGCACTTTGTAAGGGTTATGGTCACTTTTCCTTAGCATATTTTTGAGCTCTTCTCATGAAACTCAAAACTTCATGTTGTCGACCTCTGTAACTTGTGAATGGTGATTTCCTTGCCTCGACTCTATATGTAAGATGTTGAAGATTGATTAATGCAAGTGTGGTTTAGCTCTTTCCTTCGAATACATTGTGTTTGATGTGAATATTTCACCCTCTCGCATATTTCATGTTTTTCCTTTTGTTTACATCTAAATTGTGTGCATCTTCACGATCCCATCCTCATAACCTTGCATCTATGTCATTTAGATTTGGGAAAGTCCAACCTTTTTTGGTGCTATCACTACCTTGTTAGCTTACGTTTGATTTCTTACATCTCTCTCTCTCTCTCTCTCTCTCTCTCTCTCTCTCTCTCTCTCTCTCTCTCTCTCTCTCTCTCTCTCTCTCTCTCTCTCTCTCTCTCTCTCTCTCTCTCTCTCTCTCTCTCTCGGTCCCTTGGAATTATTAGAGTAGGATTAGCTATAATATTATTTTAGCATTAGAAGTAGGTTGTGTTGCGTAGGTTTTCCAAATCCACGCGATGTGGAAGATTACCTTCTCTCGGAGGTCTGTATCAATCCACAAGTCCCACACTTGGAGATAGTCCCATGTTACCTCAAAATCCTCGGATCCTTAAAACCTACGCAACACTATGCCGTGTACTCCATTTTTCCAAAATCTAGGAAGCACTATAACTTTGTACCGTGACATGTTTTTCTTAAAACTTGTGGGACATTAAAATCTCTATGTTGTGGATTTTTCCAAATTTGTAGAACACTAAGTCTTGTACCACATATTTTCCAAAATCCATAAAATAGTAACTAACGAAGGAAGAACAATGCACACAAAGAAAATAACGAAGGATATGTTATCCAATTTTACACACATGGAAAAATTGGACAACATGGGTCAATCGGACCCTAGGACCAAAAACCCTTCATGAAACATTTTGGGGACATTATAGGCAAAAGTTTGTGTTGAAGGCACATCTTGGCGTTATGGGGAATTTTGGGATCGTTTTGGAGTGTTTTCCCCATTTTGGGTCTTAGGGGTTAATGAGTTTGCTCGTAGTGTTGAGGTTGGCCTCCGTGGGCCCACTTTCCACCAAGGATTGTGAGAAATCCATTAAAATTGAGAAATCATGTTTAAAACATCCTATGATACTCCCATTATCTCCTCAATTTCAATAAAACATAATGAAGTTACAACTCAGAGAAAAGACCAATTCAGTGAGCTAAGGAGGCATCGAGCTTAAAACAACTCACTGAGTAACTCGATGAGCTACTCGGTGAGTTGACCTATAAGTGGCGAGTTAGTGTTTAATGGACCGGGAATCAACTCACCGAGTTAATATAATGAAACTTGACACGGGATCTTAAGTGGTTGGAGAGTAAGGTCACAAGCGTAGATAGCTCAGTCAACATTGCAAATGCTTGGCAAGGTGGACACCTTGGTTCGATTAGGAAGAGTGGCTCACATTACCAGGGAGAAAAGCATCACAAAGAAGCATAAGTGGGCTGAGGAGTTTCAATGAAACCACGTAGAAGCCTCATTTGGTGATAAAATCTAAACCAGTGAATTGGTAAGGAGCTTGAGACCAAGCTGAAGAATGGCTCACAAGATCCAAATGGCCAGAAAATAGCTCGATCATATGGATTGGGTCTCACCGGATGCAAGCTTTCATTTGAACATGGAAAGCTCGAGGGATCCGTCAAATTTCAACTTTAGGAAGGAACTTGGGAATTTCATCGATCACGACATGGGGTGCATGGGCTAGCTCATTGAAGGAGCTCGGTGATCTTTAGGGTGAAATCAAGATGACTCGGCATTGAAGTGTAATGGTGAGATAACATAGCTTAACGAAGAAGGTAATGTGTGTGACTCGGCAGTGAGCTTGAGATCGATTGATGGTGTCATATTGAAATTTTAAAGTTTGATATAAGCTCGAGCTCACGATCAACGCTTAAAACAAATAAAATGTTAGCTTTTGAAGAGTCGTGTTACTCGGCCGAGGATGCAGGGCACTTCGTAGGAGAACGTGATGGCTTGGGCTCATCATTGCACTATGAGCTCAAAGGATGACTCACTGGTAGTAGAACCAAGGCAATATAAAAATGATGAGCTCATAGGTTGAGTTGTTGTATTAGCTCGGAAATCTTGAGAGGATGGCTCAGTGAGCCAGGACGGTCACTTACTCGTAGGAAGAATTGGTGGAAAACTCGGTGTCGAGGTGAATCGAGTTGAAGAGCTCACTCGATTGAGCATGAGGAAAGGAGATCAGTCCATAGCTCAAATCACAAGCCTTAGATGTTTTTGTGAGTTGAAAAGGCAAGATCGATGGCAGTTTGGCTCGTCATAAAGGAAGCTCGAGATGAGAGTTTGGTGGATTTAGCTCGGGATTTCAATCGAGTTAGGAAAATTACTCGATCGAACAAAAATGGCCTAGAATAACCACCCATGGCTCGACATATAATAAAGGAGCTCGTGAATGATAAGTTTCGAGCTGGGAGGAGGATGTTTTGATGGGAGATTGGAGCAAAGATAAAACCTCGGCCAAGGTAAATTCGGGAATATTTTAGCCCATTGCTAGTGAAGTGGGCAGGAAGGATGCGTAAACCCATGCTAAGGCATGAACAGGGAAATCTAGGTGATAATTTCCATGCGGAAACGTTGAGATAGCAAACCAATACCAACTTTCCACTTTGTGGGGATCATGAAAAGCATCGCCAAGTGGGATAAAACCATGGAAAACCATAATGGGATTTCTCGTGAGTTGGAGAAATTCAAACCAATTTCTAGGTGAGGATTTCATAATGGAAAGCCATTGTAATAATTCCATGCAGAGAAGAGGTCCAAGATGGTTTCCGAAAACCAGGCAGAAAACCAGGGAAACATGGGAGGATGTCCTAGCACGACGTGTTGAACTATTCAAATGCCAAAACATGAGGTAGTTCGGTTGAAAGTTTGGTGGTCAAGAGGAAGAAGATAATCTTCATACAAGATTTTCAAGCTTGAGTTAGGTCATGTCAAAAATCGAAGGAAAAAATGATTGTAGGTGATGCATAGAAATTCAAGCTCCTACATGGCTAGCTTAGTGATGATGCATTCGAGGAGGAGCATTTTCAAACTTGATACGATAGGAGCTTGAATGTGAGCTCTTGGTGGTGAAGCTTAGTCAATGGTGACTCGCATACAACTTTGATTGAGCTTGGGTGGATGAAGCTCAAGCCTGGCAAGATCACCGGTCAAATGCAAGAAGAGGTCGGAGTGGTTGACATAGGGAGCTCGTGACTTGGTGACATGAGTAAATGACTCAAGGACGACCGAAGGAAGCCTATCCCAGGTGAGGGACATGGATTGAGAGCTCATATGCAAAATGATGCTCATAAGTAGATGAGCTCGAGACAACTCGGTGACCAAGTTGGAACCATGTAAACCACTTGATGCAAGGAAGAAGAGTTAATGAGCCATTGAGATCTCATCACATAGGAAGCAATCGAAAGAAAGAATGGGATCATGAAGGTGGTGGTTTATTCGAAACATCTAGCTATACATGCATGGAGTTCTCAGACGAGTCAAAGTACCTGACACTGAGCTCGGCAAGTGAGACAATGGGATCACCAATGTAAGAATACTATCAAGGAGTGTGAAGAGATAAATGAGCTAAGATCAATGTGGTGAAGCATAGGGAGCTCAGATACATCAACACGATTTGGCGGTAGCTCGTGAAGATAATAGCTCGGTCTGAGTCGGGTGTATGGTAAGGAGCTCAATCAGAAGTAATACAGAGTGACTCATGGATGAATTCTGAGTTGAGACCACTCGGGATTCGAGCTATGTTTCAACCGAGTTAAACCATACAGTGAGCTATATGGAGAGGCCAACTAGCTCGACATCGGGATATAAGTCTAAAGGGAGCTCGATGTAGAATAGGAACTCGACACTTGGTGAAATACGCAATGTGGCTCAGTCATAAGATGAGTTGAAGGAGCTCGATCGGAAATAATGCAGAGTGACTCGTATAAACGTCGAGTTAAGACCAAGTGAGTTCGGTCAAAGCACGATGGTTTTTTGAAAATTGAAGGACGTCAAGTTATTCGGTGATGACGAGTACACGGCGAGGGACTCGATGGACTCATGAAGCCGAGAGACAATGATGGAAAGAGGATCTCAAGCCCAACTTCAAGTGAGTTGGCTCGATGAGCCAACCACCAAGTTGGGTCTCTTTTTGACCCATTCACATGGACCCCTCCCTCTTCAATGCAAACCAGTCAACGAGGGGTCCCACCATTAATTTTAATTAATTTAATATTTTTATTTAAATATTTTATTAATAATATTTATTATTATTATTAAAATATTTTATTTAAATATTCTTTTAATTAATTAAGGAGAACTAGGTCAACTGGGCATTAATGGCACATGATGGAAGCTTCTCAAAGTGGTTCAACCAACTGTAATAAATACATCATGTGCCTTTATTTTAGGAAGAAATTTATGACTTCTTCTCTCCTCTCTCTCAACTTCTATAAATGTAAGTTGGAAGCTCATTCCAAGGGGTTCCAACAGGTTAGATAAGTTAGACAGTTAGACATCTTAGGCAAGTGCATATTTTTCAAGAGTCCTCCTCTTTCTACAAGTTGTTCTTGTATGTTGAGGGAACTTTCAAGCCTCCTTTCCAAGACTCATAATGGCAACCATTTCCTCTTCTAAATGTATGATGCATTGTGCACATTATTGAAGCAATAAAAGTGTGTGTTTTGTGACTAATATTGGTCCTTTCATCCTTCTATACTTCTTTGTGTCTTTCTCATGCTTGCAGGTAAACTATGCAAGTTCAAGTTTCTATTACAGGTTATTGAAGTTTTGTGCTTATCAAGTGGTGGAGCATTGCATGTATTTGAGTTGTGGTTCTTGTTCACCCTTCTCAAGTTAATCCTTCTTCACCGGGAAGACTCATATATCATTGTCGATTGAATTTTAACAAAGGGAATGCATGTGTCCTAGCCTTTAGTATTCTGCCACCCTCTCTAAGTTGTAGTAGGTGAAGTTGACTTGTGGTGCACACATCCTCTTCAAATCAACCCTTCTTGAGTCTGACAACACCCTTTATTTGGTGCATCACCATCCTTAGTATAGTTTCATTTCTTGCAAATCTCTTTCCCTAAAACCCATGAAAATGTTAGCATAGGACTAGATAACCATTTTATTACACTAGGATTAGTACAACACTTAGTTTAGGAAGAGGAATCGACCTTCTCCGGAGGTTCACCTCAAGCCCAAGTCCCACAACTTGAGAGGTGATCCCATGTTTCCCAATCACACCGAACATCATGTTCACATTTTGTCCATTCGGAGGGTGCAGTGATTTGGCGAAAATATGATACACGAAGGAAGTTAGGGTTCACATGACAAGGAAAACCCATAATCATAAGAAGTAGGGATAAACAAAGAGTATAAAAGAGATCGAGGAATGGAAGAAAGGATGATGAGGAAGAGAGATGCACAAAAATATGGAGCACAACCAATAGAAAAGAGGAAGAGTGTAACCCAAGGGCGTAGAAAAAGAAAAGGTGGTGAGAAAACCACACAAGAAAAAAAGGTCGAAAGAAGGGTGTGGGGACCAAACACAAGAGGTAGGAAGTGCATGAAAGAATAAAAGGGAACAATAGAGAACTGAAGTGCCAAAAATCATGAGAACAATTACAAAGGAGATGACAAAGCATGAAGCCAAGAGATAAAAGAGGCGCGAAGAAATTAGAAGGAAGCGAGTGGAAGTGTTAGGAGATAGAAGCGGAAAAGCATAAAGAATGAATCCCAAGAAGATAAGAATGTAGTGACAACTAGCGAGATGAAAGGACATACATAACGGATCTACGTGGACACATGGTGGATGACAACCGATGATGGAATGGTCGGTAAAGTGGAACCAACCATCGAATGATGTGGCATGAGGGGATTGGTCAAAGGTAGATTACGTAGATTAGGGAAGTAAAGACATCGTATTAAAATTCAAATCCGAGGGAAATTTTAGCGGAGCTAACATAGGGGAGAGAGAAGTGGGAAGATCGGGCACACACACAACTATAAATAGGAGGAAGATATCTAATGAGAAGGTTGTTGTTGGTTGTGGTTGTAGAAGAGATGCCTAGTTATTCAGGGGCCGAGAGATAAAGAATGGGATCAACTTATAGATCGAAGTCGAGGAGTAAGTCTGGTTAGCCCTAGGAGGTGCTAGTAATTGTATATTTCTTGGAGGGAAAATATTGTAGATTTCGCGTATGACCATTAGAAGTAATAAATGGAACATAAATAGTTCCTAATACACTGTGTTAGACTCTGAAAATGACAAGCTCGGGAGTACTTAGTAAAGTCCATGTGCCGTCACTTTGACAACTGTCAAATCGAACCTCACCTTCCGGTTCGACACATGAGAGTAATATGCCTCCAAGTAGGGAGGGTACCTCGAAAATACTAAATAATGAACCATGAAGTGGGAGTCTAGGGGGAAATCCTAGAGGAGTTGAGGGGCACCACCTTTTGAGTTCGACACATGAGTTTTTTTTTTTAAATGGCCAAAAAAAACTTTTTAAAATTCACTCCTACTTTACAATAATTACACCCCCTTTTTACAATATTTTCCCCTATTCAAAAAAATATATGCCTCTTTATAATTTTTTTTACCCCTTAAAAAAAATACAATTTATCCGTAAGAGGAACTTGGTCCAAGATATAATCTTGGAGAGTAGTGAATCAAGATCGAGGAGATAGGAAATAGAGTCCATGATGAGGTATACACTAATCCACTTATCAATAGCCTTAAGCCCATGATATCGATGGTTTAATACCTTCACATCAACCAAAACTTCCGTACCACATTGTGTGATATAACATGGAGGAAAAGAATTTATATTTTTTGATTTAGGAGGCAAAAATAAAAATACTGTTGAGTTAGAAAGATCAAAGAGGACTTGGATTTGAATAGGATTTAAACCCTAAATTATCTTGGAGTCGGCTGTTATCTAAAATAACCCCCTCGCTAAAATTTGTGCTTCCTTTCATTCCTTGCTTCCTTTTTGAAAATTTTCACTTCGCACTCAAATTTTTGGAAATGGTTTCATTAGGTAGAGAATCTTCTCGAGCTTTCTGAAAAAGTTTTCCCTCTACATATTTTGCAAGTTATGGCTCCGGAGTTTTGGAGGAAATATTCATGAGAAGAGGCCAACGTGCCACGCAATGCCTTTGAAATTTTTACCAGGAATGAGATAAAAACGACATAGCTGATCGGACCGGTGGGGAGAAGTTGGGAAAATTTCCTTCACAAAAGTCTCCCCAAAGGCCCGCCAAATGAGAGTAGATGGCCCACAGACGGAGGCGTGGGGAATTTAACAATTTCACCAAAATGAGAAAATGGCGCAATAAAACTCACCTCCGAAATAAAACCAACATGCCACGTGTCCAAGTCGAAAAGTCAAAAGGAAAAGTAGATCTTTAGGCCTACGCGATAATGAAGAGTGATGGTCGGCGATCAAAATGAGTTATGGTTGCAAGGAGATGAGGGGGCGGAAAATTAAAAAATAAGATTGATTTTAAACTTTTGTCCCGCTAATCCATTTTTGGGTGAAGAGACAATTTTGATCTAGAGTGAATGGTGTCGGATATTAAAAATGGATAATAGGATGATGGACAAATTGGGACGATTGATTAGTCCACAGTACGGATATCTAAGCCAAATTTATTAAATAATTCAAAAGTATGGGCTCATCCATGAAGCCCATCAATTTCATGAAATTTGAGGAATCTAGTTGGTGGTTGAGTTCATAAATCATACATTTTTGCTTTCTCTCCTTCGCTTGATCATTACCAGTTTGGCTCATTTGCAAACAAGGGTTGGACGTTTTTGCTCTTGCAGCCTCTATGATCACAGCCTCAAGAAAGGATTTTTCCTTACAGGGAATGGTTTTGATTAGGAATCATAATGTATGTTCAATTGATTTTTTTTCCCAATCCTCTCATGTGTTTATAATTGTCTTTTGATCTCTCATTACATGACATGCAAGGATGTATTTCTTATGAAGTCATAGTTTTCAAAGTATATGACCACTCCTTGGTGTATCACCATTTTACTTAGTTTTGTTTCTTCTGTGAATCCTTTATCTCTATCTCCTTGGAATTTAGAGTAGGATCTAGTATTAAACCTTTGCATTCAGCATACACTTGATGGAGGAGTGAAGGAACCAATTTATCTCAGAGTCTTTTCCCAAGAAAAACACTTAGGAAAAGATTCTGTTGTGGCATCACACCGATGTCCATTATCAAATGTGAAATAAAAACATCACATTTGCACTAACAACCCCAAAACCGTTCATATTTTTTGAGAAGTGGAAAAAAACATGTGACCTCCACACAAATATTCATGAGAAGAGGCCAAAACAATGCCTCACTATGAGATAAAAGGCATAGGATCTCAGTGCCTTCAAAAAAGTTCCTAGAGGTAGACCGAGTCCAGGAGAGAAAACCAAGCCATCAAATAAAACCAACTCAACTACGTGAGGAAAAACTAGATCTTAGATAATGAGGAGCATGATCAAAAATGAGTTATGGTTGTGCAAGGAAAATTAAAACTAAGATTGATCTAGAGGGTGAAGAGACAATCTAGGAGAGAATGTCAAGATATTAAAATGGATAATAGGATGAACAAATTATGATTGATTAGGGTATGATATCCAAGCTATTAAATAATTCAAAATAGACATAAAAAATCCCAAGATTTAAATACATGGTTCATGATCACAATGATTTGAGTAGGAAACAATGTACAAATTCTTGTAGAGCCAAGATGACCAAAGGATGTAATAAGCTAGTTGAGAAGGGAAATGTGTCATGTAAGAATAACCTTCTCCTTGATATGATCTCAAGCTAAGAAAAAATGAGCTAGGCATGAGTATGATGTGGATAAAACACATCCAAAACAAAACCATTCATATTTCTTTTTAGGGCCAACATATCTCAAAAGTGGAGTAAATCCATACATGGCTAGGGTCAAATATGACCACGCATATCAAGTAGAGTTATGTTAGGATCGAAACATATATAAAAATAAAATAATTATATATATAAATATTTAACGTGGTTCACACAATACATCCACGTCCTTCTCCTTTATTCACCATGGGGAATACAATACAATTCTATCTCTTTTTCATATTACAAAGAGTAAATCCATGCACATATATATAACTTGTGCACCTCTTTGTAAAAGTGTTCTTCAACCACAAGCAACCTAAATAGCAAATGCTTATAAAAATTTCTTGACCACAAGAAACCTAAATATCACATGCTTATAAAAATAACAACTCCAATCTATTAATAACAACTCTAGTATATTAATAAGACAATGATATTTTTATCCATGGCCATGATTTCCTCCCAAAAATAGAACAAAGAAAACCAAACTGCCACTTTAACTTGCAATTAGGCTCCATAGCTCCAATAATCTCCCCACTTGGAGACCGATTCTGCTGTAACCCATTGTTACAACTCACCCTCAAACTCTTCTCTAACTTGTTTCTCTTCTTCAAGGTCAATCTTGAAGACCTACCGAAGCCAAACAACCTTCCAACTTCTCTTTTATCACTTTGCCTTTGTCAACATATCAACAAGATTCGACTTGTATGGATCTTCTCCAACTTTAGTTGTCCATCCTCCAAAAGTGATCTAATAAAGTGATACTTGAGTTATATATGTTTGGTTCTTGAATGGAATGATGAGTTATTTGCAGATGAATTGCACTCGGTTATCACTAAATAACATGTAATCCTCCCGCTTCTTTCTCAACTCTTCCATGAACCACTACATCCATATCATCTCCTTGTTTAGCTTCGTAGTATATATATACATAGAGGATGTAATACTCTGCCATAGTAGATAGGAAAGATCCAAATTTCAACCTCTAACATCCAAATGCATACTATAACATACATCCAACTTCCATATGTTGTATGTATATCTACTATGGATGTATGTTATAGGATGTAATACATAGAGGATGTAGTAATACAAGCATAGAGGATGTAATACTCTTCCTCTGTAGTAGATAAGGAAACAACCTTCTATAGTTTAGAAATCCAACTAACTGTTGTGCCACCAATAGTGAATACATAACCTGTGGTGCTCCTCCTACCATCCAAATCTCCAGCCATGTTTGTATCAACATATTCCATGCATGGAAACCTCTCGACCCTCCATATAAAAATTTATACAACTGATCCCTCTCAAGTATCTGAGAATCCACTGGACTACATTCCAGTGCTCCTTTCCTAGATTACTCTTGTATTTGTTGATGACTCCCACTATATGGGAAATTTCTGGTTTGTGCATAATATAACATACATCCAACTTCCAACTCGCTGAAGCATATCAAACTCGGACATATATTCAATATCTTCATGTGTTTTAGGACACTATTCTTTACTCAACTTGAAGTGCCCTTCTAATGGTGTACTTACTGGTTTTGCATCATGCATCCTAAAATTGTCCAACACCTTTTTCACATACTCTTCTTGAGACAAATTCAATATTCTAATCTTTCTGTCTCTATTGATTCTCATGCCAAGAATTTTCTTTGCTACACCTAAATCCTTCATGGAAAATGTATTGGCTAACTATCTCTTTAGCTCATTTATATCTTGCATGTTTGACCTCGCCATAAGCTTTTCATCCACATACAACAACAAGATAATATAGGTGTCATTATCTAGTCTTTTAAAATAAACACAGTGATTAGAATGACATCTAGAGTAACCTTGTTCTATCATGAACATGTCAAATCTCAAATACCACTGTCTTGGAGCTTGTTTAAGGCCATACAAGCTCTTCTTCAATTGCACACCAATTTCTCCTTCCCCCGACTTCATATCCTTGTGGCTTCTCCATATAAATTTCTTCCTCCAAATCACCATGAAGAAAAGCATTTTTACATCTAATTGTTCAAGATGCAAATCTTCCACAACTACCAAACTTAAAATAGTTCTAATGGAAGTCATTTTAACAACATGAGAGAAAATTTTATCAAATTCTATACCTTTTTCTTGAAATCCCTTCATAATAAGTCTTTCCTTGTACCTATTTTTTCCACCTTCTTTTCCTTCAACCTATAAACCCACTTGTTCTGCAATGCTCTCTTTCTTGCAGAAACTAAACCAAATCCCAAGTTTGGTTGTGTTCCAAGGAGTCCATCTCCTCATCCATGCCATGCTCCCACTTTTTCCATGTTTTTACCTGTATTTCTTCTTCAATTTTTTTTTGTTCTCCACCATCCGTTAATAAACAATAGTAAAGCTCATATGAAGATAATCTTGCAGGAGGTCTACTTACCCTAGTAGAATGTCTCACAAGATTTTCTAGAGTTTGAGGCTCTTGTTGTTCTTGTTGATTTTGATCTACATAATCAACACCGATTATGCCAGGATTGATGCCAAATTTTTGATTTTCCAGCCCTTTGAGCACTTCTCTATCTTTTATCTCATCAAGTGCTACATACTCATACTTTTCTAGCTTCTTATCATGTAGTTGTTCCATGTACATAACCCTTTCATTGAAAATAACATCCCTACTCCTAATGATTTTCTTCTCATCCAAAATCCACAACTAGAATCCAAAATCATTAGTGCCATACCCAATGAAAGTACATTTCTTTGACTTATCTTCTAGCTTAGTCCTATTCTCTTTATCAATGTGAATAAATGCTTCACAACCAATTTTTTTAAAAAGAATAATTTAGATCCTTACTTGGTCTAATCCTCCTTTAGTACTCCACCTTCCAAAGAACTTGAAGGTCCTCTATTTATCAAGTAAACAACAATATCTACAACATCCACCCAAAGTTGTAAGGGAAATCCAACATGCAATCTCATGCTCCTTGCACACTCCATAATAGTCCTATTCATTCTTTCTGACACACCATTCTGTTGTGGTGTTCTAGGAACTGTCTTTACCCTATGGATTCCATTATGTGAGCAATAGTTATTAAATTCATTCCTACAGTACTCTCCACCATTATCTGATCTGAGACACTTCAACTTAAAACTTGTTTCATTCTTAACCAAAGCTTTCCACTTCTTAAAAGTATTAAATACATCATATTTCTTCTTTATACAATAAACCCAAACCTTCCTAGTAACATCATCAATAAAAGTAACATAATACCGTTAACCACCAAGAGAAGATACCTGAGTCAGCCCCCACACATCTATATGAACAAGCTCTAACTTGTGCTCCTTCTTGGTTGATCAACCCTGAGAAATCTCACATGCTTTTGTTTCCCATACACACAATGCTCACAAAATTCCAAGTCTATGTTTTTCAAATATGACAACTTTCCTTGTGAATGTAAAATCTTCATCCCCTTCTCACTCATATGGCCAAGTATGTGATGTCATAGAGTTGTGTCTATACCTGTAGTAGCTAAAATAGAAGAGGGATCAATACTAACAGTGAATAAATACAAAGTACCTACTTTCTTACCTCTTGCAAATGAAATATTTATTCCAAAACCATGAAGGTCAAATATCCAAATTAATAGGAAGACTTTGGGCATTGCAAGCGGGTGGTGGCATTGCATTTAAAATACTAGGGGCGAGGAGCCAAAGGAGGATAAGTGCAAGGCAATATCTAAGCGAAAGCGGGTTCTTGAGCCCTCCACATGGCCCAAATGAGGAGTCTAATAGGAGATAGGGACTCAGTGGCAATACCAATAAGGAGTAGATTATCAAAATTGAAGGAAAAGGGTGGTAGGATGAAAAATCAAGTGACAGAGAAAAAATGTTTCCTATAAAAGGAGGTGAGATACAACAAAAAAAAAAAAGGAGGAGAGAATTTGAGCCAAAAGAGGAAGAAGAAAAGTGGAGAGTTTTGTATGTTTTATCTAGCCTTAGCAAGCCTCTGTCATAAAAGAGAAGTGTAATTTGTGCTTTCATGGGCCTTATGTACCCTTTCTCTATATGAATAAAGAGTTCTTATTCTGTAAAAATTGGATTTTCATATGTTCTAACTTTCATTTCTTTTATGAAAGGTAGTTATAAATGAGTCAGGAAATTCATCGTGTTGATGCCCTTAGAATTTCTTTGTTTCATTTATTATTAATTGTTTTAGTTCCTCAAGTTTTGCATTATCAAAGTAGTAGATCATGTTGTTTAGCCCTTCAAATATTCTTGATAAAGATCTCAGATATTCTATCATTTCTTTTTAAAATTGGTGCATCACCTATTTATTTCAGTCATTTACATGCTTTTTCTAAACCTACTCCTAAAACTAGAGAAGAGCCAACTTCTTTAAAAACTAGAGGTCACCTTAGGGCACATGTCTCACCAACCTAAGGTTTCCTACGACTCTGATGGTTCATCTATAAATAAAATCATCAACATTTTTCCTGGCACACCCAGTGGGACATTAATCTTTCCTATAGGTTAAAGCATCACCCAAGATTTATCAACGAATGCGAACGAGATCAAAAGCGAGGGAAGAGGTCTCATCGACTATTTGCAGCTATCCCCTCCATGACATAGAAGAGGAAGATAGGTTCAGAGGTCTCCGTCCCCTGGACCGACTCTCTCAACCCCTCCACTAGGTAGGCCCTTCACTCAGTCAACAAGGACCCTTAGACCTATCACTATGGCACACCTTCAGCCTCCATTTCCGAGACCATTTGTTTCATGGGATCAGGGAAGCCCACTCATTTTCCCACACCCCGGTGGTATGGAATCCTATTCCAGCCAATGCATTGAAAGCGTTTGCCCAAATTCAGTGGTGAAGACTTCAAAACCCCCGAGGAACATCTCCAAGATGTAGCGGAGATATGTGTGGTACATTATATAAGGGAGCAGGATGTTGCCTTATGATTATTGGCCACCTCTTTCAAGGGGAGGGCCCTGGAATGGTACCGAGCCTTGACCCCTAACACTATCGGTACTTGGGACCAGTTGGGAACACCATTTGTAGCAAGGTTCAATGAAAGGAGACCGATCATCACTCCTACAACAATTAATTGGTATAAAAAAGAGTCGGCAAGAGTTGATGATAGATTTCAACACCCGGTTCCACAAAACTTGGCAAAGGATTCCAGTCTTGGCTAGACCACCTACAGGTATGGCTATTGTTTTCTACTTAAAAGCCTTAAATTCAGATATTTTGGTAATGATTCAGTCATTAGGAGGGGATTCTTTTCCATGCAAGCCTATAGCCTTGCGGTCCAAGCTGAGAACAATCTAATAGATGCAGGAAGCTCCTCCCAGAACTCTTTTTCCCATAAATCCTGGATAGCCCCCTTTCCTGCAAGTACAAGCCCAAAGTTCAGCCTCAAGCCCTACTTCTCTATACAATTACCCCCAGATTACCAGTTGTGGCCCCCACCCCCCCACCTACCACCTCATCTTCATTCCCCGAGATGGACGAGATGAGAAACATCTGAGAGGTCTCTCAAATGAGATAGTAAACCTTAAGAGAAATCAAGCCACTTATCCAAAGCAAAATTATCAAAATGTCCAAAGTAGCCGACCCACTTACCCATCTACATACCAGAATGCTCAGAGGCCACCAACTACTCAGCCATCGAATCAAATAGTTCCTGTACCCATGCCACTTTGAACCACTCCCCCAAATAGTAGTAGAGAGCTCGTCCCCGGACAAAATCATCTGGCCAGGAACCCAATGCCTGGTGTTTCCCTTGCAATAATCCTCATATGCCGAAAGACTATCCCCAAGGGAATTTATAACTAAGGATAGCCAAGAAACAAGCAAGGAGGGTTATGATGCATGCATGGGTTGGACCTCATCAATCTGAGGGAGCCCAAAGCACTGCTTTCACCACCCAAATGCAAGGAATGTCTTTAGAACAAGAGGCCGAGATTTGCACGCCAGAGCATGCCCTTTTCTCCTGGGTAGAGGGGGATGAGTTCATTTATATAAATGAGGTATCTATTTCAAAACCTATGCAGTTCAACTACAATACTCACTTCAAGAAAAGGATCATTGAAGTAGACACACCACTTCTAGTTCGGTCGAACAAAGTGTACAAAGAGTCTCCAACTATTATAAGTATGTCATTGCCAAAAGAAAGAAGTTCCCAACCAACTATACAGGAGAAAGAGGTCCATCACCTTGAGAAGGAGAGAATGAAGCATCACCCCTCTTAAACCATCATTGGTTGGACCCATCAACGTAGTCCAATAGCTGAAAAAGGCACCAGCCAACGCATCCTTGTGGGATCTCTTAAGCATTCCCAGCGAAGAAGAGCTGCTCCAAGGGGCATTAAGATTGGAGGAGGATGTGACCATGGGTGGGTCCCATGAAGGAACAAGTCAAAGATGCATGGTGCCTTCAGAATCCATATTGCTAAATCAAAAGGAAGAAGTGAGTAAACCAAGGCCCAACCCATTCTTTTTTACTCTTATTATAGGAAAGAAGTTACTACATAATTCCATGATAGATTATGGCACAAGCACTACTGTCATGCCTCAGGTAATATAGTAGATGCTTTAGGAGTCCAGTATGAGCCCTTGAAGAAGGGGGTTATGCAACTGGATGGGAAGTCTTGTGCCAACCATAGGAATTATCAAGGGACTCCCATTGTAACTCTATTCTTGTCCAAATATAATTGTTCACCAAGATATCATGGTGGTTAATGTCCCACCGATCTTTGGGCTCTGCCTCTCCCGAGACTTCACAACTAAAATCGGTGGGTACATGTCTTTGGATTGGTCCCACTTAATCTTTGCACCAAGTATGGATCCAAGATGAAGGTCTTGTCCGAACCACTCTCCAAGGAACATATAACAGACCAAGTACCTTCTAGTTTCGAGGCCTCCCATGCTATGATCACAAGAGAAGAAGAGCTATATATAGAGGGGGAGAACCCCAGGAGGGTGACCATCTATCTAATCTTCCCCCTAGAGATCCATTTGGAAACTTTGATTTAACCGGCCTGGGCACTTACGTCATTTCGACAAAACCCCACAATCCCAAAGGTAAAAAGTGAGGGTGATGCACTAGGGATAGACTCTCCTGGTGACCCTCCAATATGGAGCTTATATTTTGATGGGGCTAGAAGTAAGAATGGCTCAGAGCCGAGTTTTCCTCACCTCTCCAACCGGTAGGAAGATTCTCCAGTCGGTACATGTTTCCAGTTCTCTTGTACTAGTAATGAAGTGGAATACGAGGCCTTGGTGCATGGTTTATGCACCACCCGAAAGGAAGGTATCAGGAAGCTAAGGGTATTCGGTGACTCAGAATTAGTGGTCACACAAGTAAGGAATACCACCACCACCAAGAACCCAAGGATGAGATCCTACCAACACCGGGTCTGGGATCTAATAGATGATTTTGAAGCTTTCAACATTAAGGTAGTTCCCCAGAGCGAATGTGCGAGCGATAAATGGCTACCATTGGGTCTTAGTTTGACCCAGCCAGACCTTCTAGAAAATAAAGACTCCATAAAGGTAATCATTCACCCCTCGATCCCTGACAACCTCCATCATTGGTAGGTGTTTGATAATGACCGACAAGTCATACATTTCCTCCAACAGTCTGATCAGTTTGTGAATCAACTCCAGTCCAAGGTTGAAGAAGCATATGGAGACCAAGTAATACAGTTAAAGACAAACAAGCTCCCAAGAGGACTAATTATGCTTGAAAACCTTTTTGACTCAGATGATGCTAGCCCGATCGAAGGAGGTTCAAGTAGTAAAAGAGGATTATGTAGAGCTAGAAATAGCCAAGGACAAACGACTAAAAGTTGGCAAGTCAGTAACCCAAAAGGATAGAGACCAACTCATGGCTTTGTGTCACAAGTATGACAAGGTGATGGCTTGGACATATGATGATCTTCACGGCTATGATAAAGATATTATCCAGCACACCATTGATCTGGAGGAAGGGGCTAAGCCTGTGATAGAAATAGAGACCTGTGAATCCTAAAGTGGAGGCCCTCATGGCCGAAGAGTTGAGAAAATTGTTGGAAGCTCACATCATTTTTCCAATCAAGCACACAACGTGGGTCTCCAACCTAGTTCCAGTAAGAAAGAAAAATGGTGAAATCTGACTCTGCGTAGATTTCGGGATCTGAATAGAGCCTCCTAAAAGACCATTATCCCCTACCCTCTATGGAACAAATTTTATAGATGGTTGTGGGATCCGAGATGTTTTCCCTGTTGGATGGCTTCTCGGTTATAACCAAATATGGCTCATGAGAAGGGGATCAACATAAAACTACTTTCACAACTAAATGGGGAACTTTCACCTATGCAAAGATGCCTTTTGGGCTCACAAATGTAGGGCTACTTTTCAAAGAGCCATGGACACCATTTGGGGTGTTGATAAACAAGGTAATCCTCATATACCTTGATGATCTCACTTGTGTTTACCAAAATGGTGGAGGAGCATTTTGATGCTTTAGAAGCCGTGTTTAAAAAATGTCAAGAGTTTGGGATCTCTCTTAATCCCAAGAAATGTATTTTCGGCATTCCCCAAGGAAAACTCTTGGGGCATGTGGTGTCAAAGGAAGGAGTTTCCATTGATCCTGAGAGAGTTCAGGGCCATCTTGGAGCTGCCTCTTCCGGTCAACAAGAAGGTTGTTCAATCCTTCTTAGGAAAGATCAACTTCATCGGTAGGTTTATATCAGATTTTGTGGGGACCGTCCACCCCATTACTCTCATGCTAAAGAAAGATCTAGTTTTCAAATGGACTGAGGAAGGTCGGTAGTCTTTTGAATTGATCAAAGAGGCTATTGCATCATCCCCATACTCCACAACCCCGACTTCTCAAAATATTTCATCATGTATGTATACGGGGGAAAAATAGCATAACATCTGTGTTAACCCAAAGGGAGAGTGACAGGGGGAGGAACACCCCATTGCCTTCTTTTCAAAAATGCTTCATGACTATGAAACAAGGTACAATTTTGTGGAAAGGCAGGCCTATGCCATAGTCAAAGGTTTGAAGAAATTCAGACACTTGGTCACACACAACAAAATTCTGGTCATGGTGGCTCACCCCAACGTCAAAGAGTATATAATGGAGGGTGAGATAACTGAAAAAAAGGAAAATTGGATAACCAAAATCCTAGAATATGACATAGAGATAAATCCCACAAAGCTCGTAAGAGGTAAGGGACTATGTCAATATTTGACACAGAACCGGTCCCCAAAACAATTGATGAGTCGAAAAGATAATGTACCTACAGGAGGATAGGCCCAAGGGGTGGGTCTCTGAAAATTCATTTTATTCAAACTAGAGTATCCTAGCCATCTCCCCTTGAAAAAGAGAAGGTATTACAGGAAACAAGGGACTCATTTCACTATAATTAATGGTTTCCTTTTTAAGAGGAATTTTAATGGGTTGATGTTGAGATGCCTTGAAGATGAAGAGGCCAAAAGAGTCTTAAGAGAGTTGCATCACGGAGACTCGGGTGGTCATTTTTCGCCCAAACCACTGCTATAAAGATTTTAGGGCAGATACTTCTAGCCTAGCTTGTTCACCGATAGTCAGGTGGAAACAAACAAATGTAAGGTTTGTCAAGTTTACGCGGTTTTTAAGAAACACAACATTTCCCCTCAACCCCATTTTAATTGAGGAACCTTTCACACAATGGGGTCTTGATTTCATCGAATGGTTAATCCACTTCAAGTGTTGAGACACTGGTGGATTCTCATGGCAATTGATTATTTCACCCGGTGGATGGAGGCAGTCCCACTTAAAGGAGTCTACTAAAGATGTGATCCTAGGACTCTTGCGGGATATCACTACTCATTTTGGTTCCCCCACACCATTATATCCAAAAATGCTAAAGCTTTCCTAGGAGCTAAGGTGTCTAGATTTTGTGGTCAAACACGGGATATATTTAAAGACATCCTCTAACTATTACCCCAAGGGAATGGCACTTGGCGAGAGTCTACAAATAAGAATCTGATAAGACTCATTAAAAGGATGGGACATGAGCATAAAAGGTTGTGGCATGAGCATGTTAAAACAACCTTATGGGCTGATCGGATCACTCCAAAAGATCCTAAAAACTTCACCATATGAAATGGTCTATGGGAAAAGTGTTGTGATGCCAATTTCTTGGAGATTCCCGCATTACAATTGCTGAAAGGATTTGAGATAGAGAAAAATGGAGCAATGTCAGTAAGGCTCACCAAGTTGGTAGAACTCTAGGAAAAGTGTGAACTCACCCATGAGGCCATGATTAATCACCAACAAATAGTTAAGACATGGTTCGATCAAAAGACATCGGAGCCAAACTTCCAAATCGGAACTATCATTTTAAAGTGGGATGCTAGAGCAACTAAACCCGGAACCATGGAAAGTTTGACCCCTTATGGACTTGGACCATTCATAATCAGTGCATGCAAGCAACATAACTCATTTGAGCTCAAAACCATGGCAGGAGATCCTTTGGCGATTCCAGTAAATGGGATCCATCTGAAGCCTTACGTTTAAATATCTTCTAAATTGTATCATATGTATATATTGTTGCCTGTTTTGTAGTTTTAGTTTTGTTTTGAGCCTCTGCTTTTGTTGGATGTTTTTTCCACATGCTTCACTACCCCTGTCCACATCACTTTTGATATATCAAAAAAGTGCCCCTACCATCTTCTCACATTAAAGTCATCATCAAAGGTAAAGATCTCTTTCCTAAATAAAAGATCCACAATCAATGCAAGATCTATCAAGGGCACCAAGTTCGGCACCTCGGGTCTCTCGCTTAAAGGAAGCATTATGAGAAGTGACTCTGGGCACGTATGAGCCTTTTTACTCTTGGGGTAGAAATGACTATTAAAGGCCCCTCGAGCTCTTGTTCGGTAGGATCATTCTAAATCATTTAGTTTTATCGGTGAATATCAAAGTTTCCAAAAGCTCCGAGTCATTCAAAGAAATTCGATCATCACCATGGCCGGCACCACCTCCAGCTCTGCTCAAGTAACAAATTCCTACGCAGGACAACCCATTCCTCCTCCGACAACACCATCCAAAGTTAAAATACCTAGACTCATTATCTCGGTATAACGATCCTTTCACTGGTCATCGACCCCACCGATGATGATATATTTGAGCCCAGTCTCAACAAAAGGCCTAAAGCTTTGAGAGAAGTGGCATGTGCCAGTTCAACTCTTCGGGAGACTCGAGTCATTCGGTGTTAGGACTGGAGCACTACTCTTTCCCAATACATGGTTCCTCTCACACACCCATGCCCAGAGCTCATATACAAATGTGTGCATGGAAAAGTTTTCAACTCAGGAAACCATACCATCAAGGGCGGAATTTAGTTATTACAATCACACCACAGGCCATCAGGGACATGTTAGCCCTAAACTATGATCATCGGCCAATTTCTATGATATAGCCAAGCTCCGAATGTATGGGTCTAGTGTCAAATGAAGGTCATGACCCTTACCAAGGAACTAGAGACAGTTAGACTCCACCGCAAATTTCCCGGTTTCCCCATCCCCTTAAAGTCCCTCAAGCCTGATGCTCAGGATGTCTTGCTCTATGTTGGCTTTTATTTTTGGGAAGGACTCTGAAAAAAGATTGAGGACTGGAAGATGGTGGCTATATTCCAAATGAGGACCATCAACACAAAGCAAAGATATAAATTTGACTTCACGGAAGTCATAGCAGGGTCAATTTGTGAACAACTCAAGCATTTCTCAATGACGTCCACCTTCAGGTATTCGTCTTTCCTTTTTCACCTCATTCTGTACCAAAATGCTCAGTATTTTGGTCAATTCATGCCCCTGACCCTGTGGGATATGGAGGTGAATTCCACAAATATTATCCCAACATCTGCATGGACCCATATATTGTCTCATTCTTTAGATGTCTACAAGTTTTTCAATGCTTTTGTGGAGCCTCTTTTGCTAGAGCTCGATCTTGAAGGGATCGATAACAAAATGAATGACTCTACATGGTCTATCTTCTCAACCCATTACACCCCATTGACTACTTCTTTTCCAGAGGTCATTCTATGATTCGAGTTCATGGATTCAAGGTGAATCCTTCATGCTCCCAAGGGTCCTCACACCTCGGATAGCGGTCTCAAGTCACCCGACAGCTCATCATGTTAGACCTAGAGGTCGGCTCGACCAAAAAGAAGAAAGCAATCTATGACCTCCCTTTTAGTAGGGGAGGGATTACTGTAATCAAGAGGCAGGTGGACCATTGTCTGTTTTGGAAATTTGGCCTCCTATGGCTTCACCTTGATCCAGGACTCATGGAGGTATGATCCGATGGAAAAATAGCTGAGACCCTATCTACAAATAAAATCAAAGTCCCTACAAAACATGAATCAAGACCATTTTTTGATTCACGGATGAAGCCCCAAGGCTGAAGCACCTAGATCTTCATCGAACTCTCAGGATATCCCCACTCCAGGAATGGGAGTCATTTCATCCAGTGAAAAAATGCATTTGACCCTACTCTAACGATTGGGAAAGGGCTGAAAGTAGCCTTAAAAGAAAGGACTGGAATCCTAGGAAGATAGAGGGCTTTTGGAAATACAGGTAGGAAATCGGCCAAACCACACAAAACTTTGAGGAAGTTCTCACTTGATGAGCCATGGGAGGATAAGTGGGATGCGGAGCATGACTCGATGTAGACAATGAGGATGTACTTGTCCTCACTTCTAGCAACCTCTCAGGTCAAGTCAACCATGGGTCCTCCGAGCTACAACAATGGATACCTGGGTACCTTCATCGGCCACTCCTCTTTCCAGACTCCTCCTCAAATTTCTCCATCCCCGAGCTCTTAGAAGCTACAGTAGAGGGAGAGTCTCTCTCTCCCCAGCCCATAAGAAGCTAAAATCAATCACGATTCTTGGAAGCCCACCACTTGAGGCTTCACTCTCTATAATGCTTCCACCTCCACCTTCCCATTCAGAAGGAATCCTTTAGTCTATCACTACATCCCAGCCCCTTCCTCTCACCTGGCCCCTACTTTCGGTACCCTATTTCCCATCCCGAGCTTCTCACCTCGCATCATCACACCCTTCTTCAGCCCTGGTATCTATAGTATCTCAATCACCAGTGACTATTCCATACGGCTGCCACCTAGTTTCCCATTTGTGGGAGGGATGGTCTCTTCTCCTTCGAGTTTTGGAGTCAAGCAGAGGCCACCAAGGTAGCCCGAGATCAAAGGAGATCAAAGTAGAGAAAGAAGGAGATGGCGGCTCAATCAACCAAGTAGGTTTGATCCTGTATGATCATCAATAGGGCTCCTTAACCATCACTCACCTTGTCCCTCAGGTATCTAAGCCCACGGAACAAATGTGCCATGATGACTATTCCATTAGCACTATCGCAGTGGACCTCGCTGAATTCCAGCCTCAGGACAAAGTCGAGTTGATGAATGAAATGGTGGTAGTAGTCACTACCGACTATTTGAAGCTCAACAATCAATTAAAAAGGCGGGCTAGCCTTCAAAAGGTAGAAGCTATGGCAGCGGGCCACATGGCTGAGCTTAAGGCCAAGGATAGAGAGGTAGACCAGCTCAAGAGGGAGTTAAGGGACACATCGACCAAGCAAGCCCTCGTAGCTTCTCAAGCAGAGGAAAAATCTCTGGCAGCTAAGCTCACCACCACTGAGGCCCTGATCAATTCACTTTCACAGGAAAAGGATGGCCTTTAAGCCATGTTAAAATCTTCTGATAAAATGGTCAAGGACTTGACCAACCAATTGGTCAAGAATCTCAGAAAGCTGGAATTGTATCATTAGTACAAGGTCTATATGCCTCCCTTGTGTGACAGGATCACCACCACTACAAAAAATCTAGCCCCGATGCTCGGATTTATATCCAATGCACAGAATTGTGCTCTAGGGTGGAAAGTGCAGTCTCTACCATCAATAACACCTTATCCACCAAGGTCCAGGAGTCAAAAATCCTAATTCAGAAAATCTACGATGCCTCGATCTCGCTCTTCAGAATGTAGGAATCACCGACAGGGTTGATGGCGGAAAAGATCAATGAGATTCTAAGTTGTGACAAAAGCTTCTATCAAATGTCAGAATCTCTTAGCACAGCTTTCACTGGGTATGAGGGAAAGAAAATAGAATATCAATGAATTAGTATAGCTTGGTTTCCCCTCTCCCTTCCCAGATGAGTCTACGGTCTTATCCAAAGACCAAATTCAGCAGCTTCTGATCACTAAGTGCCAAGACAAGATGATCTTCCAGTCTTTGAAGGAAGACTCCAGTGTCACTGAGGTCGAGGCCATCATTAATCCTATCATACAACTAGAGTTCCACTTGCATGTGGTCATGCAGAGCCTTCAAGGTTTCTCCCACAGGAGATAATCGAGTTGGACCGAGCTTTTCAAGCCTTGCAGTAGAAGAACCTACCCAACGGAAGAAGAATGGCTCGGGTATCAGGCTTCTTTGTGAATGCTATAAAAGACCTGCGGTTAGCCATAAATTTTTGAAATTTTGGGAAGGCATGAGATATCGATTCTTCCATGGTAGGCACATGAGTCCCTTGGTGAGTCACCAAACTGATTATATTATTTTGTTATGACTCTTTTGTTAAGTATTTTGTCCCCAGACTCTAGATGCCCTCGGTTGATCAAAAGCTAGTAACGACTAAGTATAAAATGCTCATGCGTGGTCTCCACGTCTCATAGGCACATCCCCAACTTTGAACATTCAAGTGGGTTCTCAAACTCACATGAGACACTCCACGTGTCTATCCGATGCACATGTTTGATATAGCCCAAAAGGAAGGAGGACCCTAAGCAAGCACAAGCCCTCCACGTGGCCCAAATGAGGAGTCTAATCAGACGGGACTCAGTGGCAATACCAAGAAGGGAGTAGATGTGTGATTTCTATAAAGGGATGAAATATTTATTCCAAAACCATGAAGGTCAAATATCCAAATTAATAGGAAGACAGTGGCGGCATTGCATTTAAAATACTAGGGGCAGGAGCCAGAAGGATAAGTGCAAGGCCTTATCAAAATTGAAGGCAAAGGGTGGTAGCTGAAAGTGACAGAGAAAAAATGTTTCCTATAAAAGGAGGTGAGATACATAAAAAAAAAAAAAGAGGAAAAAGGGAAATTATGAGCCAAAAAGAGGGAGAAGAAAAGTGAGAGTTTTGTATGTTTTATCTAGCCTTAGCAAGCCTCTGATCATAAAGAGAAGTGTAATATGTGCTTTCATGGGCCTTATGTACCCTTTCTCTATATGAATAAAGAGTTCTTATTCTGTGCAAATTGGATTTTCATATGTTCTGAACTTTCATTTCTTTTATGAAAGGTAGTTATAAATGAGTCAGGAAATTCATCGTGCTTGATGCCCTTAGAATTTCTTTGTTTCATTTATTATTATTTGTTTCAGTTCCTCAGGTTTTTGCATTATCAAAGTAGTAGATCATGTTGTGTATTCCAACTTTTAGGCAATGATCACAAAATCAAAAGATCCCTAACTTCATAATCAAAACTTACTCCTACAGAGCTTAATTGATTAGTAACCATGTTGAATTCATTCAAATGAAAATTTACTGAATCACCTTCTGACATCTTCATATTAAAAAAAAGTTTTCATGAGAAATACCTTATTAGAGGTTGAGGTTTTTCATACAATTTACCCAATTTTTCCATTAGATCCATCATTGTCTTTTCCTTAGAAATATTGAAAGCTTCAACCTCAAAGTTACCATACACAACCGTATGTTCCATGGTTCCAGTTCCTTCAATGAAGAACATCCCATTCTTCATATTTCATAATTCGAAGGTTTAAAGCTTTCCTTTCAATGGTAGATAAATATCCTTATGATATAGGTAGTCCCCCACTAAAAGAGTAGCATCTTCCATAGCTAAAAGTTTTTGCCGTTAAACTTCTCAACCCTGAACTTGCTATCTTCTATCATTGCTCCCACTCAAACAAGAAACTATTCTATGAGACTTTTATGCCAAAAAAATCCTAATCTGATAGCGATGTCGGTTGTTAGGATCGAAACACAGATGAGCAATAAAACAGAATTAAAACAGAAATAAAAGAAGCATGCAATCACAAGATAAACCCAAGATTTAACGCGGTTCACCCAATTTGGGCTACATCCACTAGAAACAAGTCAACCTTATCCTTTATTCACTCTAAATTCCCATGGACGTAAAGTATAATATGGTTTATAAAGACCAAAAACTAACATAAACATCATCAATATAAATTTTGTTATTGTAGTAGCTTAAAATTGGACCAATGAAATTTGTAAATTATTTTTGGCATTTATCTCACTACATTAATCAATGTGCACTTTAATGATTAGTTCATATACATGTATCTCACAAAATTAAACTTTCCTTTCCCACTAAATCACATGTGGTACTCATTCTTGACTAGTCAAAAACCACTTTCTAAGTATAGAACACATATTTTGACGTATCGAAACCTTATCAAGCTAATAGAATTTAGTTTGCACCTTAAAATGAAAAAGTCGCTAATTATGGATAAAACTAACTAGTAGTCTTTTCCTAAGGATTATAATTTCTCATATAATCTTTTAACAATCACTTGTTCGAGATGCACAAGTTAGCCCTTTTAGCCTAGTGTTAATTAAGTGGTAAGATTTTTCCAAATAGTAACATAAAATATTACACTTACCCCACCAACTCAAAGGGTGTCTTATCTCACATATTTGGGACTACATAGGAGATCACAAAAAAACACCTATTAATGTTAGGTGTCACTAATTCTACATACATTCTATATAATTTCCTAGTCCATTTTGTAGAGATATATCCTATATGAAAGATAATTTCTCACCTCAAAGGTCTTCTTTAGGATCTCACATATAGAACTTTTATTTTACATTTTCACACATTTCTAGAGGGGTAACCATGTGATTCGTGCTCAAGTGGAATAACCTCTTTTTAGGTATTTAAGGAGAGAGTTAGGGTTTTAAGAAGGAGAATCCCTAACCCACTACATATATTCGATCATGGAATTTTGAACACATGAAATAGATCTAAAGATATAAAATATCACAAAGACAAAGGAATAATCCATTAAAATGCCACATAAGAAAAAAACTTCCTAAATATGGAAAATCTATCCATGTGACCTTTCCATGCATGAGTGAATTTTCCTCCCTTTAATTTCAGATCCCCATATTTTTTAAGACATCTCTAAGACACTCTATATAGTTTGTATGAAAAAATAGATCATTATCACATCATCTAAGCACATATTAGAGTGAATATGTTCCAAAATTTGACCCTAACTTCTAGACATATATTTATAGAGTTTATGTGAGATCTCTACAATTGCAATACATGAAATTATGGTATGTAATTTACCATCATTTCTATATTTTTGATTCTATATTCACAATTACATATAGTATTTAATCTTAAATATGGAAACCCTAGTGTTCATATTACATTTTGGTGAACCCACTTATCTAACATTACATGGAGACTATAACTTCATGTATCACACATAGGGTTTTAGATCTATGAAAATATAATTAGTTTCATACCTATTTTACAATTTCTTCAAACCCTAATTTGTTTTTTGGGTCTTTTACACTACCATGAAAGAAAAAATTTCATAATGAAAATGAAATAATTGTTATCTAAGAAGCATAAGATCAATTTAAATTAAAAAGAGTCACCCTACTTGATCCTGACAATATGACATGTGATTATAACTTATATCTATTGACCATGTTATCACTTTATACCTCTCTTTGAAATATGAGCCTATAATAATGCCTCCACTACAACCTACTTCTCAACTTGTGAGAGTTCCTAAGAAAAAAATACATTTATTCCTAATATATCATCTACTACTTCTACCAACATTTATTAAGAAAAATCTAATTCAACTACCAAAACCTCCCCAATTTTACATGATCAAGGAACATATTCGCCAATTTAATCTTAAGAAATTTTCACTTACTAAACATATCTCGGACATGATAAAAATCTTGTTTCACATCCTGCACAATGATCCAAGACATCATCAATGATTACATTATTTCCTTCATTAATGAGTCCGTGCTATATACATGGAGTTTTACCTATCGATAGCCCAAACTACTTGCACTCCTACAAATTACATGCATATGCCATATCATATATACTTACCTTTGCTACACACCTTATGAAGACATTGATACACCTCCTTCCCATTTCCATGCTATCACATATCTTCATTCCTAGAGCCTATTCTTACACCATGTGATATCATCCCTTAATCCTCTAACATCCATAGGTCATTGGTAAATTTTTATAGAGATATATAAATACATATAAGCATCACACCTAATTTCTCATACTTCCGGTCCTTCGATTCATATCAAACCTTTATTTGGGTAATTCATTGGTTTCCTAATCCATAGTTAGATAGGCCCTTGTACAATCATGCATATACCAATACACATTACTTTCAAGATTATTTAGTTTCATTCCATTGGATATTTTCAAATACAATACAAGTATGAGATGCACACCTTGAAAAAAACACATTCTTGGATTTTAGTAATAAAAACATGCCCACGTGCACTATTAAATCATATCAATACCCTTCCTCCAAATCATGATACTTCATAGTGCTCATATAGTATTTGTATCTCAAGTTTTTCATAGATTGTAGCCTAGATTTTACCCACAAAATCCCAAGGCACGCTGGCACATCACTCAACTTGAACTAAGCGCTCACCCAAAGCACACAAGGTTACTAGGTCCCTCTTTTATGTCAGCTTTTTTAAGGAGTTAACATGATTAAACAAATATTCCAGATCCATAATAGTTAACTAAATATATAACATTGCATAAACCATATCTAGATCTTAACCATATGTAAGAACACTTAAAAATAACTATAATGATATTTACCATAGAAGATCCATGCTTAATTATGTCAAACATCAATATCCAACCACAAACATCCATTATATTAATTACTGTAAACATGGAAGATTATTACATACATAACTTGCAACATAACTCTACAATATAACTTACATGCTCATAAACTTGCAACATAACTCTACAAAACATAGAAATTTCTAAACTGTGCAAATCAATACATATTTATAGGGGTGTGGACTTTCCCTTCACCACTTATGAACCTTTCAAAAATAGGCTACATGCTAATAATATCCATGCACCTTTACATAATAAATACGAGAGCATGAAAGCTCGCTAATAATAGATTATCTAATAATACAACTGTAGTATAATCCTATTATTAGCTCCAAAACACTACATGGTGCTTTATCTTCTACTCATCCAAAATAGCCTTTGTGTGCTCCCTAAGTTTTCTTCAAAACATGCACTACACTCCATGTCCATATTTAGACCCAATCTATAAAAATAGATGTCCCGATTTCAAACCTTCATGAGCACACCTTGTACCATTATAGTTCCACGTGCGTTCAAGTGCCCTATGCCCACACACCCAATCCTTCTATGCCTTCATACTTAAGCTATATTTCATCATCTCAACATTACCCCACACTAATTTCATTTCCACCCCCAACAATGGGTAATCACAACTTATCTCTCCATGAATAAATAATAAGGAATAATGAATGAAAGAATAAAGGAATTACTACACATAAAGAATGAGAAACTATTCAAGACTTTTTTCTCTTCTACCAATAGGATCAACTCTGGATATTCAATCTTAATATTTTCCTCCAACGCATTCCAATCACTCAACACTTTATTTGTCTTATCTGGAATGTCTATAACTACGGCTTCCATCTCATCAAGATTCATCTTTTCACCTTCATTCTGCAAGACCCTGAGAACATTAGCCATGCTCGAGACCATTCCCTCCATTATATCCATCCTTTCCATGATGAGTTTCCCAATTTATTTTATTCTTTCCTTGTGTGGGACTCGAGAAGCTTCAAGCACATCATGCTTTACTTCTACCAGCGTAAGTCTCTCTACGCACCCAAGTGTTTCATTCTTTTCTTCCTGAAGGACTTCATCTTCTTCGCCATGCCAGTACTTGTTTTTATCATCAAATCTGTGTTGTGCACATAGTCAATGCTAGGTCTGATTTCTTTATCTCATCCTTTAAAGTATGTAAAATGGACTCATAACTTGTAATTTTTCTTGTAATTGTGGCCTTGGCCCTTGCTACCTCCTCTACAATATTCTATGGTTTTGGCATGCACATGGGTCCCTCCTCCAGTAGTAAGTGAACTATCGTGCACAAAAATAGTGTAAGGCAGATGGGAACTCTTTTGTAACCTTGTCCTACAGATATGGCCTCTTTTCAATAATCTCATCCCCAATTTGTTTTACCATTTTAAGGAATTTCTGCTCTCCGCCTCAACCTTATCTCATTCTTTGTGAGGCACTTGATTTCAAAGTATCTTTATCCTTTTTATCTTCCAATAATGCTTAACATGGTTACCAATTTATCATTGTTCCACCATAACTTCAAAGAGATAACTTTACCAAAAAATTACTTACTTGTTCATTGGACATGACAGTGGGCTTAGCAGTTACATGGTGTGAATCACGCACCTTCTTCAATCTGTGTGACACACAAGATTCCTCACATACATCAAAGTCAGACTCATCCATATGAGTCTACATCATCCATTATAATTGTTTCCTTATACGAGTGGTTGCTATCTCCGCATCCATGAGCTCCCATCCATATAAGTCCTTGGGCTCCAAAGTGCTTTAGAACCACGTGTGTATGATCTTGCTTGGGTCATCAATATACCCAAAAAATGAAGTCTCTTATGTCTCATCCTCCTTCCTTTATGGAGTAATTACCCTTAGGGGTACTTACTCCTGAATCCACACCAATCCCTTACTCATTTGAGTAGTATGGGGCATGCTTGAATGCTCACCCTTATTTTATTCTAACTCTATTTCCTTCAACTCCTCTTCATCATTTGTATCTCTATTCCCTAGGCTCCTCTCGTATCCTTAATACATAGTAGAGTATTTGGTGCACTTTCCTTAGACTTCTCATCTTCATCATCTTTGTGGGGACATACCTACTCTTTTTCTTCCTTTTTGCTCTACCTTCATAGGTGAATTCCTAGGTGACCTCTAAGGGGCCGTGAAGCTCCATGCTTTGAACCTTTTTTTTCCTTATCACTCTCTTAAATTGTGGCTCCTTAGTAGTCTGCTCCACATTTATCTCCATAGTGTCTATCTCCAACACTTCATCAACTAGCTCTGCAATGGAGGGGTCACCTCGCACTCTCTTTTCTCACCTATAGTTGGGTGTTTTCTGCCCCTATGCTCCAAACCACCACTTTCTTCCTATAGTTCTTCTTCCTCTCCTTCTTCTTCAACAAGGGGTGAGACTGGTTCCTCATCTTCCAAATTTCCAACAATATGTTTCCCCTTAGGTGGTCCAGGGAGCTTGAACTCATTCTCCACATATCTTCCATTTTCCAATCTGGGTTTGAGTTAGATATATACAAGGGCTGCTCAAATTTTCCCAATAGCCAGACTCATTGCCTTCATATTAATATCATCAAAATTTAATATGTCAATATCCACATATTTACTGGATAAATGTAAGTCTTCCTTAATGTGTGGTAGTCATAGTCTACCTTATCTGCATTGAAAATCAAACTGGCACATGTCTGAAAACCTATGTACAAATGCCTAGAAATAATGCACAGTGAAGGCATAAGGGAGATTACACCAAGGGATCCACTTCTCTTCCTTCATCCCAAAGTGCACAATACAAAAATGTTGGTATACTGCAAACTATACCTATTTATCTAATATCGAAGGTAACTCCTTGGGTATTCTCCATTCTTCCTCAAACACGGCACAAAGTTGCTCATACCACAATTCTTCCCTTTGTTTAAAGGGTCCACTCATGGTCCCATCACAAGTATACTTCTTAAATCTCTCTCAAGAGATTTCTTTTCCTTAGGATATTGCCAAACTTTATCCTTAGGCCCATTGGACACTCCAATTTCTAAAAAGTAAGGGCTAACAGGATCATGCCAAAACTTATTTTATCACCTTTGTGTGCTTCCTCAATGATGGTTTCAATGATGAAACCCTCTAGGTTGTAAACTACACCGATGAAACCTAGAATTTACTAAAAATGACCCAGTGCATGCTAGACATCACCTAGCTTGAGATGAGTGCTCACTCAAAGCGCGCAAGGTACCAGCCCTCTTTAGGGTTTCTTGTGTAGGATGTTAGCGTGATGAAGATAAAGCATATTCGAGCCATAAATAAGTAATGACATTCCACAAAGGTGCATAACTAGATCTATATCTTAGTGAATCATGAATTAAACAATAACCATGATAAGATTAACCATACAAGAACCAATTAGAGTCATGTTTAACACCATTATCCATCTAATATACTCTATTACATTAAACACAATAAACATAGAAGATTTACATTACAAATTATCTCCGTAAGTAATGTGCACGTTAGATCCAACAACATAACTCTACAATAACTCAATCTCAGTACTACTTCTAAACTACATAGATCAATACATATTTATAGGGGTGGGTTCTTTCCCTTCACCTCCTACGCACTCCCCAAAATAGGTCGCATGCTGATAATAGCCATGCACCTTTACAATAACATGCACACATGTAAGTGCGCTAATAATAGACATCCTATAACTAACTGAAAGTAGTCATCCTATTATGATCTCAAACTCATGCATGGTGATTATCAAAAACTCATTCCAAAATAGCATTTGAGTGTCACGCAAGTCTCCATCCCAATGTGTGCTCTGCATGCTATCTCCAAAAATAGCCCACATCCATGAAAATGGATAAGTCCCGAATCAACTTGTCTTGGCATGCATTTCCTTTCCTATCCTTCCACACCTTCAAATACGCCTTGTTCCCACACATGAATCTAATGTGAGTCTTCTCCTGAGTGTAATACTACATATGCTCAACATTAACACACACTAAAGTAAATTACCGTCCCAACAATGGGGCTTCTTTCTGATGTTCCCAAATAATAAAGAATAAGAATGTAAAGATCAATAATCATTGTAAAAATAATAGACCTTTACTCTACAACACCCTCTTCTTCAACTATGAGGATCAACTCTAGATATTCTGTTTTAATCTCAGCCTTCAATGTTCTATCACACCATCCAACATAGCGGATCCTTGTCATCTCTAGAATGTATGGAAATGAATTCCAACTCATCCTAGGCAATCTCTTCCTTTTCATTCTGTAGTACTAGGACAACATTGGCCATAACAAACATCATTCCTTTTAAGATCCATCTTCTACGCTATGAGATTTCCAATCTCATCTATTCTCTCCTTATGTGGGTCTTGGGCTATTGTAAGGGCTTCACACTTTTGTTTCACTAGTGCCAATATTTTTGTGCACCCTAAAGTTTCATCCTTCATTGATTTCATAACTTTTTTAATTTAGTTATAGATCTAGTTCGATTACACTTCTTTGTGTCATATATATGTTCGAGCTTGATCTCGCTTTCCGTAGCTCATCCCAAAGTCTAGAGTAATGACTCACAAGTTGAAATTTTCCTAACCACGAAGGCCCTTTCTCTTTATTCTTGTGTAACATTCTATTATGTTGGCATTCAAACCGGTCCATCTTCTAATACCAAATCAACCAATGTACGCACATAATGTATAGCCTTTTAAACGTGTTATTTATGTATTTTTTGCCTTATTGTCTTCAAGTAGCGCTCTAATGGTGGCAAACCTTATCAATGTTCCTCCGCGCCACCTCGCAAATACCTTAACCAAGGCATTAATCACCTACTCATCAGACATTAGAGTAGGCTTTACTGTCATGTGTCTACTTTGGGGTGCCTTCTTCACTCTCCTTGATACACAAGATTCCTCACATATGTCAAAATATGGCTCATCCATATGGGTCTGCATGGACTAGGATAATTGTTTCCTTGTGCATGTGGTGGCCATGTCTGGATCCATCATCTCCCATCCATAAAATTGTGCTAAGCCATGTAAGATTCCATGGGGAAATCTACATAAGAGAAAAAAATAACCCGTAGAGAAGTTTGCAAGCCAATTAAAGAAAATAGTTGCACAAGACCATGCGAAGTAGGTGATAAAGAATCAAACCTATAAGAATGCGTGTGTCACTCAATGAAAATACCATGTGCAACCTATAAAGAAATTCCACAGAGAATCCACAAAAGGATGAAATTTGTGGAGAAGACACAAAGGTCACATATGATGCACGGAAGTATGAAAGTATTACGTGTAAAGAATGGCCAAATATAAGACAAGGCCACATGTAAGGCCATGCGACATAGAGTAAAACCCATGTGGGATGCCACATGACAAAATAATAAATTCCATGGAACAAATAACAAAACTCCAAGTCTGTATAACAAGGGAACTAAACTCATGTGAAAATTTACATGACAAAAATGGAGAAAAAATGCGTAGAAATCAACACAAGGAAAAGAGGTGAAGTCTCACATTAAGTGAAAGATGAAGGAATAAATTTTTGCACTATAATGGCACAAGGTTGTATGAAGGAGAGAAACATAAATACATAAACATAAAACAAAACACGTGTGAAAGAAAGCATGAAAAAGGAAATCAAAAGAAAAGAGGTTTTTGCGTGACCCAAAACAAATCATGAAATGCTTTCTTTATGCTTTTTACAAGTTTAGAATTCTATTTTAAGAAAAAAATTCAAGTAGTGTGTGGAAAGTTAAAAATAGATGAAAACATGCAGCCCTTTTTATCTCATCATCTAAAAGTTCTAATAATAGAGCATAACATGTAAAAACAAAAGAAAATTTATTTCTCTTATTTTTGGGACACAAATTTTATTTTTAATGCATAATTGGATAAAAGAAAACTGCAGAATGCTATTTATAAGTATGAGAAAAGACAAAAAGTAAGACATGCATGTTGTTTTCTATTTTTACAACCTAGACTTGCATGTCCATGCTTTTCCTTCTTTCTCTCTCTCATATTTTCTATAAAACTTCAAAATGCATTGTAAAAAAATTTTTTCTTCTTCATTCATGTTTTTGGAACAATTCAATTTTCTAGGTGAGAAAGCAAGGGTCATGAGTGATTATTTGTGCTTATTCCACCTCTTAGAGAAATAAAGGAGCTATTTTTACCTTTCTACAGTCTGTGTTTAGTGCATACTTTTTTAAATTGAGTTTATCTTTGTGATACATGTTTATCCTTGATTTAACAGTTTAATATTCATGCCTTCATGCAATTTTGTGTCAATTTGCAGGTCATAGATTGTGTTTAACAAGTTGTATGCAATATTTTCTGGTGAAGTCATTCATTTCCCCTTCTTATCCTATCACAACTCAACTCTTAACCCTTATATGAAATGATTTTTCTTTGACACAATCACTTGTAGTTAGTGTATGGTGTGTATATCTCCCATGGTCTATCTATGTGATTCTAAAATCTTAAGATCCTCAAAACATTATGGTGTATCACCATATTTTGAGTTTTTCTCTTTTTCCATTCTCATTTTCCTTGTTGGTTTTGGTAAGTTAGAGTAGTATTAGAGATGAATAGTTTAGGTGCTCCATTAGGGGAACCAGACCTCTTCGAGAGACTAACTCCAACATACAGGTCACCCACAACCTAGGAGTGTTTCCATTGTTTTCAATTGAAAGGAGAGTTATTACACCATTCTTAAAAGGTTGCATTTCAAAGTGACAACAATAGGCATCCCCTAATATAGAAGGTTGTACTAAGTCATAAAGTAAAAATATGTAGTCAAAGTAGCCTTAGTATGTGGATTCCCCCATTGTAGAAATACCCTTGGGTACTAGGTTATAGGATACATCATTGTAAAATATTCATGGGTTTCAACTACTTGATTTGTTCTATGGTATGGTAATAAATTAAAATGACCATAAGGATCATAACCAAGAAAATAATGAGCATGTCACATGTATGTCCCAATTTTCTAATTTTCATAATGTTATATTTTTTTGTTTTTAAAATAGTATATTTTAAATGTAAATGTGATGATCATGGCCCTATGTCATTGGCTTTAAATGGTAAAAAGGTAAGGTATGACATCAAACACATGAAATGTGTTTCATCAATAAGTAAATACCTAATATAGAAATAGGGAATTCAATGTGAAATAATAAATACTAATGCCAAATTATATGTGTTCAAGTTGTTATGTACTACTTTAGTATGCATACTACTTAGTATGTGGCTCAAGTGGAGGATCAATGTTCATAAGTGTATGGATTTCATCATAGAATATAAAGACCATATATGATCATGCTCGCAATCTAAAAATAAATTATGTGCAATAAGTAATAAATTTTGGGAATAGTAATGTTATGAAGCCACGGGTCATAAGTAGTTGTAGTATTTATAGCCTCTTCATATGAGTGAGATTGTATTGGTTTTTTAAGGGTGATACCTATATGGTTGTTTCTCACTTTAGTGCATCACATATATCTATTTATCATAGGTTTCCGTAATCATATCCTATCATGAGGTCTAGAATATATCATCATAAGAGAGTCATGCTAGACAAAAATGTTGGGGAAAATTTTCAATACCTTGGAGATGATGTCATAATATATGGGAGGTGTAAGGTATCTATGTTGAGCTGATGAAATATAACTTAAGTATGAAAGTGCGGAAGGATTGGGCATGTGGGCATAGGGTGCAATGAACATGTGTGGAACTATAATGGTACAGGCACACCTAGAAGGTTTGAAATCAAGACTTAGTTATTTTCATAGATTGGGCTAATTATGGACATGGAGTGTAGTGCACATTTTGAAGAAGACTTAAGGAGAACACAAAGGATATTTTGGACAAGTAGAAGATCAAGCACCATGCAAGGTTTTGGAGCTAATAATAGGATTATACTATAGTTGTATTATTAGATAATCTATTATTAGTAAGCTTGCATGCTCTTGTATTTATTATGTAAAGGCGCATGACTATTATTAACATGTAGCCTATTTTTGAAAGGTGCATAAGTGGTGAAGGGAAAGTCCTCACCCCTATAAATATGTATTGATTTGCATGGTTTAGATAGTTTTATGTTTTGTAGATTTATGTTGTGAGTTTATGAGTGTGCTTAACTATGATGACTTTGCTATGTATGTAAGAAGCATATGTGTTTTACAAATAATAATATAATGGATCTTTGTGGTTGGATATTGGTGTTTGACATAACTGAACATGGATCTTGTATGGTAAATCTTATTATAGTTCTTGTTTAAGTGTTCTTGCATATGGTTAAGATCTAGATCTAGTTTATACATTGTTATATATTTGGTTAATTGTTATGGATCTAGAATATCTGTTTAATCATGCTAACTCCTTGAACAAGCTGACATAAAAGAGGGACCTGGTACCCTTGCACACTTCGGGTGAGCACTCAGTTCAGGCTGAGTGATGTGCCAACGCGCCTTGGGATTTTGTGGGTAAAATCTAGGCTACATTTTGGTTCCGTTGTCGACCTCTTTTTCAATTGTTTGGTAGGATGTTGTATGATGAAGATGTATTGGTTGACCTTGACTAGTATTAAAGAGTGGTTAGACAATTTAGAAGAAGAGAATATGCTCTCGAATTTAGCATTGGAGTTGAATTTAATGGGCATGCGTGGTTGAATGGAATCTGTATGATGAGTTATATGAGACATTCTTCTCCTTCTTCCTTGGAGATCTATATGAGTGGCTGGTTGGTTATGAATCAAAGAGGAATTAGAGGTTTTGCACACTTGTTTGGACGCAGGAAGAATTCTAGGCCTTATATGATGCGGATCGACATGGATGCACATTTATGGATTATTGGTTACGTGGTGCTTTAAATAGTTATATTCTGGAGTATACAATTTATACTTACTCTAGTCTTGAGGATCTTTGGGTTCCATTTTTTGTGCGAACCCGAGGATCTTATTTTAACACGGTATTCCTTTGGCAATTAAGATCTTGATTGTGACCCTAGATTTAGAAGAGAAACATATGGCTAGATAAACTCCACCACGCATGGGGGCAAGAGCAGGTGTGGTGAAAGATGGCAGATCTAGCGCTAGAGAGACAAAGAGAAGAAAAATGATTTAAGTTTAATGAAGAGCACGAGGGGGACTTGGAGAAGCAATGAGAGATTGCAGAAAGAATGGTGTTGTGGAGGAGATGGCTTGTGAAGGATTTGGAGCTCACGTAGAGGACATGGAGCTAGAGCATCTAAAACTCCCCCATTTGGGAAAGCATGGCAGAGAACCCTCTTTGAATTTGGATGAAGGCATGTCTGAAGAAAGATTGAGAAGCTGGCAGTGCATCATCGATCCTACCTAATGACCTAGCCTTTGCACTTGGTTTTATAGATTCTATGATAGTTAATAGTAAAAAAGCTAGTGTGGGTAGTAGAGTTGCAGATAGATAGATTTGATTTGCAGTCAATTTTAGGAGTTAATTAGGTAGTTTATTCATCTATGGTGGCACAATTGTTATTTATATTATTTGGAGGACCGGTTAGAGGTATCTTTTCTAGCACGTCATCAACATAGAACATGGGCACATAGAATGTTGGCATAACATCTGGAAGTAGCACAACTTCGCAGATTTGGGAGTCTAGTTTAATATAATTGTTGGAGCACAAGGCATTGCATCCTCTATTCCATTACCTACTATATGGGGGGATCAAAAGGATTAGAATATGGTGATTTTTCGGGGTAGAGGAAACACATGAGGAAATACAGGTTCTAGATTTGGTGGGAATGGTCTACACCAGCCCCAAAATATTTATATGGATATGTCTCTTCATCTTCCATAATACAGAGGGATAGAAGATGCAACTGAGCACGTGCATATGTGTGAGATACTATGGCATGTGAAGGGATTATAGCTCTAAAGTATAAGGCAAGCTAGTTTGCAACTACATTGCAAGGGCACATGCATAGTTGGTACAAAAAATTTAATCTAGACCAAACTTTTGTAGATTATACCGCTACAGGATGATTTCTTTAAAGAATTTTATATCCCTGAATTTGAAACAAGAAAAGCATAAAGCGCACTTAAGGACATCAAGAAAGGCACTACTGAAAGTGTTTGGGAGTATGATGCTTGTTTCAAAACCCTTTTGTCTAAGTTATCTTATGATATACACATGAGTCAGCATGCTCAATGGTTCATCAAAAGACTTATCATGCATTTTATAAGAGCACTTTCACACAAGAATTATATGGATCCACACGAGGCACTTGAAGCAGTGTTGCACATTGAGGTAGTGAGAAGTGTAGACATAGGAGTGAGCCATTTTTGGAAGCCCGATTACAGCGATGGTGAAACAATTAGAAAATTATCGATTAACTTGGTGCGTGAGACGCGAATGGAATTTGGTGCATAGAATGTGAAGTAGAAGGGCATACTAAGGATAGTTTTCCTTGGAAATCGGTGCACACCATGTTGTTGAAATGTGATATATTTCACTTGGATCATGATTCAAGTATGTTCCCATTGCTACAACACATGATAAGGAAGAACATGTCTTGTTATTGCAAGATTTGTAGGTCTACCACTCATGATACTGAGAATTGTAGGTTGATTGATCAGATTCATGATGCCATAGATACTAGTGTATGTCAGACCAGTGTTGCAAATAATTCAAAGGAAAAAGGTGAGCATCATGATCATGATCACAATGAAGGGTGCTCTGATGGAGGTCGTGGTAGAGGTCAAGGATACCGTGGAGGATTTAGAGGCCAAGGTCACGGTGATGGAAGGAGTGAATTTTCTAGAGGAACATGTTATACATGCGGATCCCCTAATCATTATAGGAGCACGAATGCCCTCGAACATTGTTTGTTATTTTTGGAAAGAACCATAACTATGAAGAATGTCTGGACTTGTATAAACAATTGAGTAATAAACATAGGCAAGATAAGGACGTGGGGATGGTTAGAGTACAACGAGTTGTGGAAGATCAGTGGATGCTAAAGTTAGTGTCGGATCCTTAGTTTGTACTTGTGAAAATTACTACACGCGCTAAGGCTGCATGTACCGAGATAAGTTCTAAAATAGAAACCTTATATTACAAAGGAGGAGGTACTACATGCAAAGTATCTAGACCCTACGCATCAAAAGGAGGTTTATCAAGAAACCATGGAGGTGATTAGGAATTTGCAGGGTGAGATACAATGTTTAAAAGAACAGTCATGAAAGTTAGAACAAAAGAAGGAAGTGAGCTCCATCAGATAGATGTTGATGATCTAAAGGAGGTTTGTAAGATGTTGTGATAAGAGAACATTATTCCTTTATTGGGGAACTAGTTAAAGGGAAACACTCCATGCGTTGTCATTGAGCATGAAAGGCATATTTTACATAATAACATCTCTCCTCATAGCCTATATTATGACAAGGAGAACACTCAATGTTGTTGTAGGAGATCTGGACATCATTATTAGCAAAATTTCTTAGAGAACAATGTGAGATTGATTACAGAACACGAATAGAGAACCAAAGATTGAAAATCCTTCAAACTAGAGCCGAATTGCATGGATATTCACTAGAAAATTAGTAAGAACTAAGATACTCCTGTACTCTTATTCATTTTCAAGGAAATTCAAAGTAAAACTAGGGCATTAAAGATGAGGACCATGCCATCAGGTTTTCTGTTACTTCCGGAATCACTAGTAATCTAGACAAAATCACGAGATACAAATTTGATGAATGCGACCTAGATGAATTCTGAGTCAATAGCCCAAACAAGAGTGAATTAATGGAAGTGATTCAAGCCAGTAATATTGCTTTAGTTGGTGTTATTTCACCCTCAGTACACTACCCAAAACGGTAAGACTTTGTGCCATGAATTATGATCTAGAGAAGAGGGAAGTATTGGATGGAAGTGGCAAAGCAGTATTAACTTTGACACCGTAGCCATCAGGATAATGCTAAAATTACCTATGATTAGAAATCCAATAACCACGGTATCGACTTAGCCCTACAAGATTATGAAGCTAAGAAAAAGGAATATGCCCGGCTTATAAATACCAAATGGATTTTAACAGAGAAGAAAGCAACCACTCGAATCCCTAAAAGACTTGTTAGGGCACAATTCATTAAGGAAGTAGAAGATGTGATTGTATTGTTGAGTCAAATGGCTGGATTAGAAACAATGAATGAATTCAAGGAGTGGATGTGCACCTATATGTGGATAGTTTTAGAGAAGAAGGGGAACATTTTTAGGTAACCTTCATTGCAGAAGCACTTCATGACCACATGATAGCACTAACAACAAAAATGGAGATGGGTGGCATTGGAGAATTAGAATTTTACATGATGACCTACTTGATTTATAATATTACAGGCCATAGGAATTTCCCGGCCTTGTGCCACGTCTTTGAATTTAAAAATTCCAAATGCATAAGATCTTCCCTCAATTACAGTTGGGTAATTGGAAAGAGAATGTGAGATTGGTTAATGATGCCTTCTTTGCACCAATCATATGCTTATTCAAGCCAGAATGGGAATAATACATGATTTATAAGGAGGCTAGACAAGTAATCATGGAGTATGGATGTTATTTCATTAAGTACATGATGTAGACACCAAATTTGTGTCTTACGACCCCCGTGCCCCGAACTCATATGCAGCAACTAGCCTCACCACCTAAACCTTGCACAATTATTTATTAATTACCTTATAATTAATAAATCCACATCTCCAAACCTGCCACCACATTTCACCACCTCATCATGACCTAGCCCTAACCCTAAACTAACCTAATTAAGACCTATAACTTGGTCTACATCCACACCCATGACTAATTACTCCTCACCCGCACCAAAATCAACCTAATAATGACTTGACCAAGCCCACAACTAATTCCTCGGGAGAAAAGGAGGGAAAGTTGGCTACTTTACTAAAAATAGTCCACTTTGACTTAACCGATATCGGTTCCTACTCGACCGCCGTCGGTTACGTAACCGCCATCGGTTCCCTGTAAATGACCTCCCCCAACCAAAAAATCAGGGATCTGGGATCTGGAATCTGGAAATTCATTGGAAAGATCGGGAATTCACTTGGCCAAGCAGAGACAAGTGAAGGAAAGAAAGGAGTTTATAGAGAAGGACATCAAGCCCAAGACTGCAACTGAGTAACCAGAGCCCAGTGACACTCATCCAAGCATTGGGAGAGAAGATAGCTCATCTTTGATTATCCGATCATCCTACCTGAGCCCTGCCTTCGTTATCACAGTCTTTGGATCTGTATCTTCATCAGGAACTAGTAAGTAGTATCTTGTATGTTCTTTTGATAACATTTCTTGAACTTCTGAATCACAAATTATAAGTCTATTCCTAGATCTACTACCCGGTAACACCCTACATCTAACTATCATTCCTCTACCCCTACATTGCCCCAAGAACAGCTCCCATACCCTCTGAGTCTTCTCCATCACCCCATTACCTATCCCCAATCATTTACTAGCCTTATAAACACCATAGCCACCTTATAGCCAACCTTCACTAAAAGCCCCTAAACCACTGCCCCTACCGATATCGGTTAGTAGAAATCAAGATGCAGTGATGACGAGTGGCCGACATCGGTCACTGTGATTCAAAACCAAAACTAGCCCTTTCCTCTATTGTTTTAACAAGGTAATTAAATTTTAATTTTACTGCATAATTTGTGTTAATTCATATTAGCAAGGGAATCACCACCTTCGAAGAAAGTTTAATACTTCACAGGGCCCAAGGCAGTTCCTCATTTATTGTCTAATTAGAATCGATGGTCTTGTATTCTTACTTCTCTGCAGTAGTCCTTCCCGGACAAAAGGAGTTCTTCACAATCGATATGATCTCCCTCTACGGTGCGTGCACACCCTCTAAACATTCAACGGGTATTCCTCCTAGCCTAACCCTTATCTCATTTCTCAAGAGAATGAAAGGATAGAAACTGACTCTATTCTAGGAACTGAAAACCATCCTTTGTGCGAAACATTTTGCTTGCGCTTAGGTGGGACCCATTTTGGGTTTCTTTCTTTCTTGCTTGCTTTCATATAGGGAGCACACTTGCTATTTTCTTCGTCTAAAATATTCACAAGATATTTTGTTACCTTTTGGTAAAAGAATTTGTCTTGCTTTCACATTTTTGCATTAGTGAAAATCATCTCCTTGCTTCATTGAATATCATTTTTGATTTGGGTTTAAAACACGTGCATCACATTCTTGCTTGCTTGTTTTCAATTCTAGTGAACATAGATTAAGTAACAGGTCGTACACGTGGGGGTGATATCCATGGTATTGACAAGAAATTAATCTTACTTTCACTGCACAACACATACCAAATCACATCATAAATTAACACAACAGCTCAAACATCCCCCTTTTCCATGGTATTCCTCCGCCCGATTGAGGTAACCTTATAAGCCAAAACAAACTTGACATTTCCCCTAAGTCTTCTATTTAGGATTGACATCATCTTGCGTCTAAGGCATAAGCCCAAAGTGATTAAAACTAATCCTAGGGTTAGTCTGTTAATTTGCTTGTGCATCTTGCTTGTTTTTAGTTCTATTTCTCGTAAATACGTTGTTTCTTTGTGATCACTTGAGTGATTTGGTAGGTATACTAAGCATTGTTAACCCCAAATTAGTAACTTCTTACACTTCTTACACGGTCCTATTCTACCAACATCGGTTAACTTACACAAGCGGCCAAGTATAGTCAGCGACATCGGTCACACGACCGATATCGGTTCTTATCTTTCATAGTTCCCAAAACCAATGACCTACCAATTCCAACATTTTGTTCTTTGCTTCATTCTGATAGATTGCATCCCTTCGTATGCGCTTATCCATGGTTGTTGTCACTCGGAAACAAGCTGCAGCCATGGTTTCACATGCCTACTCCGTGCCTTTGCTGAATCACATCCTGTGGGGAATCCTACTGAGACACCAATGCGAGGTTCCCAAAATACATGTAGGAGATAAGGAATTTGTGAAATTTTGGACGCTAATCCTAGCATTGTACAATACTATTTGTCTCATGCCCCTGACCGTACACCCGACGGTCAACTCCTTGTTGGTATGCCTATTAGTATAGCCACTCACTTAGCTCCTTCCCCACCTGATAACTCCGCCTTGCCTTCTTCATCCTTAGCCCCATCTCCCAACTCAGTGGCTTCAGAGGTTCTTACGGCACAGATTGGCTTTCCTTTTGTTAATCTGGGCCCCACATATCATTACCGCCAACTGTTCCTACCTTGTCTCTCTCGCAGACTGCTCCTTTCATAACTTGCTCTCTGCCACCTATCCACACGAGCTTTCCTTCTCAAGCTCCGCCCACCTTTTCATTTCCACACACTTATCCGGTGGCTTCAACACCTTATATAGGACATCCCTATTCGGTTGCCTCAACATATTCATCCTCAATACCTTATCAACATTTAGCCCCCCCATTGTCTAGTGGAGGCCCTTGGCCCAATCCTCCACCTTTTACAACAACCGCACCATCATCTCATCCCACCACTGATTTCATCAAACAAATGATGGACAAAATGCAAAATCTGGAGGCTTCTGTTTCAGGAAGCCGTAGCACCCTGACATATGAGCAAGTTTGTCGGGATCCTATTCATCCTTCTGTCCCCCTTCATTCATATCCTCCTCAATGGGAATTACCAAAAATTCACTCGTTTTAATAGTAAGGAGGATCCTCAACAACATTTGCGATCATTTAGACATCTTGTCATCACCAATCCGGCACTATGATAATTCTTCACCGGGAACTCCTCGTGTTATGATTATTTACTAATGCATAGCCTTTAGTTTGGTGGATGTAATCTGGAAACAAAACAACAACATAACACAAGAATACCATCGACTATGATAAGACGGAATGATGACAAATATGAAATATCAAAGTAAATTATAATATTAACATGAAATTGTTACAATCTCACCCATGAGGTACTTCAAGTGTTATTGACTTCACTTGCCTTTCACCAAGACTATGGGAGAAACTTTACAATTACACCTCTTAATGGCTTCTTCAACACACCTTTAAACTGATGGCTTCCTTCGCAAACTTCCTACAATATTTCTCACTACTTCCTTCTATGCTAAATGAGGGGGGTGGCCTCTCTATTTATAGAACTTCCAAGCTTATCCATCTTATCTCTAAGATAGGATAAGAAATCCACTCTGACGAATCATATTCCATACCTTAACTCTTATCTGTACATGTAAGCTTATCTTTTAAGATAAGATAAACCTTATCATTTTACATGGGTTCCACATTTTTAGACTTTTTACAAATAAAATACACAAAATATTTATGACCTCACTTCTTGTCCTTATTACCAATATAATATTTCTAATTCCTAATCATGTAGACCCTACTTCTCTAATTACCCAAACTTTGACATTTTAACATTACTGGACCACTTACGACAAATATTTACTTTTTACAACATTCCTATTGTACTTTGGCCGCATTCACCGTACTCCACATTATTGGTGGCAGCTTTATCTTGTGGCTATTATCTTCTATCGAGACAATACTACTAATTATACTTAACAACATCCTATTCTAATACATACATTAATGAAATAGAAATTATGGAGGAAAATTTTAGTGTCGACATACTGTATCGATTGCTCATGATGATGCCTTACTACTCCGCACCATTCCCATGTCCTTATCAGGACCCGCTTGCAGAGTGGTACAATTGCTTTAACCCAGCATTCAATCTTCTCTTTTAACCAATTAGCCCAATCTTTCTTAGATCATTTCTCCATTAACATTGCCAAGAAAGTATCTATCACCGACCTCTATGCCATCCGACAATTTGAAGATGAATCTATCGCAGATTTCGTTGGACGATGGCGGGGCCTTATCAACCAACTTACTTATGCCTTGCCTCAGGCCGAACTTATCGAACTCTTTACGTGGGCTGTCTTAAGCACATTTCTCCTACCCTCCAAATTCAAACTTTCCGCACATTTGACGAGGCCTTTACTATGGCTCAGAAACTAGAAATTTAAGCCTTAGAGGAAGAGAAATTATGGTTGCGCAACAAAAACCCCAATTTCTGAACCCAAGACTCCACCAACAAACCTAACACCACCAATCCTCACACATCGACTACTTCGAAATCAAAAGGAGCTATACACGCGGTGATGGTCAAATCTCAAACACCATCTAATACCCCGCCAAAAACCACCTATAAGTATAAAGCCGAGCCCATCAATTACACTCCCTTGGGAGAAAATTATGGTGTGATATTGGAAAAATTTCTCAAAGTAGGAGCTATTACCTTACCTCCTGTTAAACCTCACTCCGGGTTTGATTCCACCCGCGCTATACCTTCTTGGTACAAAGAAAATGACTTACATGTAACTTCACCGCATGAAGGGACACGGGCGTGAAAACTGCAAGATGTTGAAAAATATAGTTCGGGAAATGGTTGATGCGGGGATATAACCCTCGATAATCCTAACGTCCTGCTAACCAAAATTTGAAAATCTTGACAAACCATTCCCAAACCACTATTCTATGATAACATAAACCAAGATATCTTAGCCGAGGAGAGTGTTTATGAAATCCATGTGGTCTTCGACTCCCAACCAAACAATTCTATCAAGAAAATTCTGAATCAAGCCTCTTCACTAACGCAGGGACCCGAACCCCCTTCACCACCATCAAGACAAGACGAAATCCTTGCCATTCCTTCACCCATAAAGGAATTAACCACCCAGATTTCTCTTCTCACAGATGAGCCTTCTTACACCACATCTCTGCAAGACTGTGAGCGGATGTTATCTAACTTATCCATTTCCCAAACATCTCCTTCTACCACTCTTGTTGTACAAGAGGAAGGTTCGCCACTTTTTTTGTCATCCTTAGACGAGAAACCCTTTGAACCGACATCACCAAATTCTTTAATCATGACAGATTCTCTCAAACATGCCCTCCTACCTATTAGTTCTTTATCGCCTAAATCTTTTCAGCGATGGTTGACCTCTTAACGCCCATTGATACGATGCCTCATTTACCCCTGTATCACACCCATAGTGGACCGGAATCACAACCCACCTTTCTTCCATATAAAAGTTCCTATTCACACGTGAGGATAGTCACCCCTCGGAAGATAGACAAGTCCATTGGGAATTTTGAGTACACCATATTCTACTCAAATGCGGATGACCGATCCAGACGCCTCTACCATATACCCAAAGTGTTTACAAAAGCTTAAAATGCCTATGTCCTCATCTTCACCCCCTCATCTCTACCAAATACCTCATCCACCTCTATTGACCTAACCAAACCTTCCCCTACGCTTGGGACCTCACCAATACCCAGTCTAACACACCCACCTAAACGGTTAGATTTATCCAAAAGTAAAGTCGTCCACCCACTTAGGAGATAGACCCAATCTCCTCAAGTCCAACCTATGCCTCTATCACAACTAAAACCATCGCCATCACACCTACCTTCTATATTGGGACCTCATCCCTCCACCTTGCATCAATACATCATACCTCCTGCGTTTTCTTTAAAATGACCTACACCTTCTGCACCCATACAAAGATCCACGGGTATATCAACACCATCACCCCAAGTATCCTGTCCACCTATCAACCCTAAACAAACTCCATCATCAAAGGATTTGTTTACTATCACTCCTCTTTCTCCGTGGTTGTTTTCTGCTACCACGTCATCTGACCAGCTAAACATAACTTCTGCACCGAAGAGGCCACGTTTAGTTAAATCCAATTATCAAAACCCCTTGGCTAAGCCGCCACCCATACGAATCAACCATACCCAGTCATTACCAAAACCTACCCAGTCAATAGCCTCATCTTCCTCTGACTTTGACCCGCTCAAAGGGTCTTATGCCAAAATCCTTGCTATGTTGGTGGAGAATGCAACCATTTCCCTACCCCCACTTAGACCCTATGATCCATCTAAACCTCGACCTATAGGTTATGATGAGTCTAAAATCTGCGCTTACCACCGCACACTAGGACATGATGTAGAGGGATGCAAAGCGTTGAAAGCCATACTTAGTCAGTCACCTCTCTTGGATAGAAAGGTTAAGAAAGACAACTTACGAAGGGAGAAACCTTTAGCTTCATCCCTCTCCTATACCACTGTCCCCTCCTCACCAAGATCTATCATTATTACAACCCCACCTCTCGAAGACCATGACTTATCCCTACCGTCTTCCTCCTCTCGTGTTCACGAGATCAATATGATTAGTGTTGCTACTCGAGGGTAGAAAAACAATGGGAAAGCTAAAGAAAGCACACTGCTGGCCTCTCTTTCTCCGTCCACCATCCCGATCGCACCACCACCTAAAGTGGTTATTCGTGGACTTGCCTACCTCGTCTCTAATGGAGTTGCCCACCGAACCATGATCAAACAACTTCACCAATCACCTATAAAAATGACACTGTATGATCTCATTCAGGCCTCTGAATCTCATCGACAAGCTCTCGTTGAAATCCTTCAAGGGATAGAGGTCTTACCTAATGAAACCTTGCCCGTTACCTCCATCTTAACACCCAACCATGTTGCCTCTCTCACCAAACAATCTACCACTTCCGTCCCTGTACAACAAACTGCTGCTGTCAGTTTCTTTGAAGACGAAATTGTTGACTTTGGTGCGAAAGATCTGACCCGCTCTTTTCATCATCTCGAAACTTCGTTTGGGACATCCGCATCGTCATGTTATGATTGACAGGGCGCTAGCCTAAACATCATCTCTTCCAAAGCCTTCCAACAAATGAATATCCCCTATAGCTGCATGTGTGCCAACCCCACCATGCTGCGTTCATTCAACGATGCTATTACTTCTACCTTAGGCATTGTGATCCTTACCATTCGTGTAGGGCCACGTACCTTACCCGAACTCTTCTCTGTCCTTGAGGGTAAATTCCAATACAACATTTTGTTAGGCCGCCCTTGGATCCGGGCTATGGGATGTGTTCCCTCTACCTTACATAGATGCATAAAATTTGAGTACGAGGGGAAGTCCTATACCGTAAAAGCTGACCCTCCCCCCTTCAAAACCTGTAATATGTTATATCGCCCCAATGATGTGCTTGTACCAGTCAAGACACCCATTCATCCAACCCAACCATCCACTTCAACCACACCTCAACCATCCACCTCAACCGCACCTACACCTTCAACCAATGAGACCGCTGTCGCAAATACCACTTCCTTTCCCGCGGACAACATCCCAACCTCAGACCCCTTAGTAGATGTTTTTCAACACCTTACGCTGGGGGAGTATCGCCTATATAACGTTAGCTCTTTCCATACCCAGCGGAGTACGGATAGTTACATGTGCATCCTACCTCGGCCGTCGTGGGGGAGGTAATCTCCTACGGACCACCTAATTGCCACACCAACCTAACGTATGGGGGTGTCGACGCATCCTCCGTTACCCCTGAACCTCCCCTTGGTGTGGTTCCCTTCCAATCTGATTTTCAATACCTGACAAATCATCGTTTTGCCCTCACCTTCTTGACTCGCTGTGCTTGGAAAGGTTTTGGTTTTGGTCTTTATGAACAAGGCCGACATACAATCATTCCCATTACTACACGCAAACACAAAGATCGTCGTGGTCTTGGATTCTCTGAACCCCCTACACTGAAAACATCGCATATCCATTGTATCCAGGAAGACGACGAAGTCACCCCTTCCGAACCATCATCACCCATTTTGCCATCGTCACCCATAGAGTCGATAGACCCTGAATCTATCCCTCCTAACTTTTTTTTTCATAAATGCTATCTTCCTGGGTCCTCTCACTTATCAATGCGGTAATGAAGACCCATCTTCTCTTCCCCTTCTGTATCCAGACATGATCGAAGAGGACTCACCTTGATTAATGTTGTTGAGTGCCGGATGGCGACTCCATCCTCACTTACCTTGGTGCGGACGACTCTTATATTCATCGCGCCTTGCCATCTGATACTCAAACCATGTTGAATGAGTCGACTATAGAAATCAACATCCACACTGAGGACAATCCTCACATTGTGAAGATCGACAATATTTTACCGCATCGAGAACAAAGCGCCTTCACTACTTTCCTCCGTGCCCATGACCAAGCTTTACGCTTGGTCCTACTGCCCGACATCTTGCTAGGAATTGATCCTGACATTGCTGTCCATAACATTACCCTAAAACCCGATGTCAAACCAGTTAAATAGAAACTGAGAAAAATGCATCCACGCATTGCCCTCTTGGTCAAAAAGAGCTTCAACGACTCCTTTACTGTTTCCTTCATCTTACCTATTGACTATCCTCAATGGATCTCTAACATCATACACATTATTAAAGCAACGGGGGACTTCGGATATGTACGGATTTGGGACTGAACCTTGCTTGCCCGAAGGATGACTTCCCCCTCCCAAGTATTGATCAACTTGTTGATCTCACTGCCCGAGCCATGAGATGCTTTCTCTCATGGATGGCTTCTCGGGATACATCAAATTTTGGTAGCCTCGGCCGATCAACATAAAACTACTTTCATAACTCCTTGGGGAACCTTCTGTTATCGTGTCATGCCGTTTGGCCTTAAGAATGTTGGTGCGACCTATCAGCGGGCTATGACTTACATTTTTCATGACATTATGCACACTATCCTTGAGGATTATGTCGATGATCTTCTTGGCAAATCTAAACATCGCAGTGAACATCTCGATGTTTTAACCATTATTTTCGATCACCTGTTACAATATTGTGTTCATCTTCAACCAAATAAATGTGTCTTTGGTGTCCTTTCGGGAAAACTTCTTGGTTTTATCATCTCTTTGCGTGGCATCGAGGTCGATCCAGCTAAAGTCAAAGCTATCCTAGAAATGCCCCCACCTACTAACCTCAAACAGTTGCGTAGTTTGCAAGGTAAGCTCCAATCTATCCGGCGTTTCATCTCCCAACTCTCAGATCGATGTCAACCTTTCCATCATCTCCTTAAAAAGGACATTATCTTTCAATGGAGCGAAGAGTGTCACCAAGCCTTTGAGGCTCTTAAAGCCTATCTCTTGCAACCACTGTGCTTATCCCACCTTAGGACGATCGCCCTTTCTACCTTTACCTTTCACGCCATTGACCATCTTTGTAGGAGCCATGCTTACACATCATGACTCAGAGCATCGATAACAAGTACATTTATTATATAAGTCGTACTTTGGTGGATTATGAGACTAGGTATACACGGTGAAAAGTTGTGCCTAGCCCTATCATTCGTAGCCACCAAACTCGACACTACCTCGTGAATCACAAAAATTTTGTCATCACTAACGTGGACCCCATTCATTATATATGTACGCCAAACCTCATCTAAACCAACGCATCGCCCAATGGCTTATGCTCCTCGTTGACCTCGACCTTGAATTTGTACACGAGAAGTCAATCAAAGGACAAACTATCATGCAAACCAACTCGCGGAAGCCCCTCTGCACAGGAAGTAATTTACCAATTTTAATTTCCCGACGAACTCATTACCACTCTTTTGCTCGGTAGAGTCGTATCCAATGACCCTCTTCTTCGATGGATCCAAATGCCAGCACGGCGGTGGAGCCGGCGTTGTTCTCATTCCTCTTAATGCTGAGCCTATGCCTCTTTCATTCCGGCTCGATTTCCCCTGCACTAATAATATAGCGGAATACGAGGCCCTTGTTTTGGGTCTCCAGGTTGCGTTACACTTAGGTGTCAAGTCTATTAACATTTTCGGTGACTCCCAACTGGTAGTCAATCAAGTTATGGGCATCTACCAATGTAAAAATGAGGAACTTCAAAAGTACAAACATTACGTGGATTCACTTTTGACCTTATTTACTCATTATTCTATCCAAACCATTCCCCGCTCCACTAACAAATTTGTGGATACTATGGCTTGCTTAGCCTCGCAAATTCTTGCCTCACCAACTGACTCTGACATATTCGTCTTGGTCCAACAACTCTTTGCCCCATCTTACTCAGCCCCGAATGTTTGTATGATAAATAATGTGTCTGCTAATTCGCAGGATACCTGGTATCACCAATTTCACGACTATCTTACAACCTCTGTTCTCACACGACCTTACTAGTAATAGAAAAGCGTGCTTTTCTTAAAAGTGTTTCTTGTTATGTCGTCATGGGGGGACTCCTCTATAAACATGGCTTTGATGGCATCCTCCTTCGATGTCTAACCGGTGCGGAGGTCACCTATACCATCCAACAAATCCACACGGCGGTATTTGTGGTGGACATTTTAGTGGCCTTCTTGTGCCAAACGGATCCTTCGCCTAGGCTATTATTGGCCTACTCTTAATAACCCCCTTTACTGAATATGTTAAGTGTTGTGTTATGTGTCAACAACATGCCAACCTTCAACATACTCCTAGCCATCCGCTACACAGTCGCATGAGATCTTTGGCCTTTCTCACAATGGGGTTTAGACCTTATTAGTGAGATTCACCCACCATCTTCACAACGTCACCGTTGGATAATCACGACATGACGAATATTACACTAAATGGGTGGAATCCATTCCACTCATTTCAACCAAAAAAATAAAAAATTGTCGAAATTCATTAACCATCACATTATTTGTCGTTTTAGCGTTCCTCATCGCCTGATAACAGATAATGGAAAATCTTTTAAAAATAAGTTGTTACAAGACCTTTGTGACAACTTTGGTATCAAACTTAGCTTCTCATCACCTTACTATCCACAAGCAAATGGTCAAGCGAATCTTCTAATAAAACCCTAACCAAAATCCTCATGAAAGTTGTTAACGATTCTGGAAGCAATTGGCCTGATCACATCCCCTTTGCCCTTTGGGCTTATCGGACTAGCATTCGCACCTCCACTAATGCCACCCCATTCTCTTTGGTATATGGTACCGAGGCTATCTTGCCTCTCAAAATACAAATACCCTCCCTAAGAATATCTCTTCAGGATGTCCTCACCAATGATGATTTCCGCCAAGAGCGGTTAGCCCAATGGAGCTTCTTGGCGAGCATCATCTTACTCTTGACCACCTTCAAATCTATCAAAAACGCATCAAGCGTGCTTATGATAAGTGACTCCATGAGCATACCTTTAAGGTTGGTGATCTTGTCCTCAAAGAGAATCAACATGTAACCAAACTAGAAAAGAGCAAACGTGGAAAATTTGCTCCTAATTGGATTGGGCCTTACATTATCACTCATACTTACGGATCGGGACACTTACAGTTTAGCTTAAGCAATGGTAAACTGAGCTGAAACCCTTAATGCCTTGCATCTTCGACCATTCTACTGTTGAATTTAGTGTTATATCACTTCTTATCTACCTTGCGCTCGTCCCTTGAGCTCATTTACTACCTCATACACTTTTGTTCCATGCATCTCAAATCGAATCAAGCTCACATGGTTTGGTCATCACCTCCCCTTAAAGATGCCTTCCCCTTTTTAGTCTAGTCCATGACTTAAAAGTATCAAAATAACACGTTCTCAATTATACGCTTATGGGATATTCTTGAGTCAAACTTCCTACAAAACTAGATGCTTCATGCCAAACGGACATCTAGACCTCTAAAGTTATACATAGACTGCTCCCTCGAAGGACAACTATGTGCAAAGCCACTTCTACTATTATAAATAGACTGCTCCCCCGAAGGACAGCTATACACAAAAACCACAGCTGCTACTATAGATTGCTCCCTTGAAGGATAGCTATACAAAGTCAGCCTTTATTAGAAGCTTCTCGCATTGATCAGCTTCATGAAGAGCTCAAGAACAATAAAATGCATATCCCCTCTGGACTTCCCGCATCGATCAGTCTATATCCAAAAAAGTAAAAAGTAGTATTCCAAAGCACTTTTGAGTCATGGACTTGTCTATTTAGGTTTGGTTCTCTTTCGTCAGAATAATCACCTTATAATAAGTTCTCTGCACCCCAGCTATACCAGCCACCTCACCTCACCATTCGTCAACACAACAAAACTCAAGGGACGTGACGTATATCCGATATATTGTGATTATACGACTCTTTTCACCTATCGACTTCTCACCTATGTAAGGCACCTAGGGATTCAAGCCCATCCTATGTTAATATGTGGTTTGTTTAGCTCTTCTCAACTACGGGACACTTCTGCCTCTTTTACTCGACTCTAGGATTATGTGTTGACTTTAATCAGGACACGGTTCCCTACTACTTGGGTAAGCTAACTTTCGTTTCACCTATACCTACACCAACATCGCCAGTCCCTTACCAACACCAACAACGTTACCCTACCAATATCAATATTTTTACCAGCCAACAAATTGCCTAACTATAACCAAATTGCCTGAATTCACCTCTCCACTGGTCTAAGGAGAACTACATTGATCCGAGGCCCCTCCTTGCTTTGTGTAATGGGCTATGTAGGCAGCACTTAGGAGACATGGGGTCTCCCAAGGTTAGCTCGACCATCCCCTACCATAACCTATCATGTGTGGTATATATAAATCTATTTGTGTATCTCTATTTGCTCACATTCATCTTTATCCTTTTTCAAAACAAAACATTCAAAACATAACCATTCTTATTATTATCATAACTCAAATCAACATACATATTTAGTTTTATTTAGATGTTAAACAAATACATCTTCTCTATCATTGACATGCGAATTGGCATCCTTATTTATTCTTATACTCCTATGAAATTCACTTAGACCCTTGCACCTCCTCCCGAATCAGGTGGTGATCGTGATCGTCAATGCCACTCACTTGGCCTCTCCATCCTCAAAGGTGCCACTGCTATTGGTTCCTCCCACTGATCCGCCAACATCTCCTGTAACATATGAATACGTCCTCTCGCATGGAGGAATCTTGCCTCTAGTCTCTCCACTCGTGACTCTGCAACCGCTAACAATCTCATTGTCTCATTCACCCGCGTTTGGAGCTGATGAACTAAACCTCACAGACGATCTCTCTCCACTGTAATCACAGCTATGTCAGGACGATCGGCCCTCTCACATACACCTCACAGCTCTGCTACCCACCATAATCTATAAGCCTCTGTCACTCCCACATCCATTACCCTGCGATCGGCTGCTATCTCTTCTGGCCCTTCTGGAGGTGTCGGCCGGGGAGGTGAGAATAATGCCTCGGCGTCGATCCTCATGTATGGTCTATAAGCCATAGGTATATCCTGAACAAATCCAAATTTTCGCCGCACGCGATCTAGAGGAATCCTCTCGTACTCACCTAGCCTATGCCCTGCGATCCACCTCAATCGCTCTACACCCCTCAACTCCTCAGATATGTGCTCCGTCACCATATAGTTCCCGTAAGGTCTCCAACAAATATCCGCAATCATTACCATCTCCCACACCTGCCTATAATACTCGATGTCCTCTGTCACGGCCTGGGATCTTGCCTCTTGTTCTGTCTGGACCCATCGTCTGAATCCCAACCTCTGCACTCCTGTCTCTCCCGACTGGATGGGTCGGCCTATCGGTCGCACACAAACAATGTGCTCATAAGCCCAACAATGTAATAAGTATGAACAATCTAGTGTCGTCCTGTGTTTTCACCTGCAGGCCCATAAACCCCTGTATAGCTCCGCCAGATATGCGGGTGCCCATGCGAAAGTCACGCTCCTTTCTATCATTTCCCAAATAATACACATCAATGCTTTTAGAAATCTTCCCCCATCCGCCCTCGGTAATGCATAATACCCCACCGCTATCATTAATACCACTGCCAACCTTGTTTCCTCAGGGTGTGTTGCATACATTGTACCATAAGTGAATGTCAAACCTTGTTGTGTCAAATCTCGTGCAGCTGAACCAAATCTGCTTGTTATCACTCCTGCACGCTGCTAGGAAACACACGATACTGCTGGTCTTCCTATAATTGGGAGCCTCAAGATCCTAAACACATCTTCCAACGTCACTGTCATCTCCTTGTTGGTAGATAGAAGGTATTCTTTTCCGGATTCCACCTCTCAATCAACGCCTGCAACATAGCATGATTGCGTGCGATTCGTGAATAATAGCGGATTCCACTTAACCCCACACGGTTTATCAATGCCCATTCAACTGGTGTTACATCCGCTCGGATTCGTGATAATAAAGCTGGCACACTATCATTCATCCTCAACCCTGCCTCTTCCTACATACATCAAAACGACACCCAACCATTCAATAAATCAAATCCCCAAGTGTTTTTTCTCACATTTTAGAAATTCCTATAGTAACCGGTATCGGTTATAGATAACTGAATACCGGTTTACTAACCGATACCGGTTATCTCTAAATGATATCGGTCACTGTCAATCCTATACAGCCTGCTTAAAACCACCACCTACGATAATTATTTTGCTCGTTTACTCCTCTCTATACCTATAAACATATGTGAACACCCTGCTTACCTACCCCATAACACTCATTCTATCCCAAACCCTTGCCTATCACCTTTTCTTTCTCATCTCTACCCTCTTACCTTCTCTCAGCCTATTCATCAAAACATGCAAGAATTAAAATACAATCAAACAGTTTACCTCTTGGGATGCAGCAGCTTGGGGTGGACCCTGTCTTCCCTCTCGTCTCTGCTGCTTGGATGCTTCTCCTCGTTCAGCCATGTTCACCACCCTCTTCAAATATAACTTGCCTTTCTACCTTCTTAATCTCAGCCCACACTCACTTTACCTGTCTCTTTCCTCCTTATCACTCAATTCTTTCATGCCATTACCAGTATCAGTCATCAAACAGCGTCACATTCGCGTATTTAACTTGTTGCATGACTCTAAAAATAAGAACTCTAAAAATAAGAACTTAAGTTGCCACCCAAGCTTTTCTATTTTTAGAAAAGCTCATTTTGGCATAACCGGTATCGGTTACCTAACCGATATCGGTCCTTAATCTACCGACGTCGGTTAGGTAACCGATATCGGTCACATGTCTCCTTTTGCTTAAACCTGGGCCTTTTCTTTATTTTTTTGCAAATTTTTGTGGCGCCCGCCTCTTTTCCTACATAACGACACCATTATCAATATTTGTCATCAAAATCACATCAATATATCATCACAATTTCATCAACATCATCTATCTACAATAAAACAACCATCAACAAAATACGTACGACATTGCAATATCTACATCAAACCCATCAGTATATACACCATTTGGATCTAACTCATCATCTATACACATTAAATTTCAAAAACCATCGACAAAACACATAAAACATTTTATACACACCATGTGGATCAAAATCATCATCTCTATATATATCAATGTTTAAAATATACAACTTGCCCTGCATGGGGGCCTCTGTGATCTCAAAATAATACAAAGCCGGCACGCAGGCCGCTATCACTGTCAAAATCTCGACTCGGCTCGCAGGCCGGTCTCTCATGTCAAAAATATACTCGGCTCACAGGCCGGTATCAACTCTACAACCTGTACTCGGCTCGCAGGCCGGTATATACAACAAGAATGAATAAATGAATCATATGTGGGCACGCAGGCCTCTATATACATAACCGGTTCACAGACCGGTGCCTATATCCAATATACAAACAAAACACCCATCTCCGCTCCAGGGATGTCTCAGCTCTCCCCACCACCCTCAGCTCCTCTCCCTGCTGGTCCTTGTGCTGGCTCTCGCCTCCTCCACCTCACCCGACCCACCGGCTGTGGCTGCACCCCTAGGATCTCGGCTCCAAGAGGTCTCGGCTTTGTGTGCCGCATATGGGCGATAGTCGGCCCGGTGCCATCGAGGACATTACGATAATATCGAGCCTCCGCTCTCACCTCCATATAAGCGGGCCCGTGCCACCATGGCCGTGGGGTTTTGGTCCCGACTCCTAATAATAGTGGCCCCTGTCCTACCGGTACACCTTGTGCCTATACCTGTGGCGGTGCACATGTGCTGGTGGGGTGGTGCTGTGGTGGTGCTGTGTGGCATTTGTCTTTGGTGCCGGTGGTGGTGGTGCCTGGTGCTACACTGTACTTGTGGTTGGGCTAAGCGCCCTTTGTAGTACCCGTCACGTGCTGCAATGCGGCAAATTGCCTGTAACAATAACACCTGTCTCAGGCGCCGTCCCTCTCTATAACATGACCACTAAATCTGGTTGTGCGCCGTGTTTCTGCTCTCTAGCTTGCTCTCTCCCCTACCCACCACACCAAAAATGAACCTGTGCACCCGGCGTCGTCCACTGTATCGTCTGCTGGCCTCTCTGCTACCCAATCTGGGTCAACGGGTTGCGGTGCGGTGGTGGGGCCTCTACATCATCCCCTCCGATCTTGTGGGAAGGGAGGTGTCTCATCTGTCGCCAGCCCCAGTGTTGCGTTGTACCATCTATAGGGGTATCTGCTCATGCTCTCTAGGCCTTCATCCGGCTATCCGAGAAATTATATTGGATCCGGCACATCGTGCTCGGGCTCCTCCACGGGGCGATGGCCTCTGTGGGCCTCATCTGAATGTCTAAGCGGTCAAGCCCTCTAACATATGACGGTAGTAGGCTACATCCCATCCTGCGAGCACCGCTCGTGGCTGCCCCACGACCCCCAACCACCTCTCGAAAGTGATATCTGTATACAATCTGTGGCCCTAGGCTGGCGAGGCAGCCCTCTTGTCGTATACATATAATGTGCTCATATGCCCAACAGTGTAACAAAATGTCGAGTAAATCCTAAATCGCCTCATCCAAGGCGATAACCCCACAGCTCCTTGTATAGCTGCACCAGATATACTGGTGCCCAGGCATAGCACGTATGCTCCTCTACCATCTTGTGTAGCACTCCCATCAAAGCCCGTGGGAAGCGGCCTCCCTCTGAGTCCGGGAGGGTGAAGCATGTGATACCTATCATCATCAACACGGCCAGCCATGTCTCATGTCTGTGTGCACGATACATATCGCCATAGGCAATGCTCGCACTGTGATAAGTCAATAATGCGGCTGCATCCCCAAATACCTAAAGAATCTTTGTCCATCACCATCTCTGCATCTACCTGGAACACTACCTCCCCTACGATCGGCAGTCTCAGGATGCGATACACATCCTCTAGGGTAATAGTCATCTCTCCAGTAGGGAGATGGAAAACATTGGTCACCGGATCCCATCTCTCGATGAGGGCAACCATAAGGCTGTGGTCCCTATCCATAGCCCTATACCGCTGGACTCCGCCGAGTCCCACCTCACGCATAATGGCCCCTTTGCGGCTGCCGGTTACATGTGGCCGCATCCGTCTCAATAAATGGGGCATCCGATCTGCATTGTAAGCCGCTTTGCGTGCTGCCAAAACAACCCCTTCATTAGACCTACCCTTTAAAAAAATAACTACTTTAATCCTCTATACCCCCTTTTACCCACCCGACCACACCACCGACTCTATAACACACATCTACACCCACCTATCTTACCCTAAAAACATCTACGATATCCCCTTTCCTTATCTCACCCTACCAACCACCCCGATCTACTATCGCCATCTAACTATGCCCCTACCAATTTAACACCTCCTAATTCATACCCAACACCTAATCTATCCTAACCGAACCAACCACACAACCACCCCATTTCCCCCCCCACCCAATCACCTTTCCTATCAACTCTACCCCCTCCCTCTTCACCCCAAACAACAACCAAACAACAAAACACAAACACCAACAACAACAAAACAAAAACAACAAACAACAAACAACAAAACAACAACCAAACAACAACCAAAACACAAAACACCAACAACAAAACAAAAACAACAAACAACAACCAAAACACAAAACACCAACAACAACAAAACAAAACAAAAATAAACCTAACTAATGACCGGTACCGGTCACCCTTGACCGCCACCGGTCCCCTACCCAGCACATCCTATAGCCTGCCGGCGCCAGTGAAGCATACGACCGGCCGAGCTGGTCTACTGAAAACTCCACTTTGTGCAAATATTTGGTGACCGATGCGGTCGCCTAGTGACCGACATCGGTCCTTTGTCCAGTCCCGAGAAACCAACTGCGCGGCCCCAAAACCATCTTTTTGCCTATTTCTACCCTTTTACCCACTGGAAAACCCTACAAACCTACCCACCCTACCGTTTTAGCCTAACTAACCTACCTACCCACTCCATTTTTCAAATTACATCCATTTATTCATTATTTCATTAAATTTTGGATTCCTACCCAAAACCCAAATCTAAACTTAAAATCATTAAATTCACATAATTAGAGGTTTAGAACCTACCGGTACGACTACACGTCATCGTGGTGGGATAGGTGGTGGTGGTCCAGCTGGTCCAGCACCTCCTGCTCCTCCTGGCTGTGCCATGGCTATAAATCTCCTCTGCTTGGGTCCTCCACCAATCAAATTCTGCCTCCTACTCACTGGGGTCTACCAATCACTCACTCCTCCACTCAACTCTGCGCCAACTCGGGCGTCTGAAAACTCAACAAAATCAATTTTAAACCCAGACAAGCCGTATTGGTTATCAAATTGACAATGTGACAATGACAGGCCGTATTTTTCTTTTTATAGGTTTTTTACCTATAACCGATATCGGTTATATTGTGCCCTAAACCACCGGTATCGGTCATCTAACCGATACCGGTCATAGCTAACCGATATCGGTTTAATACCTTTTTCACCACAATTTCTGCCCTTATTCACCAATCTCCCTTTCTCACCACATCGCCTAAACCCTCCTTTGCTAAATAGCCTTTTTTGACTTCATTGGCCCAATTCAAGGCCTTTTGACCAACCAACTAGGCCCGAGCGAGGCCGCAATCAACCAATCGGGCAGGCCCCCGAGGCCGCACCAACCATTGGCCCGACCCAAGGCCGCGACCAACCAATCGAGGCCCGACCCAGGCGCGACCAACCAATCAGGCCCGACCCAATGCATGACCAACCATTTGGCCCGACCCAAGGCCACACCAACCAATCAGGCACGACCTGGCCCTCACTAATCAATCGGCGGCCCGACCCGAAGGCGCACCAATTAAATACCTGCGCCCAAAACCAACAAATTACAATTTTATCCACCCATCATATGTAGCTTTTTGTTGATCGAAGCTCACTGTTCGTGTTTTAGCATGATTAGGGTGCTTGACTTGATCGATCGACCAACTTTGCCTAGACCAAGACCGTGATGTTTACTCAGCCAAACCAACCATTTGATGTCTTTAGGAACATGCCTAAACGTTCTTGTACCTTACCTCATTATATCCCTTGGAGCTACTTCTATGCCTTGGATACCGGGATTATATCACCCTTGTTTGGATAAACTATCGACCTTTGCCTATGAATTACTTGTTTGCTCTTGAATCATGTACCATGGTCACACTCTTGCATTTCAACGTGCGTCTGCTTCCTTGGACCTACCCTACCATCTTACCATTATCTCAACACCATTTACCCTTTATCAGACCCCTATCCTTGATTTCACGCTTTACCTCGATGCGCGATAGATTTGAGGGGATTACCTCACTATACCCATACTTGAGTAACCACTTCTTATTATTGTTGGTGCGGGGTTTACAAGACAAGGCTACCAGCACAACAAGGGCTAATGTAGACACCAAATTTGTGTCTTACGACCCCGTGCCCCACGCATCTCATTTCGTGACCTAGCCTCACCACCTAAACCTTGCACAATTATTTATTAATTACCTTATAATTAATAAATCCACATCCCAAACCTGCCACCACATTTATTTCCGCCTCATGCGACCCTGTCCTAACTTAAACTAACTAATTAAGACCTATAACTTGGTACTGCATCACGCCCCATGACTAAATTACTCCTCACCACATGCCAAAAATCAACCCTAATAATGACTTAGTATTAAGCCTGACTAATTCCTCGGGAAAGGAGGAAAGTTAGC